>VDFB02379711.1:19091928-19195388 GCA_007258455.2 Sequoia sempervirens
AGAGAGAGAGGGAGGGAGTGGGAGGGAGATAGAGGGTATAAGGGTTAAGGGTAGAGGGGAGAGTGGAGAGAGATAGGAGTGAGTGAGTGAGAGAGAGGGAGTTGGGAGAGGGAGAGGGGGTAAGAGAGAGACACGAGAGAGAGAGAGAGGGATGGAGTGGGAGAGAGATAGAGGGTAGAGGGGAGAGAGATAGGAGTGAGTGAGAGAGAGAGAGGTAGTTGAGAGAGGGAGGGGATATATGGGTTGAGAGACGAGGGAGAGACTCGAGAGGGAGAGAGGGAGGGAGTGGGAGAGAGGGATTCAGAGAGGGAGAGAGGGAGTGAGTGAGTGAGTTACAAAGAGAGAGTGAGAGAGAGAGGGAGTTGAGAGAGGGAGAGGGTATAGAGGTTGAGAGATGAGGGACAAAGAGAGTGAGTGAGTGAGAGAGAGTTAGTGAGTGAGAGAGAGGGAGTGAGTGAGAGTGAGGGAGTTGAGAGAGGGAGAGGGTATAGGGGTTGAGAGATGAGGGAGAGACTTTAGAGGGAGAGAGGGAGGGAGTGAGAGAGAATGAGTGAGAGAGAGGGAGAGAGAGTGAGTGAGTGAGTGAGTGAGAAAGAGAGAGAGAGTGAGTGAGTGAGTGAGTGAGTGAGAGAGTAAGAGAGAGAGGTTTGAGTGAGTCAAAGAGAGGGAGTTGAGAGATGGAGAGAGGGTAGGAGGGAGAGATGAGAGAGAGAGAGAGGGAGGGAGTGGGAGAGAGATAGAGGGTAAAGGATAGAGGCTATAAGGGTTAAGGGTAGAGGGTATATGGGGAGAGAGATATAATTGGGGTTTAAGGGTTGAGGGTATAGAGGTTAAGGGTAGAAGGTATAGGGGAGAGAGATTGAAGGAGTGAGTGAGTGAGAGATAGGGAGTTGAGAGAGGGAGAGGGTATAGGGGTTGAGAGATGAAGGAGAGATGAGAGAGAGAGAGACAGAGGGAGGGATTGGGAGAGAGATAGAGGGTATAATGGTTAAGGGTAGAGGGTATAGGGGAGAAAGTTAAAATTAGGGAATAAGGGTAGAGGGAAGAGAGATAGAATCAAGGTATATAGGGTATAGACAAAGAGAGAAAGAAATCTATTGAACAATCAACTTTCTCATAATGGGAGTGCATTTTGAAGTAGAGATATCATTGTTTTAGAAAGAAATAACACGTTCGCTTTATAACATGAGCACATTATAATGAGAGTGCATTATAACTTGATTGCATTATAACGTGAGTACAAGAATGTTATAATGTGATCATGTTTTGTGTTGCACTAAAAATAATTAAAAAACTCAATATACCCTTGATCTCAAGGCCCACATTTTCCATATTCTCCTAGTTTTGTGCGTGCTCTAACAAAAAGTAGCTTTTTGATGATGTTGTGAAGTTTGCATGCATGTTTTTCACATTCCACTACCTTTTTCATGATATTTCAACCACCTTTGCATGAAATAGCAGACATTTCACATTGAAAGACATAATATCAATTCAAGTTTGAATTCCATTGAAAACTAATATACAATTGAAGTTTAGAGGGGAATAATCTTTTGAAAAAGTCAAATTTTTGAGTTTGAAGAAAGAAGAAGCAAAGGCTACATAATTGGGTTGAACTCCTCCATTTGAAACTCTATTTTTTTGGGTATGTGAAGTCTTTACACATTTTCTTTCTTTCTATTATGGCTTAATTTCATTTTTGTTATTTTGCATATTACATGTTGATCATTTTTTGTTTGTCATCATAACCTTAGGTTGTCAATGCACATTTTAAATTACACAATTCTATACACTTTCCAATTACATTTTTAAACCACATCTCTTTGAGGAATTTTTTTATTTAACAATTGACATACCTTGTGTATGCTTCCAAATTTTGTATACACATATATGTGACATACATTTTAAGGAAGTAAAATAAAACATAATTTCTCAATCCTTTATTATGGAAGCGCATACCACTCTCTGAAGCTTTCATTGAGGCATTTTGTCAAACAATTATACCAAGGAAGCTCATTTCCTTGTCTATGCTACCAAATTTTCCATACATCTCTCTAAAAAATTGGAATATACTCCTCCCACATTGATAGATCTTAGAAACTATTTCGGTTTTCATCTCTATTTATAAATTTACCTCATCACTAAACCTACCTCATCACTTTTATTTGTGATATATTTTAAATTTTTACTTGATTAGTCTACCTACAAGGGATTCTAACCCTTCTCTCCACTATTAGAAGACTCTTTATTGAAGGATAAGTTAGCAACATGAGAAAAGGTGCAGTCTATCTTGCAATCATGGATCAAAATGGAAGCATGGAAAAATCATTTGAATTGTGATGCAACCAAAGGAGGTACTGCAACATAAATGAACACAAAAAATTAACCAACAACAACAATTCACAAGTCACAATTCTCAAAACTCTTCACTTTTCACGAAATCAACACTCTTCCTTGTACCATTGCCAACTCATTCAATTGGGTATTTCTTCTTGATAAGATTCTTTCAGACCAAGACTTGAACCATTTCAAGGACCCTTCAGGGTACACAATCACATTCCAACAAACCAATATTGGTTACTTTGTAGCAACTTTCTCAAATCTAGCTTTCTATGCCAACTAGGCCTCAAACTAAGACATTTTAGCAAAGAAACTTATCTTGAAACTTGACCAAAACCTCCAAAAACATGTAGGAAGCAATTTATATGTATTGAAACCAAAGGATTCATAGTTAGTTCTGAAAAATTCATCCACCAAGATGCCAAAACCAAAAACTCTCTTTTTAAGCCAAATAACCTAGGGCTTATTCGAAAACACACTTCCTAACCTTATCAAAACATGAAACCACCTCAAACAAGTTTAAAATGGCCTTCATAATCAATTCAACAATAAACATCACTTCCCTAACATAATACTCACTTTAGCATGCCAAAACCTCTCAAATTCACATGGAAAACACCAAATTTCACTCTAGGGCTTCATGCCCAACTCAACTCTTGACCTCCCCTGACACACTTAACATTCCCACACCTTTTTAGTGATGTTTCAAACCCATTCCTTGAGTTAGAGTGGTCACAGTGAGAGGAATGGTTCAATACACCATTTGAAATGACTTTCAATCCTTAAAACTATGTGTTCAGGTTGGTCTCAGAAATGGTTGACATGGTAGGGGAACCATATGCCTCATAGAAATGGGGTGACATCCCATTTCTATGAGGCATATACTACCCCTACCTTCTCAACCCTACCACATTGGCAAGCTAGTGAGTGAGCTAGCTTTCCAATGCTCCACTAGCTTTCCAATGCAGTAGGGTTGAGAAGGTAGGGGCAGCATATGCCTCATAGAAATGGGGTGTCACACCTTCTCAATGATACCACATTGGCAAGCTAGTGGAGCATTGGCCATGGCGTCCCATTTCTATGAGGCATATGCTGCCCCTACTTTTTCAACCGTACTGCATTGGCAAGCTAGTGAGTGAGCTAGCTTGCCAACGCTCCACTAGCTTGCCAATAGGGTAGGCTTGAGAAGATAGGGGCAATGTGATAGCAATCTAGGTGGTGAAGACCCCAACCAACTCAAAAAGATCAGACTGAAACAACAAACTAGCCCCTTAAACACTATACACTCAACTTATCCCAAACACACACCTAAAGGTTTATAGCCCTCCAACACTTTTTTTTCTCAATATATTTTAGAGGAGGCCATATAAAGACCTAATAAACATCATCTAAGACACTCTTCAACTCCTAACACAATATACCAAAAGGTTTCAACATGTTTTTTTACAACAATATTGAAAACCAATAGGCTACCCTACCTTGTAGGCCACCAAATATCCCTCTTTTATAAAGGAGGTACCTCCAAAACACTTTGTTTTCACCAAATTTCAACTAATAGTCACTAATTATATTACAGAACAAAAAATTCAACCAGTATTTCTTAGAGCCTTGACCTCTAAAATGTTGTACCACCAAACCCTCAACTTTCATGCAAATAACCTAGGGTTTATTAAAAGTCTTGAGAACTAGGCTCACCAAACCTCACCAATACTAACAAAAATTCAAAAATGACTTGCAGAAAATCAAACAACCATTACATAGAAGGTTTCTTCAAAATTTCATCAAAACCCTTCTTTAACACCCCATTTACACAATGAAAACAATGTAATTTTGCCTATCTTGCAATGGTATGCCCTTGCACCACCTTTGTCTATGCTAGAAATAGTCTTGTACAAGATGATTGTAAGTATTTTTTATGAAGCCTTGAATGATGTATATTTCATTTATTTGAATGGATAAATACTTTAGGAACTAATATTCATCTCATTATCATGCTATATGTAAAATTACCTGTCATTCCAAAGAAACAAAGAAGGAATAAACTATCAGACGAAGAGTATGAAACCTTCAAAGCAAAGGAGAGAGAACGAGTGGTAGCATATCATGAAAACAATAAATTGAGTACCATTGATGAAAAAAATAAAACTGAAGAGGAACCTCAACTATCAAAAAGAGAACTTGATTTGGAAACACAAAGGGCACAAATGCAAAAGCATCATGCTAAGATAGATTCAGATACCATAGCTGGAGAAACACCCTCTACGGAAAGTGAATACGAAGGGACACCATTAAGTACAAGCGAATATGGAGAGACACCAACTACCACAAGTTAATATGGAGGGACACCATCTATGGCAAGTGAATATGGTTGGACACCATCCAATGCATCTCAAGTTGAGAATAGTGAAGTAGCTTTCATTTGAATTCATTTAGGAGGGTATACATTGAGTTTATCATTAATTTCAACTGATTTTTCTCAACTTAGTCTGTAGATCCTCAAGATTGGGGTTTTGAAAGTCTAGATAAACAATAATGACTACTCCACTGAATTTGATAGTTTTATATTAGTGGAGTAGGTTAGTCTTAGGATGTTTTAGGTGTGTGTGTGTTTATTTATGTAGGGGAATTCAATAAATATAGGTGGAGTTGTTGCTACAGGGTTTTATGATGAGTTTCCAAGTGAAAAGTGTGGTTCCAAGTGGTGTTTTGAGAAAAATGAAGTGTTCAAGGATGGAAGGAGGTTTAGAATGCATATGAAGATATATCTAGGTGATCCTACAATACTAATTTACAATTTTTGGCCAAAATAGACACAGAACTACTTTTTTCTAACTAAATCTTCACTTTCAGGCATCTATAGTGGCTAGACCATGAGGAATTTGAAGATGATGCAAACTAGTGATTTGTGACATTTTGTCTATAGATTCTAATTTTTTTTTTCAAAATTTTTGGAATTAGATTGCACTTGTTTTTCCATCTCCTTTGAAAACTATTTTTTTCAGTAAACACCATTTTTAAGGAGTAACACTCACTATATAACACATAATATTTTTTCCATGAAGGATAAAATTCTTTTTTTTTTGAATTTAGATTTGTAACTATGATATCTAGTGCTTCCAATTAGTTTCATAGTGTTTTATTGAATATTTTATCCTTAATCAAGTGTTAAAGTCAAGCCAATTAAATTGAAACATAGGAAAACTGTATAACACAACTTTTTTTGTATGTATTGAAATTTAATTTTTTAATTTTTTTTATCAAGGACTTCAATATATAGTGCACTCATATTTTTCAAAAAAAAAATTGATAATCTTTTATTTTTCCACATGTGCAGAATAGAGAGCTTGATTTTCAGTGAAAAAAACTACATTCACAAGAAATTAAAAAATAATTGTAATAATAAAATTAAATTTATTTAAAATTATACTTTTTGGGAATCTTATAATAAGGACTACATACTTACAAAAAATAAATTCTAAATGAATTCATTTGATCCCCCAAAAGGTAAATCAAAAGTGGTTTTTTATCAACATTTTGATAGGTGTAAAGGAGACTATGTTATAGGTATGGTAAACCAGCTTTGTGTGGTCACCCATCTAAACATGTTTGGAGTAGTGGCTAAGATTTTGAAGGTTTGCAATGGTGTTTTCTATCAAACCCTCATTCTTTTTGCATGGTTTAATCCTAAAAATAAGGTTTCTATTGTTGGGTGTTTAATTGGGCCTTTAAACCCCTAAATGTTGGTGGATCCTAAGTTTTGACACATGATAAAAGATTGTTTGAAGTCATATGGGGTTTTGGAGTTGATTCATTGGTAGTCCCTTTGTCAATTTGGGCTAATTTGAAGCATTTTCCAATGGGTAGGCTATTGGTTTACACATATTTTCCAAAGCAAGTATATATGATTTTTGGATATGTTAATATTGGCCAAAATGGGTTGCTAAAAAACTAGCATTCTAGGTTTGAAAGGATCTCAATAAGAAGTTACACCTGATTCAAGGTTTGGAAACCTACTTACAATTTGATGCCTTAATAGCTAAAATGGGAAAATTTGTGTAAACAGTGATTTGAATGATTCTTTATGATTGAAACCTATCTAAAAGGTGTTGGAAAACATGTCTCAATGCTTGGATAAGATCTAGGAATCTAATTTGGTGTTTTGAGTGTTTTGAGCAAGGTTTACACAATGTGTAAAATGATGTTTTGATTGCTAAAAAGTGGTAATATGAGTAAACAAAGTTCTTAGAGTTTGAATGTGTATTGAAAATACCAATATAATGTATTTAAAGATGTATCTATGGTTTGGTAAAGGCGTTGAATTTAATCTTGAAGATTTTATGTTTTGAGTAAGGTGGATTTTTGGTGCAAAATGGTGTTTTTGACTGCAAGTTGATGGTAATTTTGATGGCCAGTGGTTTGTAAGTGTGTATCTAATTTATTTGAGTCAAGAATAGGCTATTTACAATTTCTTGGATGTCTAGTGAATGTTTAAAAGCAAACTCAATGATTTGTAGTCTTATTCCCTCATTGAAACAAGTTGAAATGATGAGTAATTGGTTGAATCTAATAATGACATAGAATACTAATGAAGTGCTTGTCTTGTTGGTTGTCTTATAGTTTCTAATGAGAAAAGTGGGATTTTGGTGAATGGATAAGTGAATTTTTCATGAAAGTTGAGCAAAAGAATGATGTTTGTTTAATTTGATCTTCTCCTATTAAATTCGAGTCAGAAGTAACCTAATGGTTTGTGGATCCTGGTAGATGTTCTTGCATCAGTAAGCAATGGGTTTCAATCTTCATGAAACCTCAAATGAATGGGTTTCAAAAAAATTTCTAACCAACAACTCCCTATCTCTTCAATTTTAACCCTTCACTCTACCTTATCTAGTAGGTCAGTAGACCCTAGTTTTAGACCTTTTCTCACAAACTTCTAAAATGAATTCATAAAAAATTGACTGATCTAGATAGATATTATTGAGTTACAACACATACTTCAAAATCAATAGTGACTGGTTTGGAACATCTGCATCAAAAATGAACAAAGTGCATAAGGGAAGCAATCTTTGATGGGGTATTACTTAGAAAATGAGATGTTTATGAAATATTTGTCTAAGCTAACGAGATCATGTTGGGACCCTCTACAAAAACCTCTCTCGGTTTTTGTTGTCTTGGAGTGGTTCTCCCATAGCAACAATTTTTCACTTGATGGAAAAATTGTCAAATGCAAGCAATGCAAAGTTGCAAAGTGGTGCAACTTTTGTTTTGCAACTCGTGTGACCAAATGGACTATTCCAATGCATTCGAATATGTATGTTTATGCTAGGAATGTTCCTCTTTCACACCCAAACATGTGAAATCGCTTTGAACTACATTCAACTGGATTGATCCCTTAAGAGTCCAAAGTGCAAAATGGCTGCAAACTTTAGCATATTGTTACTCAAATATCATGATGCTTAGAAACTTCTCAGCTAATCCTATAGGATCATGTTGGCCCCCTCTACAAAAACCTCTCTTATTTTTTTCTATATCGGTGTGGTTTTTCCATGGCGGCAGATTTGCACTCGATGAAAAAAGTGTCAAACGCAAGTAGTGCAAAGTTGCAAAGTGGTGCAATTTTTTTTTGTAACTTGTGTGACCAAACAGGTTGTTCCAACACATCTAAATAGGTATTTTTACCCTAGGCATGGTCATATTTTACACTCAAACACACATAATTGCTTTGAGCTACATTCAACTAGATCGATCCCTTTAGAGTCCAAAGTGCAAAATGGCTACAAACTTTAGCATATTGTTACTCAGATAGCATGATGCTTAGAGACTTCTCATTTGATCCCATAGGATTGTGTTGGGCCCCTCTACAAAAACCTCTCTTGGTTTTGTCTATCCTAGAGTGGTTTTCTCGTAGTGGTAGATTTTCACTTGATGGAAAAAGTGTCAAATGCAAGCAGTGCAAAGTTGTAAAGTGGTGCAACTTTCATTCTACAACTCATGTGACCAAACAAACTATTCTAACACATCTAAATAGGTATTTTTATGCTAAGAATGGTCCTCTTACTCACCCAAACACATAGAATCGCTCTGAGCTACGATCAACCAGATAGATCCCTTAAGAGTCCAAAGTGCAAAATGGTTGTAAACTTGAGCATGTTATTTAGATACCATCATTCTTAGAAAATTTTCTTTTGATCCTACAAGATCTTTTTTTTCCCCTCTACAAAAACCTTTCTCGATTTTTGCTATCTCGAAGTGGGTTTCCCATGGCGGCGAATTTTCACTTAATGGAAAAAGTGTCAAATACAAGTAGTGCAACTTTCATTCTACAAATCGTGTGACCAAACGAACTGTTCCAACACATTTGAATAGGTATGTTCACACTAGGTATGGTCCTCTTTCACACCCAAATACGCAAAATTGCTATGAGCTACGTTCAACCAAATCAATACATTAAGAGTCCAAAGTGCAAAATGGCTGCAAACTTTAGTATGTTGTTACTCGAATACCATATACTTAAAAAATTCTCATCTAATCCTATAGGATCGCATTGGGCCCCTCTTCAAAAACCTCTCTTGGTTTTGGCTATTTCAGAGTGGGTTTCCTGTGGCAGTGGATTTTCACTTGATGGAAAAAGTGTCAAATGCAAGTAGTGCAAAGTTACAAAGTGGTACAACTTTCATTCTGCAACTCATGTGACCAAATGGATTGTTTCAATGCATTTGAATAGGTATTTTTTTATTAGGCATGGTTCTCTTTTGTACCCAAACATTTGGAATCACTCTGAGCTACATTCAACCATATCGATCCCCTAAGATTCTAAAGTGCAAAATGCATGCAAAATTTAGCATGTTGTTACTCGATATCATTACGCTTAGAAAATTTTCATCTAATCCTATAAGATTATGTTGGTCCCTTCTACAAAAACCTCTCTCATTTTTTTCTATTTTAGAGTGGTTTTCCTGTGGCAGAAGACTTTCACTTGATGGAAAAAGTGTCAAATGCAAGCAGTGCAAAGTTGCAAAGTGGTATGACTTTCATTCTACAACTTGTGTGACCAAATAGACTATTGAAACACATCTGAATAGGTATGTTTACACTAGGCATGGTTCTCTTTCACACCCATACATGCGGAATCGCTTTGAGCTACATTCAATCAGATCAATCTCTCAAGGGTCCAAAGTGAAAAAAGGAAGCAAACTTTGATAGGATATTACTCAGAAACCATCACACTTACAAAATCTTTGTCTAAGCCTATGGAATTGCATTGGGCCTCTCTAAAATAACCTCTCTTGGTTTTTCTTATCTCAAAGTCATTTTCCTGTGGTGTCCAGTTTTCACTTGATGGAAAAAGTGTCAAATGGAAGTAGTGTAAAGTTGTAAAGTGGTGCAACTTTAATTTTGCAATTCATGCAACCAAAAAAACTACTTCAATGTGTCATGATAGGTAGGTTTACGCTAGACATGGTCCCCTTTCACACCCAAACACATAGAATTGCTTTGAGCTACTTTCAACCGACTTGATCCCTTATGATGGCATGCAAAACAATGGAAAAGAGAAACATACACATGATGGTTGAGAAGTCTGAGCATTCTACACAAAAAATGTATGATCATTGGTGTAGAGCATCTCATTCCTTCATTTGATGAAGAAGGTCTAGTTTAGTGATTTTAGTCATTATAATGTCAAATAAGGCCATGATAGGCCATTTTGTAATCTTGATTTTAGTTTTGAGTTAGTGTGGGGTCATTTGAGTCAATTATGAAAGTATGAATAAAAAAATAGTATTGGTAAAAGAATTGGAACAGATTACTAACACTACCCCTATTCAAAATTCAGAATTTAGGCCTTAAAAGCAAGGCTAGACAAGGTGAAATGAAGAAATTGCTTGAGAATAAGTTAGAATAGGTTGGAAATAGGGTGAGCTTGTTGAGTTTAATGTGTTCAAATGGTCTACAAGGACAAGGGAGGTAAAAATTATGTTATGGCATGATGCCCTACTTGGGAATAAAGGGTTTTTGAATGGAAAAGAGAGATTTGAGTTAGTAAAAGTGGGTAAAGTCAAGGGGCAACATAATTTGGTAGTCAATTAAGTTTGTGCAGGTAGAATGAAGAGTGTTGGAAGAGGTTTTGAGGTTGTATGATGTCTGGGTATGGGGTTTTCAATAAACCTTAGTGAAATTTGAGAAAAGTGAGGGTTTAGAGGATAGTGGGGTTAGAGGGTCAATCGCTCCCTTAAAATTGTGGATTTTGTGGATTTGAAAATTGGTAAATGCTTCTCAATGGTGTTTTGCAATTGGAAGAGTGATTGAGAGCATGTTTCTTTGTTAAATAGGCCTATTTGGGGGTTTAGGACAGCGTTGAGTCCATTTCTTATTTGTATTACAAATTATAACTTGCTTTCTCCCAAGTCCATTTTGTATACAAGAAATAATATTGCAAAAATTTGACATATAAATCCTTTGGCGTGTTTATATGGTGACGCATCAAGAACATAAAAATTCATTTTCCACTATCAGAATTATGTTGTAAAAATGTTTAAAGACTATTAAAGATAAATGTTTGTATGATAATGTGTCAAGAAGTTAACTACTTCATCTACTCTAAATACTATGTTTTGCAAGTGTTGTGAAGATTATGTATCATTTTCTTAATTGAGTTGTTCCAATCAAAGGATTAAATATGTTGCAATCTTTTTATGAATCATTTCATGGAATACCAATTGAAAATGTGTTTTTTCCTTTTAGATAAAGTCATTTAGCATCAATCAATTAATATTCATGACAAACCACAAAGGAAAACAATGATCAATGCTAGGGCTAAACAATTAATAAGTATGCACATGAATAAGTCAAGCATGTAAAAGTGAATAAGGGAAGCAAAAGTACTAAAAAACACATAAGCCTTGAAGTATACACATGAATGCCTTGAAGTATACACAAATTAATACAAATTATATGCATGAATACAAGGTATACACATAAAAACATGTAAGTCACAAAGTATACATTAGAACACACGTAAGTCACAAAGTATACACGTAAGTTGTAAAGTATACACTTGAATACATGTAACTCATATTTATTGCACCATCAATTTAGAATGCAAATATGGACACCATTGATAAAAAAATATTTGTATAACCAAATAGCCATGTAGGAATACATTAATAGATGTCGATATAGTATGAAATATAGGTATAAAATAGCCATATAGGCTTATGAGAATGCCATATAGGCATACAATGTCAAATATATCCAATACAAAATATGTAGAAAACTGCCATGTAGGCATAAAACAAAGGGCTCTAGAATCAAAAGTCATTGCTCTCCATGGTTTAGAAATAAATTCTTTCCCTTTGCTTGTCGATCAGATACCGATTGGTCTGTCACTCATTTGTGCTATGCTCAAGGAGTGCTCTTGCTACTCCTCCTAGTGTTTAGTTAATGGTGAAGTTTTAACTATTACAATAAGAAGTAAAGACATTAATATATAGAAATTACATTATAAAAAATGATATATTTAACAAAATAATCACTTACTGTCATCTCATGATCACTCTCCACAAGGGAAATATTCACACGCCCTTGCTGGGGTGTGCTTAAACCCTATATAAACCATCCAAATGGAAATTAAACTATGAATCAATAATGGTTTGATTTTTCACTAACATCTATAACAATGAATGCAAATTGAAATTAACTAATTTTCCTCATACCTCCCCTATCAAAGCCATCGAGGATTGTATAGAAAATGAAACACCAATCTCCATTGCCCTCACCACATTCAGAGGTGTTTCAGCTTGCAACATCTAAAAAAAGAAAAAGAAACAAATTTCAATCACAAAAACTACAATAGAGATCCATGTCATTACTTATATTGTATGAGATAATGAACAAAATTTTGAGTACTTATTAAACTATATATTTCTAATTATAATGCTTACTATTTTCCCTATCCATATCTTGTTCAAAAGGATGTGTTTTTAGGCTTTTACCCATAGCAGCAAATCGGTGAACCATTTGACCAAATTCTTTCATAGACATGTACAATAACTATGGTGGCATAGAGAAGGCAGTGAATTGTTTGAAAAAATTCCTCAAAGAAATGGGATCTTGTGGTGATGGAATGCCATTACAAACAGATGTACGTCATGGCATTCCATCACCATAAGACTACATTTCTTTCAGACATTTTTTCAAAAAGTTCATTTCCTTCTCTATGGTATTATTGCTTACTATTATGCTTTGAAAGATATTTTTCCAAGCATCCATAGTTTTTTGAAAAGAACCTATTTTAGGCTTTTAACCATAGCAGCAAGGAAGTGAGTAGTTTGATAAAATGCTTTGCTACTCATGTATGGAAAATTTGGTATCATAGAAAAGGTGGTGAGTTGTTTGAAGAAATACCTCGAAGAAATGTGGTCTCATGGGGATAGAATGGGATGGAATCACATTTTTTCGAGGCATTTTTTTAAACTACTAACTTCCTTGTCTATGCTATTTCTTACTATTATGCTTTAATAGATTTTTTCCAAGCATCCATAGTTTGTTATGCAGGTGCACCTTTGCAACCACATGCCTCCATGAGGAAAATTTAGGGGTTTGAATTGGTTAAGGTTTTTGATTATGTAATAAGTCTTAAATAGCCATTTTGGAGGTTGTAATAGTCTTATTAGTTCATTTAGGCATAAAGTGAAAAATTGCAAAATATTGACAAAGTTGTCAATTTCAAATGTAGAAAGGCAAGGGTCAAAGTATTTGTAGAGGTTATTGAGTCATTGTAGAAAGTTGGAAAAGTTGGGAAATGTTTAAAAATGATATGATCCATCAATGTAAGTTGTGGGAGAGATTGAAGGATAAAACTAATAAAATATCACTAATTCAAAGGAGTTGGTATTGACTTTTTAATATGTGAAAATAGGCCATGATGGGTGCCTGATTTGGGGATTTGTTGACAAGGTTGTTTGAGAAAATTGAAATTTTTCACAGGAAAAGTGGGTTGGCTAACCTAGTAGGAAGACTAGGTAGAAGTTTGAAAACAAATAAAGAATTGAGTTTTTGAGTTGAAAAGTGGATTGGATCTTTTTGAATGATGAAGTTAAGTTATTTGACTACCCTACATTATATCAGTTTATTGGAAAGCACATTTTTTTAATATTTCATCCATATCTGTGAGGAAATGAACTGTTTGATAAAATGTTTTGGTCAACATGTATGGAAAATGTGGTAGCATAGAAAAGGTGGTGAGCTGTTTGAAAAAGTGCGTCAAATTAATTAGGTCTCATGGTGATGGAAATCACCATGAAACCACATTTTTTTGAGATTTTTTTTCAAAGAACTCATTGCCTTGTCTATGCTATTGCTTACTATCATTCTTTCATATATTCCTTTCAAGCATCCATATCATAGACAAAGAAGTGAACTATTTGAAAAGATGTCGAGTAGTAAAAAGTGGTCTCATGGAATGCCATGACAAGAAAATGCAATTGGAAGCTACTCCTAGACTTATTACTTATGCTATGTGAAGTAATTGCATCACTACTTATGTTGACTTTCTAAACAACAATATTGTATTTGAAAATTTGTCATCTATCAACATCTAGTTATTAGTTATGGAATGTGAAGTAATTCTTTGAGTTTTAATGATGTGCAATGCAACGTAATTAGTGATATGAATATAAACTACACAAATCTATTAAAAAAATTCATTAGTTAAACACTTTATTATATGTGTGTAGGTTTAAGTAAATCCACTAGCACTAGAAGGTGTTCCCTAGAAACCTCCAATATTAGCCTGTTCAACATCCAAAATCACATATTAAAATACCATTTGTAAAACAATGCTATTAACATGTAATAAATTTATAATTGTTTACTAGTTACATACCCCACTAATAGGTGTATTGTAGAAATAAGTAGGTGTAGGGCTTGTGTATCTAGTCTCAACATTGTGACCCTGCAATTTTATTAAAATCATAAAACTAAATTAGTTAATATTGCATTTCAAAATAGAAATATAATAAATTAAATTCAATGAACATCCTAACTTTTACCTGAATATCAATGCCATACACTTCATGCAAAATGTCAACTTCCCTCTCCATCTCCATAGCTACATATGGATCCTCCATAGCAGCCTCCTAAGTGTTAGTGGGGTCATATGAATAAGTTGCCCCACAAGATTGACACACATGGGTTTGATGGCCACCACTCAAAGACTCCCCTAGATGGTGCTGTAGAATGGGGCTAGTATGATGGATGACACTCTGTGTCAAATTTTTGATCACCTACAATGTATCTACATCTGCACTCTCCTTCATGATAGAATGCATAACAACATCCTCACAAGGCAGCCTAGCGAGAGCTCGTCTCCCTTGCTGTGCAGGATCTGGTTGTATATTGGGTCTATCCTAAGTCGACCCCCCACCTCTCCTCTGGAAGTCCCACATATCAAAATAATTTTGGATTTTGTTCAATATGAACTCACTATATAGTTTCCTAAAAAAATATTGTGGGACTTCACAATTGTTGCACGATGGGTAATTAAAGACCATGTACAACCTATCATAAAAATAGTGCCTAATCTATTGATCGTGGCACTAATGAATAGGAAACCTCTTCACATTGAGGGTAAGATTTTGATTAATACATGGGTAAGTGAATAATGAGCACAAATCACCTTTTGTAATTTTTAAATCCTTTACATCTTTATATGATAGTTTATCTACATAATAAGCCCTAGCCGCCTACCTCCTATCTTGCTATCCAGTTATTTGTTTGCTAATTGAATCTACATTTTTTAACATATCTTTCAATGAACTTGCTAGGGTCATTCTTTCTACGGTTGAACCATTTGGATCACTCAACTTACTAATAAAATCCTCAATTTTTTTTTTTGTTGTTCTCAATTTCACTCATTGAATTTTGTTGAGTGTCAGGAGGGTGTTGAGTGATTAGTGGAGGAGCTTGTTATTGAGGTTGATTTTCTTGTTGAGGATTTTTTTCTTGAGGATTTGGTTACTCTTCTTGTTGAGGATTTTGAGGGTTTGCAGGTTGATTTGCATCTCCCACAAATTCAAAAAAATATATATCAAATACAATCTAAAACTAACAAATTGAAAACAAAAAATAAACAATCTTTACCTCTCACACCTCCTTGTTGTTGTGGCATCATCCTTGCGAAGAAATAGCAACCGTTCGTGAATATTTTTGCACAATACCTCCTCCTAGAATGCAAGCACAAAAAATGGGGGTTTTGGTCGCGAGCACAACAAAAAACACAGTTGAAATGAAGAATGAATGAGTTTCACTTTTTTTTTCCTTTTAACATGTCATAACGTGAGCACGTTATAATGCACTCACATTATGGGCTCGTTGTGGTTGAGCCTTAGGCTCAACACACCAAGCAATAATTGTGATCATGTTATGACTTTTCAAAACTTTTTTTTGAAAGTGGCCACAAATTGGCTACCCATCTCCATGCACCCGCCCTTACATATTTATTATCACATTTTCTTGAAATTGGTTGATAAAGTAATGTTATATCTAATTGATGAAAGGGGAATTCAAATCTAATATTGATAGTCTTTGTGCTACTTTATTGCATTTGGAGTTTTTTTTTTTGTGTGAGAACCTGGTTGATAACTCAGAGAATTTGATCTGTAGTTATTTGCTATGTTTTTGTGGATATTTTGGTAGTGTATGTTGAAGTCTTTAAGTTGCAACATGATTCACATTTCATCATCCAAAATCATCATTAGAAACAACAAAAGTCTTTGAGATTTTATGGGTTTTTTTCAAGCTACAAAAATCGTTGGGATGTTTGTTTATTACTCTTACATTAATATTTTGAAGTAGATTACTTGTCATTAAGTATTGTTGTAAGAAAGAAACATATTTTGTGAAAAAAGAGAAAAGCATAACTATAACACCCAATGGATAAAATCAGGGTATATAATCTAGGTTAGTTACTAGTTAGTTTAGAGAGCACTAAGAAGGGAGCATCCACTTTCTAAGAGGAGAGATTAAATTCTCATCATATTTGTGGCTGAAATTACCATTTTGTAATAAATTAAGTGATTACAAAATATTCACCCAACACACATATCAATGTTGTTATCAAGGAGGGTCTTATACAATTCTTTTGTGAAAAAAGAGAAAAGGATAACTATAACACCCAATGGATAAAATCAGGGTATATAATCTAGGTTAGTTACTAGTTAGTTTAGACAGCACTAAGAAGGGAACATCCACTTTCTAAGAGGAGAGATTAAATTCTCATCATATTTGTGGCTGAAATTACCATTTTGTAATAAATTAAGTGATTACAAAATATTCACCCAACACACATATCAATGTTGTTATCAAGGAGGGTCTTATACAATTCTTTTGCACTTTCATATAGAATTCACACAAACAACTTCATCCCCAATTTCATCCTCATCAATAACATTGATGTACTATCCAAGATGCTCCTCAATTGTGACTACATTATTTCCTTGCAATTAATTTTTTTATGTGAAATAAGAGAATCGAGCAGATAAAAAACAAGCACAATGAACAATATGCAATATTATATTTAGACAACCCAAAATAATAATGAGTACAAAGCCTTGCATATATAGGAAATGATGAGGGAAGGAAATCCACCTATGAGGTATATTGACAAGTTCCCCATGAAATGGCACAAAAGAGTAAACAAGTGTCCTATAGGTGTCAACCTTAGGAACAATGCAAACTAACAACCTTTATGACCAGGTCATCAACCTTGTGTGCCAAGTGTTGAGTGACCTTTGAGATGAGATGGAAAGACTTCCAACCTTGAAAAATTATGCGCATGATTTTAACCAAATAACTTGGTGACTTCTAGAGGTCTAAAATTTTGAGCATTCAGTTAAACAAGTTGTTTGTTGAGAAAAATGTCTCAAAGTTGTTGGCTTAGAAGGTGTCAGCTTCAACTTCATCGAACTAATAGTTGAGTATTGATGGGACCAAGAGACAACTCTCCTCAACACCTCGATTGCTAAGTGTGTTTGGTATTTTCTTTGGTGGTAAGGGAACATCAACAAGAAAGGTTAATGTTGAAGGGAGTCTCCTAGAAAGGTTAAGGTTAAGGTTAATGTTGAAGGGTACTCAAAATGGAATGGTTATGAAGGTCTATTCATCGGAGAGAATGGAGGACATTGTGGGACATAGGTTATGGTCCCCTTGACATGCCGATGTGGAACCCACCAAGTGTTGATAGAGGTGAATGCTAGTGGCATAATATGTTGGTGACATGGATGTCACCTAGGCAGTTGGGACAACCTATCTGATGCTACAAGGTTTGTCGGTAAGACTGTCATATCGGAAGGAGCTATTACGTGGTATCCTCATCATCCCAATGGGATGAAGCAATGTGTGTATTGTTGTGATGATGAAAGGTTGAAGAGACTTGGTTTCTTGTCTCTTTGACATTCTAGTAACTCTATTGAATGTCATTTCTGACTGTTCAATTCACTATGGGAGTTGAAACATTGGCTTTCTAGTGGCATTTGAGTACTCTAAATTGTAATGTTTTAATGAATTGTAACAGTGTTGAGTTGATGATTGATCGAAGTGAATTGTATGTAATGCTACTAAATTGGTTATGAGAATTAACACCTGGTAGAGCATTGCTTTGTAACTTGTATGTAATTTTTTTTTTACAATAATACAAGAGATCTCTACTTTGGTGTGTGGGTTTTTTCCCAAGAGGGTTTTCCCTAATAAAATTTAGTGTTCATTTTGTGTTGATGTTTTATTTCCTATTTTTTTGTTCATATGAGCATCTTAAATGAATTGTAATTGTAAATATTTGTAAAAAAAAATGTATCTCTCTCCTAAAGATTAGTATTAGGAAGGCATTTTTTGTACTCTTCTTTCCTTACATTTGGTAACAGATCTTGGCTAGCTTTACTTTCCTTGTGGGTAAGACAGGTTTTTTGCATTGATCTTGTTCAATGGGAGTTTTGTAGAGAAATTTGGTTGTTAACTTATTACAAATTTAAGATGGCGAGCACATTTAGAAGAATAGATATTGAGAAGTTCAATGGTGGAAATTGTGAGTTTTGTAAACTCAAAATGGAATATTTTCTCATGGATCAAGAGTTATGGGTTGTAGTGTCTTCTTACAAACCATAAGAAACCTCACAAGATGACTGGGATGCAATGGACTAGAAAGCCAAAGGTCAGACCACACTATGCTTGGCTGATTCAATTCTCTTGAATGTCCATGAAGAGAAGAAAGTGAAACTTCTATGGAAAAATATTAGTAATATTATCAAGGAAAAACACTAGTTAATGAGTTATTCCTAAGGAAGAAGTTGTACTCTTCGAAGATGGAGGAAGGAGCATTAGTTGCAGATCATTCAAATTATTTTAAGACAATCATTGCTCAGTTGGTGTGTGTGGGTGTGAAGATGGATGACCATGATCATTGCATGGTTTTTTTGTGCTGATTGCCTGATACATGTGATCACCTAGTAATGGCTATTGGGAGTACAACCACTTTCAAGATGGAAGATGTGGTTGCTTCGCTACTATTAGAGGAAATGCAAAGGAAATATTTTGAAAGGCCATAGAGGCCCTTGCTATTTGAGGAAAATCAAAGGAGGAAAGCAAGAAGAAAGACAAAAAGTCAAAATCCAAGTTAGAGAGGAGATCAAAGTCTCTTGGTAAAAATTCCAAGGTGAAATGTTGGAACTGCGGGAAGACTGAACACATCTAAAAATATTGTAAAGAGGAGAATAAGAAGAGAAAGAACAACTCTTCAAAAAATGAATCTTCTCGGAGTGATGCAAATGCCTTCATAGCAGCCTTGGTGACTTAACCATTAGATGATGTTTGCTTGATCAAGTCAGGTGTGTCCTTTAACATAACCTCTCATAGAGATTGTTTGTCAAAGTATGAGAAGTGTGCTTGTGGAAGGGTATATCTAGGAGATGATGCTTACCTAGAAATTGTGAGCCATCGAAGGGTCAAAATTTGGTTTCCTGATGGAAGAATAAAGGGAATCAATGATATGATGCATATACCAAGTCTGGCTCAAAATTTGCTTTTAGTAAATAAACTTAATGATTTTGGTGTGCAAGTCTCTTTCTCAAATGGTGTATGTAAAATGATGAGAGGCTCTATGGTGTTGGCTGAGGGTGCATGAATTGGAACTTTGTATAAGTTGGATGCATGTGCAGTTCAATGTAATAGTGCTTCTACAAAGTATAGTACATCTAATCATGTAGAGAAGGGAGGTACAGTACCTAAGGGTGCAAACTCTTTGGAGATGAAGCTCCCAACAAAGAAAAAAATGTTGTGGCATCAAAGGCTTAAAAGCCTTGAAAAATAAAAGTCTAGTTGAAGGGCTTGATGATTGTAACCTTGAATTCAATTTTTTTGAGCATTGTATATATGGAAAACAACACTGTGTTTCATTTTATTCTAGTCCTCATAAATCTTTTGGAATTTAGAATTATATTCATGCTAATGTGTTTGATCTAGTTAATGTTCCTTCATTATCAAAATTTGTGTAATTTGTTTTGTTCATAGATGATTATTCAAGGAATTTTTTTTATTTTCTCAGAAGTAAAACTAAAGTTTTCAATTGGTTTAGGGAATTTAAAACCTTGGTAGAAAATCAAACTAGTAGGAAAATAAAGTGTTTGAGGATGGATAATGGTGGTGAGTTTTATTCAACATATTTTGATAAGTTTTGCAAAGACCACAAAATTAAAAGGCTTAAGACTACTCCTTACACTCCACAGGAAAATGAAGTTGCAGAAAGGATGAATAGAATGCTAATGGAAAGGGTAAAAAGTATGTTGACTAGTGCTAGTCTGTAACATGTAATTTGATTCATAGATCTCCCACTTCAGCGCTCATGGATAAAACACCTATGGAAGCATAGTCTACTAAGAGCCCTCTTTGAGACATGATAGAGTCTTTTGATGTGAGATGTATTATTATGTGTCTAGTGAAAAGAGATCAAAATTGGAGAACACAATAAAATGTATCTTCATTGGTAATGCTATCGATGTGAATGTGTACAAGCTTTGGAACCCAATTACAAAGAAGGTTTTGTATAGCAAAAGTGTGATCTTTCGTGAGCTGAAACCTTCTACAGTTGATTTGCAGCCAGAGATGAAAGAACCGAAAAAGGAGGTAGTTGAATTTCTTGTTACACTAGATAAGGATGACCTATGTACTCCTGCTGGACCTATTAGTGAGGAGAGCTCCAAAAGAATTTTGATCAAGAAGAAGAACCTTTGCCTTAGCTTGTGAGAATGTCTACACATACTAGGTGGTAACATGAAAGGTTTGGTTGTTCTATGTTGGATTATAGTTGTGCATGTGCTTTGATTGCTAACACTGATGAGCTTAAGATTGCTAGAGAGGCTATAATTATGTTTGATTCAAATTCCTAGTTGGAAGACATGAATGAAGAAATGGTGTCATTGAAGAAAAATGAAACTTGGGATTTGGTACCTTTGCTTGAAGGACGAAATCATGTTGGATGCAAATGGGTGTTTAAAAAGAAGATCGATCTAGATGCAAGTGTTGAGAAGCATATAGCAAGGTTGGTCACAAAAGGATATTCCCAAGTGGAGGGGATTGGTTATGGAGAAATATTTCCTCCTATAGCTAAGTTGACATCTATCAGATTCTTGTTGTTACTTGAAACTGCGTATGACATAGGAAAATCTAGTTTGCAAATTAAAGAAATCTCAGTATGGTTTGAAGTAGTTGCCTAGAATGTGGCACCAAAATTTTGACACCTATGTGTTGTATTTGGGATTTCTGAGATCAAAGTCTGAACATTATGTTTAATTTAAGACTGAAACTGGCCACCTTCTTATTATTGCCCTGTATGTAGATAACATGTTCATTAGCAATAGTAAGGGTATGATTTTTGAATTGAAGTCTTAATTGTTGGCACAATTTTAATGAAAGATCTAGGTTCAACTAGGTATATTATGGAGATGGAGATTAGAAGGGATAGGGGAAATAGAAAACTTTGGCTTAGCCAGAGAAAGTATATAAATATTGTCTTAGAGAGGTTTAATATGACATATTGCAAGCAATTAGTTGTTCCAATGTTGCATGGAATGAAACATTCTATTGAAGATTGTCCAAAATCTCCTACTGTGATGGAGGACATTACTAGGGTACCTTATGCAAGTGCAGTTGGTAGTTTAATGTATGCAATGGTCTGTACCAGGCCAAACATTTCCCAAGCAATGGGAGTGCTTAGTCAATTTATTTCTAATCCAAGAAGGCCACATTGGGATGTTGTGAAGAGAGTTTATAGTTCTTTGAAGGGTACTTCTAAATATTCCTTATGTTACCATGGTCACTCCACTTGATCTTAGTGTTTGGTTAGGATTCATGGATATGTGGATTCTGGTTGGGTAGGGAACATTGACAATAGAAGATCCACCAGTGGATATGTAATCAGGTATAAGATCTATCATTCAAGCTAGGAGAATTCAGTATTTGGCACAAATATATATGCAACATATGAAATAGTTAAACAAAATGTAGACTATGATTTATGTGAATTGCTTCAAGGCTAGTTATTGGAGAATTTGAGAAAAATCAAGAAGGATAAGAAGAACATATTCAAATACAGTAACTTGTTGATATGTTTGTTTTTCTACTTCTTAGGTGAGGTACCAGGAGTTGGTAAAGTTCAATGGTGTAATGATATGTTGGTAGTTGTTTAGATATGGGATAATTTATGTGGGTTGGGTGATTGACAGACCCACAATACAATCTTGTCAGGATACTTTAAAAAAATTAGAATTTAATGCACACCAGAGAAAGAATTCCTACAACAATAGTGGAACAAAACAAAGACACTATTTTCTTCATGGTGGACATTGACCAGTTCCATATGGAAGTTTTTGATACTAAAATAGTTTGGATCATGCCTATGGGTTATGAAGTAGATGGGAACATTCTATGGATGTATGCGGAACACCTGTTGAATTTACCACTAGATCAAGATGAAGAAAGGTTTGGATCTTATGCAGAGAAAAGCTTACAAGTCCATTCAAAATTAAAAAAATCCCATGATAGTCAAAACGGTAAGAAAAGAGACCTAAGCTCTTACAAAGAGTTTTGGCATCCATGTGCATAGAATAAAAGAAGTGAGGAGGTAAAGAGAAGAAGTTGAAGTAGATAAGGAGAAAGAAAAAGAAAAATAAGTTGGCCTGAGAACTTCTCTTGCTCACACTAGAAGTTCCTCAAAGCTCAGTCAAATCAAGCCAAGGCTTCCAGAAAAAAGAAAGAAGAATAAGATCACTAGATCTTACAAAACCGCGTCTATAGATGAAGAGGGAGAAATTGACTTAAAATAATTAGTAAGGGAGATAAAGGCTACTAGTACACAGGCTATCAAATAGAATAAGAGAAAATATTCTATCAAAGGAGAAGAAGCAAAGAAAAATTCCAAAGTTGACAAACCTAGTATATATATTGAGGAAGTTGAGAGTGCAGTGGTGAAAGATGGAAATCTCAAGCCACTCTATGAATTGTATGAGACCTTTGATGACTCTAGTAAGAGAATTCTTGAAGAAGCAACAATTTAGCATATGAATGTTTTTAATAAATTCCTTGTTGAAATCATGTCTAGATTTCCTGCAAATATGTATAATTCTTCAAAGTTTAGGATATTGAATGCCTTATCAAAAGAAAAAAATATAAGGAAGAGAGTTCTTGTTGATTTGGGCCTAGAAATGACAATTGAAGAAATGAATTTATTTCTTGAAAAAGCTAAAAAGTAACTTAGAAGCAAATCAAGGGTAAAAAAATTCATGATTGGTGAAACTGATGTTGTCAGAGAAACCATGGAAATTCTAGAAGAATTGTTCTCAAGGGATAAGATTAACCTTGAGGAAATCAATGCTAAAAATGTTTGAGGAAATCAATGTTTGAGGAAATGAGCAAGTGAATGTGGAGGTGAATGAATTAGAAGAAGACAATGTGAATAAGAACATAATTGTATTTGATCCCCAAGATTTTGAGGATATTCTAACTTCTCCTAATGAGAAAAATATAGACACCTATGGCAACTAAGGTCCCTATTGAGGTGATAGTTGAGGAAAAGGTTGTGCATACTAAAGAAATTGAAATGCCTAAAGTCAATTCTAAATCAGAACCCAAGGTTAAAAAAGAGAAAGGTAAAGAAATCATAATAGAGGAAGTGAAAGAATCTTTATTGGAGCAATAGGTAGAATTAGATCCTAAGTTGGATGAAAGCTTGATTAACCTATCTACTCTATCTCCAATTCAAATGATGAAGGTTGCTAAAATCACTAAAGCCAAAGCAAATGAGAAGATACTTAAGTCTCACTTAGAGGATAGTAAACTATTAAATCTTGCATCTGGAGTTTTATAGAAATTAATGCCTAGTTATGTTTTGAACCCATCAAGTTCCTCCTCTACTGAGTTGAAGAAGCTAATAAATTATGTAGATTTTCATTTCTAATCTTTTGAGAAATCTACTTTGGTTAAATTGAAAAAGGAGTTCAAGGAGAAGAGAGTTAGTAGCCTAAATGAATTGATTTCCAAAGGCAAAGCTTTGTTAAGTACTTGCATGAAAAATATTCAAGGTACTATGTCTAAGGGAGGAAAAGTGTATAAATCTTGCTTGGTCTTGTCAAAATTTACTGAAGCAAATGAGAAGAAGGTGAAAGATATTGAACACTAGTTGGTCACTATTTCCAATACTATTGACCCATTAGTCAGTAGTGTTTGTAATCAAGAATGTTAGGTAATGTCTCTACTCAACCAAATAAAGAATATGAAGCTTGAAAATTAAAGAATTATTGGTAGATTTTGTGAAATCAAGGGGCTAATAAGTTCAAAAATTGAAATAATGGTAAATGCTCTGAAAGAAGCTAAAGATGTTGTGGTCACCCCTGATCCAAAAAATCTCAAAGCATAAGAAACTTTGTCATATTTACTTTGTGGTCACATAACCATTTTGGAGAGTTTGAGAAGTATTTGGGACTCAAACTTAAGTGTGTTGAAGAATAACTTTGCAGACATCTTCAAATTATTGTAAGTCTCAGGATTATGTTTATATAGTTTTTCAATTTTGGATTCCCCAATTTTTTCATTGATGTCAAAGGGGGAGAGAGTATAGTATAAAAATTCCTTGACATTATTAGGGGGAGTAGTATTTTAAATTCTAGCTGTATAGTTACCAGTTTCGACACTTAGTTATTTTTCACTGAGTGTTGCCATCAATGCCAAAGGGGGAGATTGTTGGAATATGGCTTATGATGTTTTCCTTGATGGAAAATGAAGTCATCTCCATGATTCATAGATCAAAATTTAGTCATACCGGCAGATAAAGTGAAGTACTATGTGTCACCAACAAAATACTTGCAAAATAGGGTATTCGGTCAGTCAATTAATTTGTTTGTTTCATTGGATCATCATTTTGAGTTTTGGATCCCTAGGATAGATTTTTGAGCATGTAAATTATCTTATTACTAAATTTTTTGGTGTTTCATTAGTCATTGTATGATCTTGGAGGTCCAGTAGGATGTTTTCTATCTATTTGTTCAATAAAGCTGACTCAGTGAATGTAATGTGTTGTGGATCTCTGAAAGGAAAATTTTGAATATTTGGTGTGCTCATGAACATTGTTTTGGGTCACATAATTGTATTGGATAACAGTGTTAGATCCACATTAAAAATATATTATAAATTTGGGTCGATAGTTGATAATATTTCCAAGTTTTTTAAAGGCCAACCTATAACGATTCTATTTCTAATTGCAAATATATATAAGAGATTTGGTATATCATTTGGTATGAAGAAGAAGGTGTGTGGTGGTGTGTTTCCATAATTAGAAAGAGTGAATAGGTGATTATTCACAATTTCACTTGTGCATTAATATTTGTAGTGTGAATTGTGCAGAGTAGAGCAGAATTGTTGAATTAGTCTAAAGGATAGCAGATTGTCATCAGAGCTTAATTGGAACTATAATCAGGCATTGTGGATGCTATTTTCATCAGTTCACACTTTTGTATCTATTCCAAATCATTGTAGGGTAGTGATTCCATCCATTTTGAGCAGTGAGCTCTAGGTCGTGAGCCTACATGCAAGTGCATTCCCATTTTGTAATTCTCATTTTAGGTAGACTCATATTATATTATGGATTGGCAATCCACCATGGCTTTTCCCCTAATAGGGTTTCCACATAAAATTTTTGGTGTTATTGTTTTGTGATTATTATCTTTCTATTGATGCATGATTCTTTTGTTGAATGGTTAAGTTAAATAACAGAGTAATAAAGTTCAATTTTTGTACAAAACTGATTCACCCCCCCTCTCAGTGTTGTGTGTTTCCAACACTTCTCAACACCTCCACAACCAACTACTCCTTATACCATACATCACCCATTTTAACCCTTCTCAACTCCAAATTAAGGAGGCTCTCTACCTGTAGGCGAGATCAACTCCTTAAACAAACCCATAATGAAAAACCCCAATACACAACCAAGATTCACCACAAAAGAGAAAATAAATGATCTTCTCAGCAAATCAATAAAATACATCTACAAAAAGAGATTTCATTAAAAATTAAAAATCAAAACTCAAAGCTTACCTTGGCTATCCAAGTTAGGATCAGCCCAAGTAAGTATTCAATTTCTTCTTCCAATCAAGATCCCTTTTCTCCTTTCTCTTTCAACAAATTTCAAAAAGAAAGAAACAATATTTACACACCTACTTTTCCCGAGAAGAATCCAAAAAGTTTTTGAAATGAATCGAGAGCAATAACCATAGCCAAATCCCTCTCTAAAAGAGAATCCCCCACAACTCTTCAGTTTCCATCCAAAATGAAAAGATCACTCAAACTTAAAGCATAATTCTCTTTAGAAAAAGAAAAGAAATCAAACTACACTTAACATTAAATCCCTTCCCCACCTTTAAAATTAAAAATCAAATATATTTCTAGCAAATGGACTTTTCCTTCAATTCTTAAGGACCTGGGCTACCCACCTACAACATCTCAATAAATGCATTAGTATTATTTTGGAGATTATAATCAAAACACAAAATATAAAAATTGAAATTTTCTAACATTAAATAATTATAAGATCTATCATATTAATTTAAATCCATTTATTTTTGTAGAATTTAAATATTTATCTTAAACACTTTATGATCAATTCCATGTTAATTAGATGAACATATCACATCATCTATGCAAAACAAATGGTTGAACATGCAAATTTAATGTTTATGTCTATAAATAAAAAATGACAATATCCATGAACACAAATCTCCACATAAACTATGTCAAAAATACCACACTACATAAACAAAATCAAATCAAAATCTCTAGAGTAACACTAGCTACATGCCCTACATCTTCAATTTCCTCTCGTGTTTTCTTAGGTAGTTTCTCCTTCCATTTTTATAGTAATTTCTTCTCTTCTTGCAGATGGGATGTCTCTCCCTCATCATAAGTATATAAATCAATAACATTAAAAATTGGAGATATTTCCAAACCTTTAGGTAGCTCCAACTCGTAGGAATTTGGTGGAAACTTCTTGATGATCTTGCATGGTCCAACCTTCTTCCACTTAGGTTTATTGTAGGCATGAATAGGAAATATTTCCTCTCATAGATATGCCAATACAGGTATGTGCAAGATCATGATGGGCCAAAAAGTGGCAATATGATGGGTATGTGGCTAATGTCCTTTTTTTACCCAAAATTGATGAAACGAAAAGGGTTTTTAAAGAAGATTCTCAACTTTCCACCAATATAAATTATGCTATACTTTGAATTTAATAAGTAATTATTACTCATTTTCTATTCAAATTACAACTAAAGTCCTAATTGATAGGCTGATTGAAAAACATCTATAACTTTCAAATGGTATCACATTTTTGAATCCAAAACATGTGTCACATTCTATGGTTCACATAATATGGGATTAAAGAAAGAGATTTGAATTTCATGAAGTTTTAACCAAGTTAAGGTGGTCAGACATATGAGTTTTTTATACTTTTTAAAAGTTGTAATAAAAAAATCATAATTAATTATTTACTTGTAAAAAAATTACAAAAAAATATGCATCACATTGGGACATGAGTCCTCTACTTATACTAAAATCTTATAAATTTTTTTTATCATTTTATTGTGGTTAGGGTGGTTAGACAGACACCTACTTATTTTTTCCCTGAAATTTAAGTACTTTTGCATTGAAAGTTTAAATTTTCACCAAATAGATGTTTCCTTTTTTTAAACAAACCTAGTAGTTTAGAAACTATACTCAATTTGCTACAAATTCTATTCTAACATGTGTTTAAAATAATATAGATAACTTATTCAAATTTTTATGTCAAGTTGCCTAACTCTGATTTTTCTGAATTTTTTGCCACTTAAGGGCATGTTGTTTCCATGATGATCCTACACATACACATAGCATATCTCTCACTTCAAAATTTATTTCTCTTCACTTTATATTTTTTACTTCTCCAACTAAGTTTTTCCTTCACTTGTTGGTGTAAATCTTTCATATATTTGACAAACTCTTCTCCTTAGCACTTCTCTTATATCATTCCATATTTTCAAGCTCCCTTGGTGTTTTTCCTAGTACACCCTTAGAATCCTTTAAAGGGTAGCCAACCCTTATAATCAAGAATCCTTATGATGAATGGCAAACATAATGATTAAATGACTCTAAAGTCACTAATCTTTCACTTTAGGCTCTATGGGACCTAAGAGGGTGTTCCTTATTATGTTCATTATGATCTATTTGATGGAGAACACTTCTATGGACAAATTTGTTCCTATTACTTGCAAATAAACATAATCCACTAAATATTTGGTTGATCTTTAAGTAAATAATCATTTATTTACCAGGAACAAGGGAGTATTTCAAGTTCATGCTTCATAATTGAAAGATTTAAAGTGAATTGTCTTATTATTCTAAATCCATGGTTGGGTAGATTATTAATTCATTTGATTGTAAAATTATTTAACAAATAGACCAGTGCTTCATCAATTGGGAAATGGAGGAAGATATGCAATACCTAGTAATACACAAATTATTTAACTCTAATAATGGTGTACTATCTTCACAATGCCTTGCAATATGAAAACTCACAATATCTAGAATGTAACTTCTTATCAGATCCTCTACAAATTCTCACAAATCTATGACCCTCTTCAAGCATTTGATTAACTCTTTGAGCTAAAGTAGAAACAAGGACACACATTCAATTGAACATTTGATGATAAAAAAAATACCCTTGATATTTCATTTATAATTTGCAGAGATTTACAAAATGAGAGTATGCTTTCCATACATAAGATTTTTTTTTTATATCAATAATTTTCATAAAACTATTTTAAGATGATTACATATAAGACTTAGACCCAAGACTACCCTACTATTCTATTCACTAGGATTTTACAATATATCATTTCTATACTAACTATTGGCCCCATAGTTGTCATTGCACCAAAAGATTGACCTATTAATGCTCGATACAACCATCAGAGTTAACAGATACACATGAGGTAGTTAGTCCATGTCATGAATCTCGAAGGGACTATTGACCATCTATGAACAATATCCCCCTCAACATTTTCCAAGGGGATTCAAACCTAGTATGTTTGGCTCTGATACCAATTATTGGCCCCATAGTTATTGTTGCAAGAAAAAATCAACCTATTAATGCCCAATATAATCTTCAGAGTTAATGGATCCATGGGAGGTGGTTAGTCCATTTCACAAATACCGAGGGGAGTGCTAACCATCTACCAACAATAAATTCTACCCAAACCACCTACTAGACTCAAAATTTAAGAATCCTTTGCAATGAGCCATGAAATCCATTTTATAGTACAAGGGAACAACAAGCATCTGGCTCAAATGCAATTACATTTCAAGAATATTTCATTTTAGCACAAATTTGAATTTCATTTCAAAAATCCCCCACAAGGTCACCTACAATCATTTGCTAAACTAGGGAAGAAAAATTCATAACCATCATCAAAAGGAAAATGTTGATTGCACCAAAAAATTACCATTAAATACCAACAAGGAACTACACTCCACATCCACATCGAACAAAATTCTTCATAATATTGGCTCGAGCATCCACAGTTAGCATGCAAACAAAAAACCAACATACGCAAAAAGAAAAAGAAACCCACCACAACAATTTTATCATCACCACAAAAATTAAAAACCCAAATAGCATTTTCACCACCCAAAACTAGAAGAAGCACTAACATCAGAGCCACAATACACATGTCCATTGCACATCCTTGCAAGAGGTAGGGAAGATACCTCCACCCCTTCCTCATCCTTGTCACTTCCATCCATAGAACCATCATGCCTACTCAGAGTTTTTATTGATATCTATGGGACTGATATTACTTCCATCTCTAGGGCTACCAGTTGATTTAGGATCATGAGATACCTATGATAACCTGAGTCTATTTTAGTCACATTGTTTGAAGGAATACTAGTGATAGCAATAGGGGAGTTTTTTCAACCAATAGAGGCTCTGCCATATCTAATTTTCCTTTGCACTCCTTGTAAAAACCCTATAGGATCCTTTCCTTTGGCCTCTATCATCCCAGTAGTCATGACTTCGCTTCTCAATTTGTGGCTACCTCTGGTGGGAACTAATGTAGGCTCCTCACCATGGGACTCCTCCTTACCCTTCTCCTTCAAATTCAGAGTCTCCTTGGGTATCTTCTATTCATGCTTTGGGATGTCATTGTGAACTTTCTAAATGTTGAACCTTAGAGAACTTCTCACTGGTAACACAAAAGTAGTTGCCTTGCTCATCTTCTCCACTAGGAAGCTTCTTAGACTCACACTAGAACACTCTTCACCCTTTGCACAAATTTAGAGAAATGATAACTACTGATTGTGATGGTGAAAATGACAACCATTCATTATGTATTTATCAAGCAACTTTGATGGTGTTTGATCATCAATTTTGGCATCACACACACGATCAAGCAATTAATCACTGGCATCCATGTCATCACTATTAATTACCCAGGTACTTGGAAATATATGTATCATTCTCAATAATGGCAAGAATTTAATTCTTCGCATGCACTAGGACCAAATTGATTGCTTCTGAAGAGCATACGCCATTAGTGGTTAATGCTTGTAGAGAAAAATGGCTATCACATGCATATTTCTACTTTTTGAATGTTTACCATTGATTCCCAGATGAAGTGGTGAATTGAATAGTACTCAATGAGTCAATTGGGTTTGAATTCCATGAGACCATCACTCACTAATCTTTGGCCAATGAAATTCATCCAAGATGGGAGCCACATCATTCATTTACAAGCCCCACCCCTTGCTCTGGGTGGATGGATGATGCCACATGTTGTGAGCTCGCAAACCATGTGGTTTCTAACAAGCCTTCACTTTTTCTTTTTGAGCGAGTGAGGAATGGTTGAGATTATCCCCAATGCTTGATTACCACCATCGGATTAAGCCTTCATACAACAAGATCAATAGTGGATGTCAAGCCCCACCACTCTATTATGACACGTGTCCTAATGTTGTAGACCTCACAGCTTTTAACAAGTGAGAAACTTAATTTAGTGACCCAATGGAGAACAACTTAGATCAAGTCTTGTGATTGGATGAGTCTTTAACCTACATGTGAAACAAAATTAGTTTTAAAAATGGGGCCATTGCTAGGCTAATGATAATTAGACCCTCAAACAAGAATTAAATATAAGTCTTGCAATGAAATATTTTTCTAGACTTTAGGGAATTTTCTTTGTGGGAAAGTAAGCTGGGTGACCAACATCCCTAGAAAAAAGGGTTGGTAATAACATGTATCCCAGGGCTCAAGTAATGACTTAAGCTACCAGTGACTAGATGTAGCAAGTCAACATAAAATCAAAATGCTCAAAGGGTTTAAAGATAGATCGTTATACAAAGAGGGTTCACAAACCAAAACCCTAACCCTAGCCTTGGACACAAAGCTTGCAATCATGGTCAGACTAGGAGGTGCTCAAAATCTACAAAAATTTGGAGGCTTTATTAGTGGCTCATGCTCGGGGACGTATACCACTAGTGGGTATATCAAGAATCCAAAATCTCAAGGTTAAAGCAGACCAAGGAAGAAACACAAAGAAACCAGGAGCTTTCCTGGACAAGGAAAGCAGACACAAGCCAAAGAAAACACACCAAACCAAACCTATAAACACTATTCACAAAAAATTACAATGTAATATATCCTCTCAAAAGCCCCTTTCATTTAAGCAGCTTCAATCCTCAAATTGGAGGCCCATGGCCCCCATGAACTCGAGACTATTTATTTCCTCTGTTAATTTTTTTTTCCTATTCTACTTGTCATGGATCAACATGTGTGTTAAGTATCTCTAAATGAACAACATCATCATGATTCACACCATTAATCCTACTTACTGTAATGTTTTCCCATTCATTAACCTTTTCCACCACAGGATCATCAGATTGAATTGAAAAAGTAAAAAAATTATACTCCATTTGATCATTAATTTTGACATCACATTCACTCTGCACATCAAATTGGAATCCTTCATAGAAAATTCATTGTATACTAGGCCAAGATTTTGAAATATCAAGGAGAAAAGATACAGCATCAAGAATACCTTCATTTTTCTTGACATGAGTGTTATCCTCATTAGATGGAAACAAATCCATAATAAGGTCTAGAAGTTGAGGGGCATCTAAAAATAATTCAAGTGCACATTCATACTGATTAACATCACACCTCATGCTATTTTTACCTCTAATTTTCTCTTCACCTAGATCAAACAATCCTACAATATCAACACAATTTATAGATTCATCAAATGGTTTCTCCTCTTTAACATGAAACAATGCTATTTTAGGACCGATGTACCCTTCTAGGTACATAATTTGATCATTCAAGAATGGGCTTCCTCCTTTATCAATATGGATAGTTTCCCACTGTATGTGTGTGGTTGACAATTCAACCATTGTTTCAAGCACACAACCAAGTATCATAGGAAAATGGGTAATGTTCATCTATATCTCCCTGAATACTATCACTATGTTTAGGATTGTCACCATGGAAAATAACATCTTCATATTTGAAATTTTTATCATGTGAGAAATTATCATGCTCAATTGATAATAAACCTAAGTTATCTTCTTGGTAATTATCAGATACAATTTTCTCATTTACTTGTGGATAAGTGATTTTACCAATACTTGTTCCATTGGATCTTTCATGTAGTTGGGGAACTTTCCAATCATAGTCACATATATCAAGAATACAATCAAAAAACTTAATGTCATCCTGGTATTCATTCCTTCCTATCTCATTTGTATCATTTCCAATATCTTCATTAGTACTTGTTGATAACTCATCAATTTTTTTAACAAAAGTGGATTATCCCTACACTAGTAAGGGTCATCCTCATTTATCTCACATAATGAAGGTTCATCATATAGGGGATTTTTCCACACCTTCATCGCTACCACACATACCCCTACCTTTTTAGTATGAGGGTCCCAATCTCAAAAATCATCAATGCATTCAAAGTCATTGTAATTACTTGAAGAAAAATGATAGGTGTTTTCAACATCATCTTCATCATTTGTATCCAAAATTATTGACTCACATTCTAATAACTCTTCACATGAAGAAAATTGTTCGCTCCCAAGCAAGTGCACCCTCTCAAGGCTATCAACATATCCTCTACTTGGGGCAAGAGATTCCATCTCTATTTCATAAGAAGAACTATAATCAATAGAGGATTGACCAAGCTCAATTTCATCACCTTGGTTATTGATTTGTACATCATTTTCATTGATCAAATTAGGATGTGGTACTTCCCCATTCACCCCTTGTATTTGCTCATAATCCAAAACATCCTAAGGAGGAAAATCATGCACCATTTCCTTGTCCTCATACTTTCTATCTTCATCCTCATCATTGTTGTAGGGATCTGCACCTATGTTACTTGTGAAATGACAACAATCATTAACCAACTATTCAAATTGTGGCACATCCTCTTCACTCAGTTTTAGTGTGTTTTGACCTCCCTCATCATGGAAAAAAATACTAACATCTTGATATATCATATGTTGCACATAGTCATATTTAATTTCTTCTATTATCCTTATCCAATCAACCACTTGATCAAGACCATGTGGCTTCAATTCCTTTAGCAGTTTACTCAATCCTAGCTTATAAAACTCACAAAATAGGTCAATTTATATTGAATCACTAGGTCTGACACTCTTGGGAAGCTCTATCAGGGCATCCAAAAATCTTGAAAAGAAGTCATTGGGTGATTCACTTGCATGTCTCTTTATTTCATACAATTTCCTAATAGGAAGCTTCTAATCATTTTTTCCTAAATTTTGTTGATATGCAGATGGGATTTGGCTAAGGTCCACACCTTGTAGTGATGGGGAGAATACAACATCAAGGAAACCTCCATTTTGATAGTTGTTTTTACTGCTTAATACATTTTTTCCATTTACATGAAATGTGTGTGATCCACTTGTACTATCAACTATGTCCTGTCATGATTGAGTATTTCAAATTGTTTTCAATATTCATGGAAATTTGATATGCCTAATGCAATTTGGTAGGCTCTTTATCTCTCAAAAAGTAACCCATCTTGTTGTCAAATGCACCAAGGCACATGACCAAACATTCAAGATTGTTTGGTCTCATATTCTCAGTGATATCCCTTTTATCCTTTGCAAACCTAAGATTGAAAGCATGGATAAGCTTGTATTCACTTATATGGATTTCCATAAAACTTTTTCTTACCACATTTGGATTTATTCTCTCACCAAACTGTTCCATGAACACCATTTTAAATTCAATCCAAGAATTTATAGAAGATGTTGATAGAAAAGAAAAGCAGTCCCTTGCATCCCTTTCAAAGACTAAACAAACAATTTCATAACCACATCTTGAAACTCCAATTCATGATCTTCCACGATATCAAAAAAATCTTGAAAATATTTTCTTGTTGAATCAAGACTTTTTGCTTTAAATTTTGGTATCTTATCTTTGATCTTAAGCAGTACAACATTTGGGTAACCACATATGTTACTAAAATATATGGATTTGTACCTTTAAGTACTAAAATTCCTTTGATGTGACAAAGGATGCTCATCATGTGTCATTGCATTTAGGTCCACATCTAGATGTACAGCATGATTAGGCATCTTGTACTACCTTTTGCAAGCCTTGTCAGATTTATCAAAAGGAAATTCAAGTTCCATTTACAATTATGATCTTAAGCCTTTACAACATAAACCTCCTTTGTATTTTACTTAAGATCTACAATATAACATGCTTCTCTATTATAATACATGAATTTCTGATAATACTTTACAAACATGTAAATTCACCAATAATATTCCCTCATTTAGTGCTATATCACCTAATTGGGGATCATTTACATCTTAAGTCCTGAATACTTCTCACAATTTGCTGGAAAATATAACAATGTCCTTTCAAAATTATGAGAATACTTGGAAATGGGTGGCAGCTACCAAACTTTCTTATCTGACTGCAAAGTTGTAAGATCTAGAACATTCTTGTATCCTTTTATTAGGTTCTTTAGACAGAGTCACCACCTCCTATGTAGATGACAAAACTTCAAACAATATAAAGTTCCTTCAACAATAAATGTCATTCTAGGTCTTCTCCTTCAGTGGATTCACACTCAAATTCTTTGAACTTTGTAGCAATCAAGGAATTTCTAGGTCCAAGCACCCCTCAACATTTGAACCTAAGTTCAAATTCACCAACTATTTGACTATGTGATACAACAATCTAAAATTGGAGAATTCCATTCTTGTCCATGACGGATTTGCCATTTTGTTGGTGTTTTTCCAAGTACACCCTTAGAATCCTCTAAAGGGTAGCCAACCCTTATAATCAAGAATCCTTACGATGAATGGCCAACATAACAAGTAAAGGACTCTAAAGTCACTACTCCTTCACTTTATGCTTTGTGGGACATAGGAGGGTGTTCCTTATTGTGTTCATTATGATCTATTTGATGGAGAACACTTCTATGCATATATTTGTTCCTATTACTTGTAAATAAACATAATCCACTAAATATTTGGCTAATCTTTAAGTAAATAATCATTTATTTACAAGGAACAAGGGAGTATTTCAAATTCATGCTTCATAATTGAAAGATTTAAATTGAATTGTGTTATTATTCTAAATCCATGGTTGAGTAGATTATTAATTCATTTGATTGTAAAAATCCTTAACAAACAAACCAGTTCTTCATCAAATGGGAAATGGAGGCAAATATGCAATACCCAATAATACAAAAATTATTTAACTCTGATAATGGTGGACTATCTTCACAATTCCTTGCAATCTAAAAACTCACAATATGTAGAATGTAACTTCTTGTCAGATCCTATGAAAATTCTCACAAATTTGTGACCCTCTTCAAGCATTTGATTAACTCTTTGAGATAAATTAGAAACAAGGATAGACATTCAATTCACCATTTGATGATAAATGAAAATATCCTTGATATTTCATTTATAATTTATAGAGATTTATAAAAGGAGAGTATGCATTCCAGAGACAAGATTTCTTTTTATATCAGTAATTTACATAAAACTATTTTAAGACTATTACATATCAGATTTAGACCCAAGACAACCCTACTATTCTATTCACTAGCATTTTATAATATATCCTTTTTGTACTAATTTCTACCCAAACCACCTACTGGATTCAAAATTTTAGAACCCTTTGCAATGAGCCATGAAATCCCTTTTATAGTATAGGGGAGAAACAAGCATCCAACTCAAATGAAATTACATTTCAAGAATATTTCATTTCATTAAAAAATTGAATTTCATTTCAAAAATTCCCCACAAGGTCACCTGCAATCATTTGCTAAATTGGGGAAGCAAAATTCATAAAAATCATCAAAAGGAAAATGTTGATACCGCCAATAATTACCACTAACCACCAACAAGGCATTCACTCCACATCCATGTTGAATGAAAGTATTCAAAATATCTGCTTCGAGTATCCACCATTAGAATGTAGAAAAAAAACCAACATGCACAAAAAGAAAAAGAAAACCATCATAGCAATTTTATCATCACCACAAAAATTAAAAACCTAGACACCATTTTCATCACCCAGAACTAGAAGCACCAACACTAGAGCCATGATACACACATCCACTGCACATCCTTGTAGGAGATGGGGAAGATACCTCCGCTCCTTCATCATCCTTATCATTTCCAACCATAGAACCATCATGCCCACTCAGAGTTTTTACTGATATTGGTGGGATCGATATTACTTCCACCCCTAGGGCTGCTAGTTGATTCAGGATCATGAGATACCTCTAATAACCTGAGTCCATTTTAGTCACACTATCCAAAGGACTATCAGTGATAGCAATAGGGCAGTTATGTCACCCAAAAGAGCCTCTGCCATATCTAATTTTCCTTCGCACTCCTTGTACAAACCCTATGGGCTCCTTGCCTTTGGCCTCTTTCATCCTAGTAGTCATGACTCAACTTCTCAATTTGTGGTTGCATCTAGTGGGAACTAATGTAGGCTCCTCGCGATGGGATCCCTCCTTACCCTTCTCCTTCAAATTTAGAGTCTCCTCAAGTATCTTTTGTTCATGCTTTGGGATGTCACTGTGAGCTTTTTGGATGCTAAACCTTAGAGACCTTCTCACTGGTAACATAGTAGTAGTTGGATTGCTCATCTTCTCCACTAGGAAGCTTCTTAGACTCACACTAGAACACTCTTCACCCTCTACATAGATTTAGAGAAATGCTAACTATAGATTGTAATGGTGAAAATGACAACCATTAAATCTATATTTATCAGGAAACTTTGATGGTGTTTGATCATCAATTTTGGCATCACACATGCGAGCAATCAATTTAATCACTAGGATCCATTTCATCATCGTTAATTACCCAAGTACTTGGAAATCTATGTATCATTCTCAATACTAGCAAGAGATTAATTCTTCGCATGCACCAAGACCCAATTGATCACTCCTGAAGAACATACACCATTAATGCTCAATGCTTACAGAGAAAAAATGGCTATCATATGCATACTTCTTTTTTTGAATGTAGGTTAATCTATAAAATTTTGGAGTTTCCATCACCCTTAATTTGGAAATACCTCTAGGACTATGCCCATAAACAATCTGAAATGGAGTCTTACCTATGCTTTTATTGTTTGAGTCATTGTATGCAACCTCAACTTGATGCAATATAAAATCACATTGCTTAGGCTTGTCACCAACTAAACATCTTAGAAAATTTCCTAAGCTATGATTAACAACTTCAGTATGTCCATTAGTTTGAGGATGATAAGCATAACTAAATTTTAAATTAGTCCCTAATTTCTTCCAAAGTTTCATCCAAAAATATCCTACAAACTTAGTATCACAATCTAAAACTATGCTTCTTGGTAAACCATGTAATCTAACAACCTCTGTAAGGAAAAAATTTGCTACATGTGTTGCATCATTAGTCCTTTTGTATGTTATAAAGTGAGCCATGTTTGGAAAATCTATCAAAAACCACAAAAATAGAATCCTTACCTCACTATATTCTTGGTAATCCAAGAACAAAATCTATACTTACATCTTCCCATTCTTTCTTTGGTATGGGTAATGATTGATATAAGCTTGTATTTTGACTCCCTCCTTTGGCATGTTGAAAAACTTGACATCCTTGCACAAATTTTATGATTTCAATCCTCATCCTTGGTCAAAAAAATCTTTCACTAAGTTGTTTCATTGTCTTATCAACTCCAAAATGTCTAGCTAAACCACCATAATGTTTTTCTCTTATCAAATTCTACCTCATTGATCCTTGAGGTATGCAAGTTGTTTTCCTTTGAACAAAAATTGATCTTGTACAAAATAATCCAGCCAAGGTGCCCTATCAACACTAGTAGGATCCATACATGTTGTCCATGCATCCTTAAATTCCAAATCATCCTTATACAACTCTTTCATAGCATCAAATCCAACTACTTCAGTTCTCATTTCAGTCAACAATATTGCTCTTCTACTTAATGCATTCACTACTTTATTTGAAATCCCACTTCTATGCTTGAGAACAAAAGTATATCATTGTAGGAATTCTACCCACTTTATATGTCTTTGGTTCAACTTGGTTTGACTATTAATAAACTACAAAGAATGATGATTTGTGTAGATAATAAACTCCTTTGGAAGCAAGTAATGATGCCACTTCTTCAAATATTTTACAATAGCATAAAATTATTGATCATAAACTGAATAACTCTTCTTGGCATCATTAAACTTCTCAGTAAAATATGCAATAGGTCGTCCCTCTTGGCTTAAAACTACTGCTATGGTTGTCCCACTTGCATCACAGTCGACTTGAAACACCTTTACAAAATTAGACAATGCTAATAATAGTTCTTAGGTGACTTTCTTCTTTAAAATATCAAAACTTGTATTTTTTTTGTTGTCCACTTAAACTCTTTCTTCTCTCTCCTTATATTTTTAGTTATGGGTGCACATATACCACTAAAATTTCAAATAAATCTGCTATAGAAGGTTGATAAACCATGGAAACTTCTAACATCATGTACACTTCTAGGTGTTGTCCATTCAATGATAACATGTACCTTTTTTTTTATCCATTTGTAGCCCATGTTTTCAAATAACATACCCCAAATAAATTAATTTCTTCTTCATAAAACTGCACTTTTTCAAATTAACTAATGAAACATAGAAAAATGGGTTGAATAAAAGATGGATATTATAATGCACCCTATTCTTCTAATTTCACTCAATTATGAGGGTTATAATGCATAAATGAATATAAGAAATCAAACCTAAGCAATATAGTAATCAAAAGGAAGGTTTTAAGAGGTTCAAATGTTGTCTACCTATTGCAAAAAGTGTTTTTTAGGGCCTCACTAAGGACACATTTTCCCTATGTTGCATAGGCCTTGGCTAGGGTTCTAGAAAAATGGATTCTAGGTTGTATTCTTCAATGTCTGCACTTCTAGATCCTAGTTTGATACTGTCGAAAACCCATAAATACATTTTTTAGCTCAATTTCCATGATTTTCCAAGAAAGGTAACAACTTTGACAACATTGCAACTTTCTTCAATTTTTCTCTCCAATTGATCTTCAACATAAAACTTACAATCACACATAAAAGAGGAGAAAAATGTTTTTTTGTTAGGGAATAAGGATTTTCCTTGGTCAAAACCCATTTTGGTAATTAAACCTTGAAATGAAATAATGCATAAAGGAATGATGAATGAACAAATCTATGTAAAAACTCACCAAACCTTGTTGAAACCATGGATTGCAAATCTGAAACTTAGCATGAAATGGCCTCAATGCATGTAGATCTTGATCATGAACTTGACATAAGATAATGGATTTGATCACTTGAACTTGATGACCAATGCTACATCATCACATTATCTCAAAAACATGCATGACTTTGACATGGTGATATGAATCTTGATTGTTGTAATAAAAATAAATAAATATTCCTTTGAATTCCTTCTTGAATGCTCTTTGTAGACATGGAAAATGTATCAATTGATATCACACACTTGATCCCATTCATCTTGATCATCTCCTTTGATAGTCATTTAATTAAATAATTCATTTTATTTAATTAAATCTCTAAAGTTATTCTATTAAATTAAATAAATTTACATTTATTTGATTTAATCTAACACCATATTCTTTAATTAAATAAATCAAAATCTTTATTTAATTAAGTCTAAATCCTATTCCTCTCATTTTGATTTAAATCAATCCTAAAATCCAAGTAAAAATGGTCAAATCAACTAATCTCCTTTTAAATTAATCAAATCATGATTAATCCTAATCTTAACCCATCAAATCCTCTAGCTTTTGCCACTTTCTCATGAAAATTAATTTATCAATTTATTAAATCCTCAATTACTTTCAAAAAGGCATGAATGGTTGGAATATTCCCCAAATTTGAAAAATCTGTCCAAAAGGGTTTGTGCATCCAACAAAGCATTTAAAATCTCTTACATGTCCTTCTCTTGAACCAAGTGATATTAACTTCACCTTTCACCGCATCCTTCAAGCCATCTTTTGAATTTGAATCTCCACCCTCTTTGCACATTCTCCAAAATCTGCTCAACCTTTGTCCATTAGCATGATGACAAGTGGTGCTTTATCATTGGCTTATATTTTCTCCCACATCGTCCATATCTTTCAAATCCTCCATCCTACTTTCTATAAATAGAGGCCTTCTCTATTTGATGAGGGAGCCACAATTAATCTAAAATAATTATTCTCATTTGGAGGAGAATGGGAGCCAAAGTTATCATCTTTTGAATCAAGTTCATCAATTTTCATCCATTATTATCATTTCATAGGTAGGTTATGCAAAAATTCAACCAAGGAGCATCAAATCATCATCAATCATCACCAAGCTTACAAGGGATTGGGAAAGGGCCATTTTCCACATCAAAATAGCATCAATTCCCCAATGGGATCGAGAGTTTGCATGCTTAAATATGATTTAATAGCTTTTCTTGTTTTGTTCTTCATTTCTTTCCTATTTTGAGCATTGTAGATGAATTACATGGGAAATCTTAGTTATAACTTGCATATGGATCTAACATTGTGTTTTTTGCTATGTTTGTGTAGGTCTAAGATTGGGGTTCACACTCTTGAATACTCTATAATTCTCTTGTGAAATTACTCTTGACTGCTTATTAAATTATAGGTTGTTTGAAAGTCTTATAGATGAAACTTAGTGAAATAACCTTGTATTTATACTTATTTTATCCTTAATTATCAAAATTCAAATAACACAAGCTATCATCAAATCTAGGATTTCAAATCATTAAAATACCACCAAAAATAGATCCCAAGGGGGCAGGGGGTCCTAGGGTTAAGTGAAGACCCATTCACCGTAGGGAAAATGGTTCCTAGCACACTTAACTAGGACACACTTTAGGGGATGTTAAATGTTATGTAAAATTAGGGTTCTAGGACCTAGTGAAGACCCATTTGTCAAGTGCTAAATGGGTCCTAGGTCACTAACCTAGCACACACACCTTGTAAAATTATGTATTTTGTAATATCATTTATGAATTTCGGGTTCTATCCTTCAGAATCTACACTTAATTAGGCTTGTATTTGAAGTAAATGGGCCAATTAAGCTCAATTAATTAATAAATCTCTAGATTACTGTGAAAGTGTAAAGATACACTTTACAATTCCCTAAATAAGAAACCATTAAATCCTTTTTATTAAGAAGGGTCATAAAATTAATGTGAATATGTAAAACACATTACAACACCAAATCAAGGCATAATTAAGCTCATTTTAATATTAGTCATTCCCAAATTAATTGAGAAAAAGGGATACTTTTTTTGATACTACATTTAGCCCCTAGTTTAGTAGAGTATGACCCCATGTCAAACTCACACTAAAGTTGACATTTAAGACAATTATGTATGTGGTGATGAAAAATATAAACAATCATACAAAATGAAAGACCAAAGAGAAAGGGAGACAGAAAAAGCTTCATCTATCCAATACGATTTTGAATAGACCTCAGGTATTTGTCCAAGGAAAGGGGGTGGATCAACCCTTAACTTTCCAATGTGGTGTGGAACACATCTTAGTTATTTGTCCAAAACCATTCACAAGAAGAATGAAATTTCCAATATGCCAATGAAGGTGGATTAGTGAGAAAGTCATGCTTATGTGTTGGCTCTCATTGTACTTACCATACCAAAGTTATCCATTTGATAACTCTAATAGGGCACCACTCACTTTCCTATTTCACAATTAACAAGTTGTGTTATGCTAAGCATCCATGAACATGGAAAGTTTCCATAGGCAAGAAAGGTGTGTTATGCTAGGTAACCTTGAAGTAGGGTTTCAAGCTTCACAAGGTTGGAAAGTTGTGTTATTCCAAACACTTATAAATAATAATGATAGTAAAGCTTTTTGTTTAAAGGGACATCTCTGCGTTCGTGTAAGGTCTTCTTCCTAGGGATCATCATGCCTAATATATTTGTTTTGCACTTTTTTCACATGCCCCACTTGAGGTAGGAACCCTCTTTTTATTGATTTTATTCTTTGGTTTTGCTTTGGGTATGACCTTTTCCCCTTAAGGGATAGGTTTCTTTGAGTTTTGACCTTTTTATTTGCTTGAAGGAATTAATGCTTTAATGCGCACTTAAGGTGCCTTTGGTTGCAACGTTTTGGTCTCAAAGTATCCTTAAGACCTACAACTTTTACCAAAATTACACTTTGGTGTGAAATTGGCCAAGTCAGGAAGAGTCTCAAAGATTTCACCTTTAGGTGGATTTTCCAATGTTTCCTACTTCTCGGAGAATCTGGGGTACTCCAGATTTTTAGTGGCCATACTTGATCTAGAGGATTATTCCTCAAATTTTGAAATTCTCCATTTTCTCCAGTTTTGGTATCATTAGAAAGTGCTTGGGATCTTGACTCCAATGCAACTCAAATGGAGTCAATTAGAGTCCCGGAGCTCAAGATATATATGGCAAAACCTCTAGTCAACTCTTAGAAACTGGCCAGAAAAAAAGGGGCAAAAATCAAAGTTGTCAAGACTGGTCAAAGTCAACACCATTGCAAAGTACTCATCATCATGATTTCGACAGAGTTTGTTTCATGGAAAATGGAGTCCGTATGGCAAAGTTATGGAAGGTCAAAGATTGGGTCAACCCGATGATGTCAGCAGCCAGTCAGCACAATTGCCAATCAGCCCTTAACACATGGCATCACCTCCTGCCTCCAAGTGGAAAAAATTATTTTGGCAAAAATAATTAAAAAAAAACAAATTTAAAAAACAAATTAATTAATTAATTAAATATAATAAAATTTATATTTAAATATCTAAGATAGGCCCCACCCATCCATGGGGCAGCCCACATTAAGTGGGGTGCCACCAATGGTATGGGGGGAAACCCACTTTTGAAGGGGAACACATCCCCTTCTTTAAGGGGAGAGGATAAGGGGAGAGGATAAAAGGAGGGGAGTGTGGTGGGACCACCACCCCCTATAAAATACCTTAAATATCCTCTTTAAGGGGGATATGATATTTATTTATTTATTTTAAAACAAACTTGCCTAATTCAAAATGTAGCCCTATACATAGGGATAAAATAACATAAAAAATATCTTATGGAGAAATAAAATCTCCTAAATAAAAGGAGAATCTCATTTGTAAAGCTTCAGATAAATATAAGGCGCTAAATAAAAATAATATTGGATATATTATCCTTTCGAGAGATGTGAAAAGGGAGATATTTTTGAAAATTTGCACTATGTAAGGGAGATTGGGTAGTTAATTGGTTTTACACTAATTTTGGTAATTTTGGGCTATAAAAGGAGGTGAGAAAGGTGAGAGAAGTTAAGTGATTTTGGAAGAATTTTGCAAGTGTGAGAGATTGTTTTCCTTGGAGGAATTTTTGTATTTTCGTGCATTTGGAGAAGTTTGTTTCCACGCACTTTGGAAGTGCATTTGTAAATTTCTTTGTAAACCAAGAGGGGGTTCTGCCAATGAATGTAACTAAATTTCTAGAGGAATAATTGGATTGGTCCACTCAATTGGAGAGTGGCCCAAAGACGTAGTCATTCTAAATGACAAACTTCATTATCAATCTTCATTTGCACTCTCTTTATCTCTCATTCTGTTCTTTCTTTAATTACTTTGTAATTTCATTATTTAAATTTTGTTTGTGTGTTTAATTACAATTAAGCACTTTTTGTTTGTAATTGTTAATGTAAGCATTCAAAGCAATTGTCATAGATCCTTAAAACAAATCAAATTGGTATTAGAGCTATGTTTTGACTAGTATTGCAGATTTGAATGCTTACACGTTCAATGCTTCAACAAGGCAAAGGAAAACTTGAAGAATACAATCTTGAGATTGGAAAATGAATGATTTCACCAAGAATGGACAAAACTAAAGCTGGGAAAAGCACCGAGCAAGAGCTTGATGATAAGTCTTTCCAGCGAGTCTTCCTCAAAATGAAGGCCATGGTGGAAGAGTTGTATGTTGAAAAGAAGAAGCACAAAAAGGGAAATATGTCAAAGTAAGAAAAGAAGGAAGATCGAAAGGACAAAGGAGTAAAAGATCCAGAAGCTCCATCTCCTCCATCTTCCCCTTCTTCTCCATTTTCTCCTTCTTCTTCTTCCTCTTCTACTACTATTAATCCTTTCAAAAGAAAGTCTAAGCCTATTATTAAACTTGATGTAAAATTTTAGTTGCCTAAGTATTGTGGTGAATTAAATGCCAAAAAGTTAGATGATTGGATCCAACAAGTAGAAGTCTATTGTAGGATTCAAGGCCTAACAGAAGATGCTTCTATGATCTAGTTAGCCACTCTCTGGTTGGGAGGTATAGGTCTCACCTGGTGGGAGAGTAGGACTCGAGAGGAAATTGCTCACCATGGTAAGGTCAATATGACTTGGATGGAATTTATTGCTGCCCTTAAAAAATAGTGTTATCCTTTAGGTTATATGCAACAATTAACCATAAATTGGAAAACCTTTAGGAAAGGTAAGGGTCAATCTGTCCAAGATTACACTCATGAGTTTAGAAAATGGGCTATTGCTTTAAATGTTCCATTGTATACTCATGATACATTACTCAAGTACATAGGTGGTTTGCATTCTTACCTAAGACATACTATTCTAATGTTGAGTCCTAATAATTTGGATGAAGTGTCAGTCCAAGCCACTCATTTAGAGTCAAGTGGTAAGAACACTTTCAGTGATAATTTCTCAAAGAAACCATCTAAGTCTAAGGGGAAGCCTAAGGGTAAAGATAAAGGAAAAGGAAAAAAGACAGCCATGATAAAGAAAGAGGGTGAAAAACCCACCTGTTCTCATTGTAAGAAAGAAGGACATGAAGATTCTAAGTGTTTGAAACTACATCCAGAACTTAGTCCAAAGAGGTACAGTGGAAACAAAGGGAAGAAAAAGACAGTTGTTGCAACACAATAGGATCTTGGATCTAATTATGGGAACAAGAAAAAGATAATTGCCACTGGGATTCAAGGTAAAAACAAAGATATATCTCTTGCATCTGAATCAAGTATTTCTGCAAGTACAAGTAAGCAACCTAAAGTATATAAGCAGAGGAATGAAATTTTTCATATTCGTGTGATAACTAAACACACTAAGGTTGATACTTTATTTGACATGGGTTCACAAGCTAATATCATATCTGAAGAGGTTGTTAAAAAGCGAAATCTAACAACAACTCTACATCCGAAGCCATACCCTTTGGGATGGGTTTGTAATGATGCACAGTTACAAGTCACTAAACAATGTAAGCTTAGTTTTGCAATCACTACAAAATTTAAAGATGAGGTTGTAGTGGATGTTGTACCGTTATATATTTGTGGACTCATGTTAGGAAGTCCATATTTAAGGATGGGATTGAATATATTGTACGTGCACACAAAGTCAAAACTAGTCTTGCATTAGTTAATGTTGGTCAGATGAAAAGATTAATGAACTCCAATAAAAACTTTGTGTTAATTCTTGTCAAGGCCAAAGAAGATGAAACATCTGAGGTATTTAAAGGAAGTGATCCTAAACATAAGGCTGGATTGGTCAAAGTTGTTGCCACTTATAATGACTTGTTTCAAGAACCAAAAGGATTTCCTCCTAAAAGAGACATTCAACATGAAATTCAATTGCAGCAGGATGCACCACTACCCAATATTGGCATGTACCATTTGTCTGTCATGAAAAATGAAGAAATCAAAAAGCAAGTTCAGGATCTTGTCAACAAAGGAGTGATTCGTTCAAGTACATCACCTTTTGGTTCTCTGATCGTTTTGGTTCCAAAGAAGGATGAAACATGGAGGATGTACATCGACTTTAGGGCACTGAACAAAATCACCATCAAAAATAGGTATCCGCTTCCTAGAATTGATGACTTGCTTGATCAGCTTAAGTATGCAATTTATTTCTCTAAATTAGATTTGTGAAGTGGTTATCATCAGATTAGAATTGCAGAGGATGAAATTTGGAAAACTACTTTCAAGACAAAACAGGGACTTTATGAATGGATGGTTATGCCCTTTGGGCTTACCAATGTACCTGCTACATTCATACAAGTCATGAATGACATATTTTGTCCTTACATTGATGATTTTGTTATTGCATATCTTGATGATATCCTAGTTTTTAGCAAGTCTTGGGAAGACCATGTAAATCATGTTAAATTTTTTTTTGATGTACTAAGAAAAGAAAAACTCTATGTAAAGATGTCTAAATGCGAGTTTGCAAAGACATCTCTTGTGTACTTAGGTTATATCATAGGGAATGGTCAATTGAAAGTTGACCCTATGAAGGTTGAGGCAATTGTAAATTGGCCTAAGCCAAGTAGTGTAATTGAAGTCAAGAGTTTTTTGGGTGTTGTCTAGTACTAGAGGAATTTTATTGCAAACTTCTCCTTCATCACATCACCATTGCATGCATTAACAAGTACAAGGATAACTTTTCAATGGGGAGGACTACAACAAAAGGCCTTTGACACACTAAAGGAAAATTTAAGTACTACACTTGTCTTGGCTCTACCAGATTTGCACCAACCATTTGAGATTGAAATAGATGCGAGTGCATTCGCCATGGGAGCAATATTGACACAAGGAGGTAAGCTGATCTGTTACCACTTTGAAACTTTTTCTGGTGCAGTAAGTAATTATCCAACTTATGATAAATAACTTTACACTTTAGTACAAAGTGTTAAGAAATGGAAACATTATTTAATGGGCAAGGAAATAGTAATCCATACCGATCATCAGCCATTGCAATATCTGCATTCACAAACTAAGTTGCAACAAAGTAGGCATTTCAGATGGATGGGATTTTTACAAAAAATTCACTTAGTCATTAAGTATAAGAAAGGATCCCATAACAAAGTAGCAGATATGCTTTCTAGACCTCCAGTTTCTAATGCTTTGATAATCCTTAAAAATAGTTCTATGATGCATGCTAGTTTTGAAGAACAATATGCTACTGATGAAAATTTTAAGGATATCTGTGTAGCTCTAATACAAGGAAAACAAGTTGAAGAAAAGGATTACTATGTGCATGATAAACTCTTGTATCACCTAGGAAAATTATTCATTCCAAAGAATGAACAAGCACATGTAATAAGAGAGGCACACACATCGCTAATTGCAGGACATTTTGGGGTTAGTAAAACTTTGGCACAACTGTAGAAATATTGCTACTAGCCTCGAATGCAAGAAATTGTAACAAAATATATTAAGGGATGTGTGATGTGTGATGTGTGCAACTATAAAACCAAGTAATAGGAAATTGGGATTGTACACACCTTTACATGTACCGTCCCAACCATGGGAAAGTGTATCTATTGATTTTGTCGGGGGGTTACCTATGTCTAGGAATAGGCATGACTATTTGTATGTAGTAGTTGATCGGTTCAAAAATATATGTATTCTTATGCCATGTAAAAAGAAAGTCACTACTGAACTAACAACTCATATGTATTTTCACTTTTTATGGGTTCACTTTGGGTTACCCACTTCCATTGTATCGGATTGAGATTCTTGATTCCTTGGGGATTTTTGGTCAGTCTTATAGGGACTTATGGATACTAAACTGAAGAAAAGTACAACCTTCCATCCACAGACCGATGGACAAACATAGGTAGTCAACAGGATAGTTGTGCATCTACTCAGAGGATATTGCAGCAATCATCCTAAGTTGTGGGATGAAAGTCTTCATTATGTGTAGCATGCCTACAACCATGCAACCCATTCTTCTACAAAGAGGTCTCCTTTTGAGACTTGCTTCAGTTATTTGCCAAAGAAACCAATGGACTTTTATTTTGGAGCAAATGATGTTGAAGATGGACGCCTTGATGCAGAAAAGGCTTTAAAGTTCATCTAGAAGGTCCAAGCAGTTCATCAGGCCGTAGAAGCACAATTGGAAAAGAGTGGAGCAAAGTACAAGGTTCATCATGACAAGCATCGCAACGATCATCATTTCCAAGTTGGAGACATATTTTGGTTACACATAAGCAAGGAAAGAATGCAAGGTGAAGGAGGGAAGCTCAAGCTAATCAGATATGGTCCATTTGAAATTTTGGAAAAGATTGGCACAAATTCCTTCCGACTTAATCTTCCTCCATACATGCAGATTTACTCAGTAGTCAATGTTGAGAACTTGAACTTGTATGAACTTCTAATGATACTAGATGAGGAGGCTGAAGTACAATTTCCATCAGTTGATGACCTTTCACTAGAGTACATGTTAGAGTTTCCTAAAGACGTCATCCTCGACAAGAACACCAGGACTTCATGAAGAGGAGCAGTTGAATACCTTTGAGTGGGGCTAAAAGGGATGCATCCAAGCAAGGAAAAGTGGATGGAGATTGGTAAAGTGAGGGAACTTTACCCTCACTTTCTGAGTAACTAGCTTTCAAAGGTCCAAAAGCTCTCCAGTGGGGAGGACTGATCCAGAGGATTATTCATCAAATTTTAAAATTCTCCATTTTCCCCAATTTTGGTATCATTAGAAAGTGCTCAGGATCTTGACTCCAACGCAACTCAAACAGAGTCAATTTGAGTCTCGGAGCTCAAGATATATATGGTCAAACCTCTAGTCAACTCTCAGAACCTAGCCAGAAAAAAGGGGCAAAAATCAAAGCTATCAAAACTAGTCAAAGTCAACCCATTGCAAAGTGCTCATCATCACGATTCCGATAGAGTTTGTTTCATGGAAAACAGAGTCTGTATGGCGAAGTTATGGAAATTCAAAGATTGGGTCAACATGATGATGACAGCGCCTAGTCAACACAATGGCCAATCAAACCTTGACACATGGCATCACCTCCTGCCTCCAAGTGAAAAAAAATATTTTGAAAAAAATAATTTAAAAAAATCAAATTTTAAAAAAATAATAAATAAATAAAATAAAATAAATATAATAAAATTTATATTTAAATATCTAAGATGGGCCCCACCCATCCATGGGGCAGCCCACATTAAGTGGGGAACCACCCATGGTATGGGGGAAACCCACTTTTGAAGGGGAGTGTGGTGGGACCACCACCCCCCTATAAAATACCTTAAATATCCTCTTTAAGGGGATATGATATTTATTTTATTTTTTTAAAACAAACTTGCCTAATTCAAAACGTAGCCCTATACATAGGGATAAAATAACATAAAAAATATCTTATGGAGAAATAAAATCTCCTAAATAAAAGGAGAATCTCATTTGTAAAGCCTTGGATAAATATAAGGGGCTAAATAAAAATAATATTGGATATATTATCCTTCCAAGAGATGTGAAAAGGGGGATATTTTTGAAAATTTGCACTATGTAAGGGAGATTGGGTAGTTAATTGGTTTTGCACCAATTTTGGTAATTTTGGGCTATAAAAGGAGGTGAGAAAGGTGAGAGAAGTTAAGTGATTTTGGAAGAAGTTTGCAAGTGTGAGAGATTGTTTTCCTTGGAGGAATTTTTGTATTTTCGTGCTTTTGGAGAAATTTGTTTCCACGCACTTTGGAAGTGCATTTGTAAATTTCTTTGTAAACCAAGGGGAGGTTCTGCCAATGAATGTAACCAATTTTTTGGAGGAATAATTGGATCGGTCCACTCAACTAGAGAGGGGTCCGGAGACTTAGTTGTTCCGAACGACGAACTCCATTATCAATCTTCATTTGCACTCTCTTTATCTTTCATTCTGTTCTTTCTTTAATTACTTTGTAATTTTGTTATTTAAATTTTGTTTGTGTGATTAATTACAATTAAGTACTTTTGGTTTGTAATTGTTAATGTAAGAATTCAAAGCAATTGTCATAGATCCTTAAAATAGATCTATACTTGAGGGTAATTAATGACCATTTTATGGGTATTTTATGTGGTTTTTCACCTTTCATTCCTCATTTGCACATTGTGCTTCAAGTTTGGTGACCTCCTTTTCCCCTTTGTTGTTGGTATTGGTGATCTCAGTGGTTGTATTCAAGGACTTAATTGGGTTTGAGGGTGTTCTCTATTTGGTGGTTTTGATCTCCTCCCTCATTCAAAGGGTATGTGCATTAAACCTAGGCAAGATTGAGGTTAGCTCCCTCCTTTCTGATTGGATGGTTTGGCCCACCACTAAGGGCCCCGCCTATCTCTAACCCCCCGATACCAACCCCACCCCCAACTATGTTATGTATAGTAATTGTTTGGGAGGTAAAAAGGAAGGATGGCCACACCCATTGATGAACATGGATATTGTGATTTAAATTTCATCTTATGGGATTTCAATGTTTCAAATATATGTGCCATTTTGGTCTATTTCCTTGCATTTGATTTGATGATATGAAGTATTGATTGCTTGGGTTTAATTGTTGGTGCTTGGTTTTCCTGTAATTTAACATTGAGTTATGGATTTTAATGACATTTTAATGTTGTTCATTTTTTATTTTCTTGGGCATTTGTTGGCATATTATTCAAACTAGGGCATCATTCCCATTTAAGTTTTCCTTTTAGGGTTCCTGCAAATGGCAAGTTAGGGCAAACAAGTTTTTATGTAAAATTAGGGCTTGAATTCATAGGTTTTTTTTTACTTTTGGAATTCAAACCAATTCATGGAATTCAATTTGTGGATCCCTAGCTATATTCACCCTTGCCCTAATTTTGGAAGATTTGGATATATGTGTTGTTGTTGCTTGACATTCAAATTTCTAGATAACTTTGTTGATTTGTGCTCAGACTTGTACCTAGGGTCTGAATTCAAATTGGTTTGAACTAGAAGGGAATGAACTAAACTTGGGTTTTTCGAAGAACTAGAGAATCACAAGTTAGATGAACTCTAGAAAATTTGCCTCATAGTGGATTCTCTGAGAGTTGGTCTCTTCATAAAATCTGCCCCTAGGTGGATTCTCCTAAAGATGGTCACTTCATAAAATCCACATCCCCATGGATTCCCTAATTCTATCCATACTCTAGATTTATGAGAAGTGTTTTGCTTGTGTTGGTACATGAAGAGAGCTTTGTGTGACTTAGGATTAGTTTCAAGGTGAAAGTTGTGTTAGCTCTCAAAAACGCAGGCTGAATGCCTCAAGAGGCTACCAATCTCTTGATATGCTTTAGGGTAACAGACAAAGTCAAGAGATCTCAACTTCTACTCTTTGGGTGTTGCAAAATTGGGTAGGTGTACCTCTCTGAATAATGCAGACTTAACTTGTAATCAATCCTCTTACAACAACTTGTTCACAATGGCAGATGGGAGTGAACAAACGAAATCCAACTTGAAAATGGTAACAATACTCTAGTCTAAATTCTAAAATGCTCAATTTTAAAAGATATAAAGAAGATGAATGAATTCAAAATGATAAAATGCAGAGACCAGTGCTTTATTAGGTATGTAGAGTCAAAAGAAACCAAGATGAACAACACTCTTTGGAGAAGACACAAATTATCTGGCATTCATTTTGTTTACAACTTGTATAAACATGCAAGATTGTAACTACTAAGCTCTACTTGAACAATCCAAATGAATCTCTCTCTGATTATTGTGATCAATAAAAAGGATTTAATCTTTTCTTGAAAGAACCAATTGATTAATCACACAAATACATCAAATGTGTATTGATAAACTGAACATAAATCTTGTTATGTCAGCTTAAACAACCAGAAAGCATCAATTTTGGAGACAACTTAGCAGTATTTTCATTCAATTCAACAGATAATTGATACTGGAGAAATGCAACAACATCACCTGATATTCATAAATACCTCCATGTTTAAAACATGCATCATAGCCTCTGATTTGGTAAACTTACTATTTTGTATCCATACAATTTTCCTACTGTATCGAATAACTAATAACTGGTGATCATTTTACAACTACAATATGTCTATTTATACACCAGCATGAGAAAAGTATTTCAAAATGAGATCTAATGTCATCCTAGCACAAAGGTCGGGCTCAAAATAGGTTGGCCTACAACAGTCTTCAAGCATTTTACATGTCAGCCACAAGATTCGTATTTTGTTATTCACCAGTGAACAGTCGGTGAGACACAACAAATAGTCATGTCAAAGTCAATTCATTCATTTATCATCCCCGTGCTCTTTCTATTTCACCATGACTCTTTGGTGTCGATGAGACATCTCACAGATTACCAAATGTTATATCACTTATGAATTTCTTAGTCGCTCCTTTGTATTATTTTCCTTCGCTGTGACTTCACTCGAGTTGCTAAGATGTCATAAAGATTTCATTATGTTTCATCGAGAGCCTTGAGATCAAACTGTATGTCACCATAAGATTCTGCTTGTTACACCAAAGGCAAGAAATATCCATTTGTTCCTTTGTGTTTCGCTATAGCCTTGTGGAGTTAGAGAAATGTTATGCAGATAGAGGTTCACAATATCAGAAGTCACCCCGAACTCCACCTCCAAATCACCGAGACAAAAGAAAAGTCTTACCGAGATGCATTTTGCTTGATTCACTATCACCGTGACATCTAGGTATCAGAGAGACCTTATACAGATTATCTTTTGTTTCACCGAAGGTCTTCATATATCTCAAGTTGTTGTGACAACCCAATTGCTATGCTGACATTCACCTTTGCAATCCATTTTGGCAAGACCCCGGGAACCTCACCAAGACCACACATCAAAACCAAAAAGTCACACTGGGTGCTACCTTTTATTATATTCATCTTCACCAGGACCGTTAGATTTTCTCACCAAAAAGAATACTCTTCAAGTTATCGGCAAGACAAAACAATGTCGGGGGGAGCTCTTATAGAATGCACCTTGCTTTACCAAAAGTCACCCTGAGATAACATTTGATCGCCAAGAGAAAGCAACATCTACACCGAAAGCCACCTAAATAAATCTTTTTGTTCCATTGGTGTAACACTCCTTACCTCACCATGACTCTTTGTCGAAGCCACCCTAGTCATATCAAAAGAACAATGAGAGGAAACCCATGTGTAAGGTCAGCGAGACTGAAGGTCACACGCCAAGACCTTACAACAATAGCAATATCTCCCACTAGAAGTCATTTGGAAAAAGTCTTATGTGCTCCGTCAGTGAGACAAATGATACTCGCTAAGACCCCCCGCCGAAGGCACTCAACTCATGCTGATGAACCACCACAATGCGTAGTTAGGGAGACAAACAATATTTGGTAAGACACCACCTTGACACCCACAACATATGCTGATAGACATCTCCACGGTTGCCAAGACAACATGGATACAATGCCGATAACTGCCAATAGACAAATGACAATCGTTGTAACAAATAACATGTCTTGCTGATACACCTGAAACAAAAATTTTAGCAAAAGGAATATAATGGGTTGGGGAGTCCCAAACAAACTCATGCCGATATGGACCAAAATGTGGAAAATGCAGACATGGATGAATTCTCTGGGGAAATATGGGCAGAATGCAAGTAAAAATACCACAAGATGAGGAAAATTCTTATAGAAGGAATCATATGGAGACTCAGGGTGAATGAAAGGTACACATAAAATCATCAAATTTTAACAATTCCAATAGTGGCTCTATCTAGGGATGAATGATAGTTAGATCATTGCAAGGATCCAAAATCTTGGGTGAGCAGACTAGACATAAAATGATGAACCAGTGAGCATCAATGGAATGAATGGCATTGGAGATGAATGCAAAGTGGAAGTGAATGGAAAATGATAGTGAAATGGAGATGAACAAAATCCTAGACTACTGTGCATGGAAAATAATTTTAAAGAGGATACACAATAGTTGTCCATGCACTGGGAACCCTTAATCCTCTATGTTGTTCAAGAGAAGAAAAGTTTCAAGAATTGCCCATGAACATGCAATTCCTGATCTTCACCAGCCATGTTGTGTAGATAGTATGAGTCTTCACCCTTTTTCCCAACAACAACAAAAGGTCCCAGCCAAAGAGCTTCAAACTTACCATGCCTACCTTTCTCTTGACACCTTGCATTCCACATTAACACCAGATCATTTTCTTCAAATTTTCTATTATTTGCCTTCTTGTCAAATAAATACTTCATTTTTGCCTGTAACTTCATGTTTTGACTTTGGGCCTCTCTCCTTACTTCATCAAGTTCAGCAAGTTGTTCCAATCTGTCCTTCATAGGCTCATGAACTTCCAAATATTCCTATAAGACAAACTTGTAGACTGGCAACAAATTCTGTAAAGGCATTCTGGCTTGTAATCCATACACCAATTCAAATGGATATTTTCCAATTGTCTTTTTCATAGTGATCCTATCAGCCCACACAACTAGTTTCAATTTTGAATCCCAAGCTTTCTTGTTTTGTCCCAGCATCCTCTTTATAATTTTCAAGAGACTCTTATTGTTGGACTCTACTTGACCATTGACTTGTGGATGATAAGGAGCTGCATAAGAAATAGTAATGCCATACTTATCACAAAAGCTTTTGAATTCATTTGATCTGAAGCACATCCCATTGTCTATGATTATCCTCAATGGTGTACCAAATCTGGTGATAATGTTGTCCATCAGGAAATTATTCACTACCTTACTTGTAGCTTGCTTAGTTGGGATTGCCTCTACCCATTTAGTAAAATAATTAGTGGCATCCAGTATCCACTTATGTCCTCCACTTGACTTCTCCTATATCTCTCCAATGAAATCAATTCCCCACTGATGAAAAGGGGCATCAGCTTGCAAAAGTCGTAGTGGTAAAGAACCTTGATACTTCAATTTTCTAGAAAAAATTTGACAGGCTTCACATCTTCTCACATGTGTAAAAGAATCATTAAAGACCTTTGGCCAATAATACCCAGCCCTGAGAATTTTGTGTGTAGTTGTCTTTGCTAAATAATGACCTCCACACACTCCTTCGTGCATTTTTTTTAAAACATGCTTGGCCTATGACTCATCCAAACATAATAGCAATATGCCATCTCTATTTTTCCAAAAGAGATTCCCATCCATAAAAGAATATTTGGATGCTTGCAACTTCAAATTTTTTTTTTGGTTGTCACTCAATCCATCTAGACACTTCATGTATTTAAGATAATGCATAACATCAGTATACCAAGGAGTGTGCTTAATGCTTGCAATTGCAGTCCCTTCTTCTACATTATAGACTTGACTTGCTTTAAAATTTGATTCTTCCATTAGCCTAACCAAGCCTTGGCCTCTTACCAGCTTAGTAATCTATACTTCCATGTCAAATTCTTGAATCTTGTTGATCCATCTGCATCTTTTCCCTATAACTTCAAATTGTGTTAAAATGTCTTTGACAACAGAATGAGGGACATAAGCAATCACCTTGACTCCAACAAGATATGGTCTGAATGATTTAATAGCCTTCACTAGTGAAAATGCCTATTTTTCCATTATGTCATACTTCAATTCAAATCCTTGTAATGATTTACTAAAGAAAGAAACAGGATGTTCATAACCATCCTCATTCTTCTGTAACATAACAACAATAATAGTATGCATTGAGGCAAATTAAAAAATCTGAAAAGGCTTTGTAAAATCTGGAGATTTAAGAACATGAGCCTCTTTGATAGCTTTTTTGATAGACATAAAAGCATCCAGAGCTTCACCAATAATCCATTTTTTGTCCTTTCTTCGACATTTTAGATATGGGCTTGATGATCTCAGCAAAATTAGAAACGAATCTTCTGACAAAATTAATTTTTCCAAATAAAGATTATATGGCCTTGACAATTTTGGGAATAGGAATTTTATCAATAGCTTCAACTCTCTTAGGATCTATTCTAATTCCCTCTTTTGAAATAATATGCCCCAAGAGTTTACCTTCTATGACTGCAAAATGACACTTCTTTGGATTTAAACTATACCATATTCAAGAGCTTTAATAAATACCTTTTCAAGATGTTGCACATGATCTTTAGCCTTCTTTGAATAAGCAGTCAAGTCATCTTGGTACACCACCATGATAACATTAATTAAATCAGCAAATGCTATGTCCATAGCTCTTTGGAAAGTCACTCCAACATTAGTGAGACCAAAAGGAATTCTTATATATACATATGTTCCCCAAGGAGTTGTGAATGTTGTCTTGTATTGCTCAGATTCTTTGACTTTGACCTGATTGTATCCAAAAAATCCATCCATCATAGACAGTAACTCACACCTTATCACCTTATGCAATATAGCCTCCATATTGGGTAGAGGATAATTATCTCTGAGAGATGCCATATTTAAATTCCTGAAGTCCACACATAGTCTGATATCACCATTCTTCTTTCTCACAGGAACCAGATTTGAAACCCACATTGAATGTCTGATTGATTTGATAATTCCTCCATCTCTGAGATTTGTCAATTCTTCCTGCATCTTAGGCTCCAGTGTTGGTTTTATGGGCCTTTGCTTTTGTCTATAAGGCTTGGCGTCTGGCTTCAAAGGTATTTCATGCTGAAATAAATCCTCCTTGTATGCTTTCAGATCTTCATAAGGCCATGCAAAAATATGTTTATACTTTCTCAGCAACTCTATCAACATTTTTCTAATTGTTGGGCTTATTTTCTTCCCAATGTACACCTTTCTTGGTGCTATTTCAGTCCCCAAGTTAATTTTTTCTACATCTTCTCTTCTGACTGGAATTTGTTTCATGAGAGATCTATCACTTCCATCATACAACCTCTCTAATGCCACTAGACCTTTGGGCAGTTTATTTTTTTTGAGCTGCAATATTTCCTTTCCGAACACTATTTTCTTCCCATCTACTTCTTCAACAAAAGCATTGAAGTCAATTTCCTATGCTTCATATTGGTCTATATAGTGCAAAAATTTCAAAAGATCATCATCATCATTGAAAACTTGCCAACTAGAAATGTTATCAGGCACAACAGGCCTTGTCTTAAACTCAATCTGTGATACCCCAGCTAGTGTGATATCATCTCTTTTCAGTGCTACATTTGCTAAAAAATCAGCCATTATGTTTTTTGACTTATCAATCCACTCAATTGAAAATGCATCAAATAATTCAATTGTGTCCCATACAACATTCCTATATTGTTTTAATATTTTGTGCTTTGCTGCATATTTTGATTTAATTTGTGAAACAACCAACTCAGAATCACCCAAAACAACAAGCAACTTGATTTTATGTTTCACAGTCATGTTCAAGCCTGTCAATAAAGCTTTATATTTTGCCACATTTTTTGTACATTCAAATGCTAACAAAAAAGAATATTTAAAATTAATACCTCCAGGTGAAACAAATACAATCCTAGCTCCATTACCCTCTTGACTACAGGCTCCATCAAAATTCATCTTCCATACACCATTGCAATTTTGTGCAGCATTTTTTTCAATTGGATCACTATTAATTAATTCTGGTTGAGCTGGTTCTATTTTAACATTCCCCAGATCAACATCACAAAAAACTTAATTTGATCTTGTGGTACACATTCAACAAGCTGGCTCATTCTTGGCTCCCTGTACAAATTGACTTACTATCCATTCACTAGTATTGTAGCATAAGATAAATCAAATTGGACATTTCCACCAACAGCTATTGTCCACTGCCTGGACAAAAGCATCCCAAATTGAGGAGTATCAATAACTGTTATATCTATATTATAAGCCACCTGTGGATAAGTAGCCAATTTGAATTCAACATCTTTCATAATACCAACCATAGGAATAGGCCTATTATCCATTGCATAATACTTGCCTCCAATGACATCAACCCACATGCCAAGTTGCTTCATAACTCCTACTAGCATAATGTTTATAGCAACACCAGAGTCTATCATGCAATTCCTTAACAATTTGTTATTGATAAGCAATGTAGTGAAAAAGGGATCAACTTGAGGAGTTGATAATATATCACTCAAGCAGACTTCAGAATTATTTATTTTCTCCTACCTATTGACTGCTTTAATAGTTATTTTATTTTCGGTATTCACATGTTCTCCATTTGTTATCAATTGAACAACAATATCCCTATATTCTTTAATTTTCACCATCTCAAGTAGTGGAACATACATTTTTACCTGGGACAATGCCTTAGTGAAATCAAAAGAGGAGCTCTCCACCTTGACAATCTTCTTTAGTTCTGGTATTTCTCTTTTGTTTTCCTCTTTTTCTTTTTTACTAGACTGGTTAGGCATCTGTATTTCTTTATTTAATTCCTTCACTTCCTCTTTTTGGACTGGTTTCTGTTCAATTTTATCATGCTACTTGTTTCTTGGATTTTTTGCAATTTCCTATGTTGTCTTTTGATCTTTTATAAAAATTTCCACATGAATGCCTTCTACATCATTTACTTTTCTATTTCTCAACCAGTATTTACTTCGTGCTTCCTCAACTATAGCAACAGTGATTCTTTCTATTTCATCTTCCGTAAGTCTCCTCACATTGCATTGAGCAGGCGCTGCAACAGGATGTGGCTCTATTATCTTCATCAGAATCATAAAAAATATGTTGTTTAGCCATATGGGCATTATACTTCTGATTGGAAACATCATATGCATAGCCTTCATCCTCTAAGGATGAATTTCTTTCCTCAACATGGTGAAAAAAATTTGAAGTCAAATACACCATACGATCCTCTCCATTATTTTCCATCAGCATTCCCTCCTCTTGCATCCTTTGAGCAACAACACAATAGTCTGGAGAATGTGGCTGATTGCAAACTTCACAAAAGTAATTATTACTCACCATGTAAATTCTCTTCTTGTTCAATAGATCAGGGGTCTCTTTGTTTCTTGGCCTCGCTGCTATAGGTTTCCCATCTTTCCAGTCTATATTGTAAGGCATATCATGCAACCTTGGCCTTTCATTTCTATTATCATTTCTGTATGTGTTCTCTTGTATATATTGATAATTATTGCTTTGCTAAGGAGGCCTTGGGTTGTCTCTTTTATTATTTATACTAGCAACCTTCCTGTTGTTTTCAATTGTTAATGCAATTCTTTGTGCTTTAGCCAAATCTCTTGGAAATCTATTTCTCAATTCGTACCCTATTTTAGGATCAAATGCATTTAAATATACACTCAATGCAATAGAATCTGGCAGTCTTGATCCAAGTGGTACCTTAGTTTGCAATTTTTTGAATTTTCAGTTGAAATCATAAATTGAATCATTTTAATTTTTTTGAATTCTCATTAATTTATGAAGAGCTGCATCTGGAGCATTTTGATTCCCATATTGTTCTAAGAATCTACCTTGAAATACTTGGAGAGAATTAATTGAGAATGTTGGTAGGCTGTTGAACCAATCCCTAACATCTTCAAGAAGTGACATCATGAACAACTTCATGTGTAAATCTTCATATGGCACATCTATGTCTTGAATGAAAATATTAAAACTCCTTAAGTGCTCTTTAGCTGTGATTGCATTACTCCTTGTGAATTTAGGCACCATATTCCTCCAACTGCCATCCATAGGGTAAGGATATAAATAAAAACTAGCTAAATCAAACTGTCTAATCATGGTTGTATACTAGTGAGGGGGAGGAATAGGTGGATACTAATGCTGATGCATGGGATTATTAAACTGTGCATTGTGCTATGGAATGTAATGCTGACCTGGAGGTGGATGCACACCTGTATGCTATGTAGGAATATGAGGTGGATGATTTGGCTACTTGTAATGATTCCCACTTTGATTGTGAGGAAAACTTTGTTGATTGGAGGGTCCTGCACCATGATCACCCTACTTGTGAGGTGGGACATACTTCGGAGGTCAGTCAGCAGTCCAAGTAGTAATTTTGGCTTTCTGCAATTCAGCCCTCAATTCCTCTATCTCCTTCTATAATTCAAACTATGCTTTCACTTCATCAGGAGGTTCATGATCAACAAACACATTCTAGTTATCTTCAATTATTTGTCCATGTTCCTGTCAATGTCTGAGCACTCTTGCTTCAAGGTTGGCATCAAAATTAGTTTGATCTTGAGGATTATAAAATGGATTTCTTTTCTCTTCAGGGGTACAAGGTTCTGCACTTGAATTATCTTTCCATGTGTCATACCTGTCATAAGTTTCATAATGTTGTCTTGCTGCTTTATCCTTATTTGTCATGGACATATCTTCAACTATCTTTTTACCTCTCTCATTCCTATCATCTTTATGTGTCCATTTTTTGCTACCAGCAGGAGCTCTAGTATGATCTCCCCTGTACTGAGATCTTCTTCCATTCATGGTGAAATGATGCAAATTTTTTGTCAGGGTTGCCACTCATTTTCCTAAAAGTGAGAAAATGTTTGATACTTCTTGTTCCCAACAGAGTCTGTGCAAGATTTCTGACTCTATGATTATGGCCTTGATTTTGATTGTTCCCCAATAGAGTCACCAATTTGTTAGGTCTCAAAAACGTAGGTTGAATACCTCAAGAGGCTGCCAATCTCTTGATACGCTTTAGGGTAATAGACAAGGTCAAGAGAACTCAACCTTCTACTCTTTGGGTGCTGCAAACCTGGGTAGGTGTACCTCTCTAAATAATGCAGACTTAGCTTGTAATCAATCCTCTTACAACAACTTGTTCACAATGGCAGATGGGAGTGAACAAATGAAATCCAACTTGAAAATGGTAACAATACTCTAGTCTAAATTCTAAAATGCTCAATTTTAAAAGATATAAAGAAGATGAATGAATTCAAAATCATAAAATGCAGAGACCGGTGCTTTATTGGGTATGCAGAGTCAAAAGTAACCAAGATGAACAACACTCTCTAGAGAAGACAAAATTATCTGGCATTCATTCTGTTTACAACTTGTATAAACATGCACGATTGTAACTACTAAGCTCTACTTGAACAATACAAATGAATCTCTCTTTGATTACTGTGATCAATAAAAAGGATTTAATCTTTGCTTGAAAGAACCAATTGATTAATCACACAAATACAAAAATGTGTATTGATAAACTGAACATAAATCTTGTTATGTCAGTTTAAACAACTAGAAAGCATCAATTTTGGAGACAACTTAGCAGTATTATCATTCAATTCAACAAATAATTGATACCAAAGAAATGCAGCAACATCAACTGATATTCATAAATACCTCCATGTTTAAAACATGCATCATAGCCTCTGATTTGGTAAACTTACTATTCTGTATCCATACAATTTTCCTACTATATCGAATAACTAATAAGTGGTGATCATTTTACAACTACAATATGTCTATTTATACACCAGCATGAGAAAAGTATTTCAAAATGAAATCTAATGTCAGCCCAACACAAAGTTCGGGCTCAAAACAGGTCGACCTACAACAGTCTTCAAGAAATTTACATGTTGGCCACAAGATTTGTATTTTGTTATTCACCAGTGAACAATCGGTGAGACACAACAAATAGTCATGCCAAAGGCAATTCATTCGTTTATCATCCCCATGCTCTTTCTGTTTCACCATAACTCTATGGTGTTGATGAGACATCTCACAGATTACCAAATGTTATATCGCTAATGCATTTCTTAGTCGCTCCTTTGTATTATTCGCCTGTGTCGTAACTTCACCCAAGTCGCTGAGATGTCATAAATATTTCATTATGTTTCATCGAGCCTCAAGATCAAACTGTATCTCGCCATAAGATTCTGCTTGTTACACCAAAGACAGGAAATATCCATTTGTTCCTTTGCGTTTCACTGTAGCCTCGTGGAGTCAGAGAAACGTTATGCAGATAGAAGTTCACTATATCAGAAGTCACCCCAAACTCCACCTCTGAATCACTGAGACAAAAGAAAAGTCTTACCGAGATGGATTTTACTTGATTCACTATCATTGTGACATCCAAGTATTGGAGAGACCTTATACAAATTATCTTTTGTTTCACCGAAGGTCTTCATATATCTCAAGTCGCTGTGACAACCCAATTGCTATGCCGACAATCACCTTTGCAATTCATTCGGTGAGACCTCGAGCATCTCTCCAAGACCACACATCGAAACCAAAAAGTCACATCGGGCGCTACCTTTTATTATATTCATCTTCGCTAGGACCGTTAGATTTTCTCACCAAAAAGAATACTCATCGAGCTATCAGAAAGACAAAACAATGTTGGGCGGACCTCTTATAGAATGCACTTTACTTTACCGAAAGTCACCCCAAGATAACATTTGATCACCAAGAGAAAGCAACACCTACATCGAAAGCCACCTAAATAAATATTTTTGTTCCATCAGTGTTACACTCCTTACCTCGCCATGACTCTTTGTTGAAGCCACCCTAGTCACATCGAAAGAACAATGAGAGGAAACCCATATGTAAGGTCGGCGAGACTGAAGGTCACTCGCCAAGACTTTACAATGATAGAAATATCTCCCACCAAAATTCATTTGGAAAAAGTCTTATGTGCTTCGTCAGTGAGACAAATGATACTCGCTAAGACCCCCCACCGAAGGCACTCAACTCATGCCGATGAACCACCACAACACGTAGTTGGGAAGAAAAACAATATTTAGTAAGACACCACCCCGATAGCCACAACATATGTCAATAGATATCTCCACAGTCACCAAGACAACATGGATGCAATGCTTATAACTGCCAGCAGATAAGTGCCAGTCACTGTAACAAATAACATGTCTTGTCGATATACCTGAAACAAAAATTTTAGCAGAAAGAATATAATGGGTTGGGGAGACCCAAAAAAACTCATGCCAATATGGACCAAAATGTGGAAAATGCATACATGGATAAATTCTATGGGGAAATATGGGTAGAATGCATGTAAAAATACCACAGGATGAGGAAAATGCTTATAGAAGGACTCATATGGAGACTCAAGGTGAATGAAAGGTACACAAAAAATCATCAAATTTTAATAGTTCCAACAAGTTGAATGTTTTAAGAAGAGTCTTAACAAGTGAGCATCCTTCAAAAATTTTGTTGGGGCATGGATTCCTTGAGTGTCTTGGCATTTGGAGAATCCATCTCTTCTCAGATTCCTCAAAATCCTTTGAAGGCTTTACAATCCGAACTGCCCATTAAAAGGCACACACACAAAAATTTGGTTTGAACCTCCGAATAAGATGATAGCATAATGTTAGTGAGGGATGATGACTTAAGTTTCAATGTTGAAATGATATCTTTGAGAAACCCACCTAGCTCTAGATTCCCTGAACGTCTAGGCATTTGGAGAATCTGCCCCTCTTCTGATTTTTTGAAATCCTTTGAGCCTCTAAAATACTAAACTCTTCTAGATGGCAATGAATGTTTCAACTTCTAGTGTTTGCATGGAAATGGAGATGTTTGAATGGTGCTCATGATTGAATCTTGGAACAAGGTTGTGCTAAATTGGTACCCTTTCGAAGAATCAATTTCTCCTTGGATTTCTTGAGCTTCTAAGCCTTTGGAGAATATTCCAAGGGGTATATTCCCTAAAATCATTCCCTACTTGAAATCCCCACATAGGAGAAATCTCTAACATTTTTCAATGCTTCATTTTATGGTTTGGTAATGAGATTTGATGGTTTACATGATGTCTTTCATATTGGCTATTTCATGATTCATGGATTCTCTTGATAATATGATGTGGTTGAATCTAATGCCTGATCATGCTAGGTGTTGTAGTAATTATTTCTCCCTTTTAGCAAATGCTAGTTGAGGCCAATCCATCAAAGGGATCCAAGGCAAAGACATCAGAAGCTGGTCCCAAGGAACCTCACACAAGAGCTGAGAAGATGAAATATGACTTCAAGGGCATTTTTCCCAAGTCTAAGATAATCTCTACTTGGAGTAATATTGTTGACACAAACATGGGGCATATAGATTATGAAGACTTCAAGTAGAGGATTTTTGGGGATGCACGATTTGAGTTTCCCCAAATCATCACTAACATAGGATTGGCCCAGGCAACAAGATTTTCTTCCACCATGTTGTATCCAAAAATGGTATTGGAATGTGCAAAAAATTATGACTTGGATAGAGGAGTTATTGTTGGACCTCAGGGCAGTATTATGGCCAACCTAATAGAGGAATCCATAGAAAAGACCTTCAAGATTGGATCCCATCATTAGTTAGTTAAGATTAATATCAAGGAGGCTGAGGATTTTTATGCAAAGGATCCTAACAAGGATTTATTAATGATGAACAACAATTGGATTTCTAAACCCAAATCACATTACTCAAAATTTCCCAAGAAACTATACATAGTTGAATTCAAAATAGAGTATAATGATATGATAACTCTTTTGGTAAGAGTAATGGGGCTTGAGGATTCCTTTATATTCAGAAATTGGATGTTCTAAATCATTTCTTAGATTGTAAAAGGAACACACTACCACTAGACAGGCATAATTAGTGATAATTTATATGAGCAATTGAGAAGTGCACAAGACACCAAGAAGTTCACATTGACATCTTATTTGGTGTATATGCTTGCTAGAAAGAACAAGCACAAAGGCTTGAGCTACAAAGGGACCCTTCATTAGGAAAAAAATTGTGATATTTTCCCTCAGCTTCAATTCAACACAACCAATTACAAGAGGGTGAATGATTATTTCTTTGTGTATACCACAAGACTATTACAAGATTCATTACATGTGAGAATCCTAGCTTAGGATATGGAACTAATAAGAAAGTATGGCCAGTGGTTCATCCAATTTCAAAAGTTATAATATATCAGGATTCAAGGATCATTAGCTGTCCACTAAGGCTACCAAGATATCCCACAAACAAACTCATTTTGTTGGAAGTGGCAAGGAAAATGGTGGCTTTTGATAGAGTTATAAAGGATATGCATAAAATAGCACTAGGTTCCAAATTCACCTTGAGAATTGAAGTCTTGGAGGCTTTTCCCTCAATTTAGAGTGCTCAATATGTTGAGAAGGAGATGGTGCACTTCAATCTATATTTCCACACAAACAGAAACAACTTTGATCCAAATGGAATTGTTCAAAAATAGGCTAGTAGGTAATATAGACATAAGATTCATATAGAGGACTATTGGGCTAATTGCAAGGATGAATTTGAAGTAATTAGAAGAAGATGCTCAAGGTTATCTTTAAAAATGATTAGATTTAGAATTGCTCAAGTTCCAAACCAAGTAGATGATGATGGGGATTTATTGCAACATCATGACTATGATCAGTACAAGGACTAGCCACTTCCCCTTGTTAATTGGTTTAAGGAAGAGGTAGTATCTACCTTAATGTAATTAATGCCCTATTTTAAGGTACTCTTAGTTGTGGGTAAAGCACAAGATTCTTGAGTTAGAGGCTAATGGCACCAATTTTACTAATTATTTGATGGGATATATTGAATCCCATTCAGAAGAGGAAACAAAAATAGCCGAGGATGATACAATAGATCTTCCTTCAAAGGAGGAAGGAGAGAAATCACAATTTTTCATCAAAATAAGAACAAGAAGTCAGGTTAAAATTAATTAAAAGAGGTATCTAATGGCTAAATCATGAAGCCTTCAAAATAAATTAAGGAAGAAGTAGTTGAAGGATCCCAACCATCTAAGAAAAGAAAGATAATGACTAAGGGCTAGAGGTTAGCAAAGGTCAAAAGGGACAAAATCATTGAAGAAGAGGCCACTCAATCTAAGGTAGTGGATATTGAAAGCTCTGGAGATAAACAATAGGTATATGTGAGGAGAAATTATCCTAAACCCAACACCCCTCTAGCATAAAATGTGGGAAAAAAGAAAGAGGTGACCACTGAAGAGGCACCTACTAATGATCTTATAAGAAATATGGAGAAGATAGTTGTAGAAAATATTTCTCCCATTCCATATCCAATTCATAATTCACTAGAAGGTAATGTCTCTAGTTTCCCTGATCAAACACAAGGAGGAGAAGGAATTCTTCCAAAAAATACAGGAGAAGAGATATCAGATGAAGAGGTTCCAATATCCAAAGGTGGGAAACTAGGTGATTTAAAAAAGCAATTGGAAGAATAGGAAGTGCAGAATAAGGAAGCAACCTCTAAAGTTATAGTAGAAATGCCATCACGACCTCCATAGAGGGAACATATTGATCAACCACATATTGAGGTTGAAGATGATGATAAGTCTGATGGTGATGAACTTGATGATGATGATGATAGGCTTGATAAAGATAAGGAGTAGTAAAATCAAGAAAAGGGTGAGGAGAATGTAGAATTTGTTGAGGAAATCCCTCTCCATGATCAGATAGAGAAAGACACTTCTCAGAAGAATGTAGAGATTGAGCAACCAATTGCTCCTAAATGGTTAGAAGAGAGGTTGAAACAAAACATGATGATTATGGAGGATGGAACTCCAGATTGGGATAAGTTCTTGGAGATTTGGGGACAACCCAAAGAAAGAAAGAGAGAAAGAACTATTTCCAAGTTTTCTAGAGATTTGTACATGTTTTTTTTCCTATGGAGAACAAGTATAAATATGAGGTGATACCCTCAAATTATAAGGTTCAAACAATTAATTTGGGTCCCACCACAAAGGAGCAAGAAAAAGAAGAATTTTAGGAGTCATCTCAGGAAATTCTAAGGAGGTTGGATAAGGAGAATAATGAAAAGGAGAAGTTACAATAGCAATTTAATGAATTTTATAAATATGTTCAAAATCTTGTTAAGCCACTACAGGAACAAAGTGGTGAAGGGTCTTCATTTTTTGAAGGATTGTTATCAAAGGAGACTATCTCAGAGATTGAAATATTGAAGTCATCTGTAAAAGACACACAAGAATGGATGCATTATGTGAGTAAGAGGGGTGATTCCATGATTGAAAAGGTATTAAAAATGTATGAGAAAAAAAAATTCCTTTCCGAGGACATCACACAATTCCTCCTTGACTGCAAGAACCCAAATGATGCCATTGTCAAGGATTTAGAAAAATACTTTAGGTCCCTATAGATGTGTTGGTTAAAGAAGGTGCCATCATAATGGAGAATACTCACAAGGTCATGGAGTGGATTGAGGATTTTAATTTCAATAATGAGCTCAAGACTAAGGCACCAAAGAAGATCTCCAAGGCACAAAATAAAGTGAAAGAAATATCTGATAGTGACATCACTTTTTTGGAGATTGTGACTAGAAGAAAGAATCTTGGAAAGAAGAATTTGAATGTTGGGAAATTGAAAAAGTGGTGGCATGAGATATATTCACTTGGGGATAGTGGCAAAATAATTAAAGATCAGCTGGAAGATGCTACAATTTATATTTCTAGCTTGGATATATATTAGGGATTTTATTCTGATTGGGAAAAGGCCTTAACTAAGTATACTGGAGAATTAAATTCAATTAAGGAAAGGATTAATTTAATCTCACTCCCAACCCAGGTTGACCTAGACCAAATTCTTAATAAAGTTAAAGAAATTTCTAGAAAGGTGGAGGGAGAAAAAGATAAGATCACCAGGTTGGGTTGTCTTGAGAAGTGCACCCATCTACCTCAACCTAGGAAAAGGGACAAAGTCAAGTGCATCTTGGAATCTGTGTCATTTAATATATTAATTTATTAGGTTTAATTTTGAGGCAAACATCCAATATTTTAATGTAAACTTGAATTTAATGAATTTTGGAGGGAAACATGGCTGACTTGTCTGGCCAACCTAACTCAAAACCCTAATTTGGGCACCCTAAAGATGCAATGTTCCAAATTGAGTTTTCCCCCTCATTTGTTAGGGTTAGACAGTTAGAAAAAGTTATAATTTAGTTAAGAGCTCTAGAAAAGTGTTTACAACACTTGAGATACTTGAATTGTTGCAATTCTTTGGTGAAGTAAATACAATTGAAGATATTATTCTTTGGTATTCTTCCTTGTATGATTCACCTATGCATGGTTCTTGTGTTTTAGATTTTGATATATTGCTCTAAGTAAGTTATTCATGAATAATCTTAGAATATTTGTAGTTTAGTTGTGCTTATGACAAAATATTTGAAGTGTTTGAGCAACCCTTGGTCCATACTTTTAGTAGCTTACTGATTATGAGTTGTGTAAAGATAGTCTGAGCCTATATCTTATTGTGCTAAGTTCAATTGTGGGTATTTATTCATTTCAATACCTTATTAGGGTTGATGTGTGAATTCTTCACAATATGAGAATATTTATGCCTTAGGAGATTGCACTATTTCTGTGATATTGTAGGTTTAATTAGGGTCTAGTAAGAATTGGTTTGAAGGGTTGGTCCATTTTGAATGCTATGCCATTTTCATAATCAATCTTAAGAATCAAACTTAGAATATCTTTGAAACCATTTCTCTTTTTCTATTTCTTAAATATTTGAGTTAGTATTAGGATAAAAATTCATCATTTACATTGCTATATTTGATGAACTTGAGAGTCTCTAGCATTCATTTGTAAGGTCCCTTTTGATTACCAACATTTTCACATTTATCATTGAGTTGTTTATGCATTGTCAAGACCTAACATTAGAGACGTTGGGGTTATCTCTTGAGGATTGTTGATAGAGATTTACCTTTCAAGAGAGATAGTATATTATATTCTTTCTAAGTTGTTGTTGTGAAGTAAACATCATCAACAATCTCCAAGAGAGGACAAGTCTAGAGTAATAGTTTCACATCTTAGGGAATGCAGTGTGTCGTATCAAGCCACTAAGAGGAAAGTAATACACTAAAAAATATCACACACTTGGAGGAAATCAAACCCAATGAAATCAACAATAAAAGGACACATCACAAGAAAAAACAAAATTACACAATGAAAATGCAAAATGTCGAAAGATATTATCAATGTATTCCCCCACTTTAAAGCAATTGCAAACACCATTGCTATGATAAATTTTCTTTAAATTAGAAGAAGACATAAGAGATTATTTGGAAATCCCTATTCTAAGTCATATGTTCTTGAATGAATTTACATCATGAATAAGTGGTTGTCTCCAAAATGCAATACTAAAGATAACTCAGTCCATCACATGCTTGCCAACTTAAGCCATGTCATCCATATTCAAAGCTTGCTCTTATATATATATATATATATATATATATATATATATATATATATATATATATATATATATGGAAGACAATCAACTAGCCAAAAGAGACAACAACAAGTTCCATACAAGGACAAGGATCCCTAACCCTTTTCCCCCACTAAATGCAGGACAAGGATGGGATGAGATGAATGATGATATGCCACTCCTTACAAAAAGGAAAGGATTTGTAATGAATGTAAAACATGCAATAGTGAGTATGCTATGATCCTAAAACTATTACATGGTAAGGAGAAACATCTATTTTTATTGATTATAATGAGTAGAAAAAGTACCGAATTGATGACTATCTAATGAAATATTCCCACATGTAGTATCTATTAGTTCAGGATGCACCAAAGTTAAAGTTGTCTTGGAAGAACCTTTTGTAAGAGTGTTGATATTAAGTGAAGGATTTTTTGATGCTTTTGTTTCTTTCAAGGGACAATAACCAAGACCATTAGTCATTTCTTGTATGTTAGGATCTCTAGGGATGAGGATACCTTATTCTATAGCACCACATCTTTTTCCACCATACCCAAGTTGTTTCATAAGTTCATAACCCATTCCATAAATATTTTTCATTTCCTTTGGATTGGGTGGTTGCTCATAATAAACTTCATTAAAGTTGTTAATTTATGTTTTCTTTTCTTCTAAAGTGGTTGGAGTGGATGCTTTCAAGTTTTCTATGTACATTGCCATTTTATCTTTTCCCTTTTCAGACTCTTTTGTTGTAATCTTGTATTCTCCCATGAATGTATTTGTGAAATCTAAGGAACACCAAGTATCTTTTAACAACTTAGTGACTTCATTAATTTTTTTCTTGTTTTCTTCTTCCTTTGTGACTTCCAATTTTGTAGTTGGTTTCCATGCTTTCAAATGATCTCATCCTTCTTTCTCAGCAATCAAACAACTTTTAGGTTCAAGATTGGCTTTGAGTGTGTAAATTTTTTGTTCATATATGTAATTCATTCTATGATGAAGGGTAGAAGGCACCCCATTCATCTCATGAATCCATGGTTTTCCTAAAAGAATATTATATGAAAGATTGTGAGGAATAACATGGATCAAAGTTTGCAAGGTAACCTTTCCAACTTTAATAGCTAGTGTGATGACTCCAAGTAATTTTTTTCCTACGTTATCAAAACCATAAATAGATCAAGAATTGGGGACAATTGCACTCCTATCCATATTAATCTTCTATAATAGTCTCACACAACACACATTAAGGGTCGAACCACTGTCAACAAGTTTTCTCTTTATCCCAATTAGATTAACATAAGCTATTATCATGAAAGATCCATTTTGATTTTGCTTTTATAATGAAGGTAATTAATCTTGATGGAAAGTATTGTCTAAGCTATCCACATTTGTAGGATGGATTCGGGCTACCAAATCACTTGGTTGCACATTAGGAGGGGTAAGAACTTGTTGTAAATAACTTTGAAGTATGCTATGATAACTAGGTGAGGCTTGAATAAGGTCCCATAAAGATATCTTAGCGGGAGTATTCTTAGGTTGTTCAACAATTCCATACTCCTTTCCACTATGTGAGGGAAAACAGGGAGCACTACGCAAGATAGTTTAAGGAAATGGGAGGGATGTTGGAGTTTTTTGTCTTGGTTTTGGGTTATTCCTAGTGTTATATGTATGAGCAATGATATTGTAACTTAGTTTCTATGAAACATTATCATTATCAAGTTTCCTTTAGGTAGTTCTAAAATAAGAATAGGTTTAATTTGAACTTGTGGTTGTTGTGAGGGTGGGTAAATGATGAGTTTAACCTTAGGAGGTGCAATAATTAAAGGAACTCTAGGATGTCTAAGAATTAGAGGACTCGAGGGAGTTCTAATGTTCATAACCTCAAAAAATTATCCTTATTTTCATGATCTCTTAGTGAAGGGAGTCTAATGTCACTTCATCATCTTCATCTATGGAAGCCTCATTATTATTGTTTGAAACACGTGTCAATTTTCTCATTTTCTTGCACCATGATATCTTCCCTAGTAGCAAAGTTTTTGGGAGAGCAGCAAACTAGATGTTCATGGAATTCAATGGTTGGATATTCTTGTTGCAAGAATGAAGGTATTCTCATTATGTCAACTAGTTAATTGGCTATCAACTAGTTACTATTGCCATTAATGTTATGGATGCAGGTTATTGGTTGTATATGTCGAGGATATTGAGAAAATTATAATGAAGGAAGGTTGTAGGTGTTTAGTGGTTGCTTCAAGTTTTGCTCTAGTTTTTACTTTGGGATTTGCTCCTATATTTTTGTAGTTCAAATATGTTGATCATGATTGTTGGAAGCTACTATATCTAGATTTTGGGCTTCTGATTCATTTTATAGTGTGAGTTATGTTCACCATTTGTGAATTGTGGTTTTCTATGTATTTAGCTAAGGTTCGAGAGAAATGTAGTTGGTCCAAATTTCATTTTGGTTGAGTCTTATAACTTGTGATTGTAGAGTTAAGTTGTTTTGATTGTGTTGAACATAATTATGTTGTTTGGAAGGATTGGATTGTGTTAAGGGTTGTGTCTTCTTAATTGTTCTATTTGTTTCACACTAATTTGGTTGACCTTGTGTTAAGTACTATTTTCAAAGTTCATGAATCATTTTGGAACTTATTTGGATCCTCTCTTACCATGCATTTAGGTTTCCCTCATTCTAATTCTGCCCTGAATTCTTTGCACTGACCTAACCGGAATTTAATAATAGGTGGAAAAATTTGGATATGTTTCAAAGTTGAAGATGGTATAAATACAAGATGACTTATTGGTGAAAGATGTACAAATACATAAGTGCAAAGAAGTAGGGTGAAATAGATGTGAAGAAGTGTGTGTGTGTGTGTGTGATATGAGTGTGGCAGATCAGTGCAAAATATAATTATTGAGTTTCTGGAAGTAGTGAGCTGAAGGTGTACTCTATCATGAATTCATGCATTTTTGCAAGTGTTTCAGTGAATTGTGGTGGAAATATTTGTTGCATTGAGATTTTATTCTCTTTATAATATATCTCTTCTATCTTGTTTGTATCTCTATGGTACTGAGCCCTCTAGGTGGTTAACCCTTATTGGAAAGTGAGTCTTGATCTAGAAAGTTAGTCCTATTTTGGAAGTGAGCCTTCTTTGGTAGTGAGTATTTGTAATCAATTTTGATATTTTCTATACTATGAGATAATCCTAACCGTGGTTTTTCCCTCATTTGGTTTTCCATGTAAATCTAGTGTTATTGTGTATGTGTGTTACTTTTTATTTTCTACTCCTATACTTAATGCTTAATAATTTTAGCAAAGTAAAATATTTGTGATTGATCTATGCTCTTATGAATGTTTTAAAGGTTTAATTTTGTTACAACTAATTCATCCCCCTCTCAGTTGTCTTGTTCAACACTTGTAACATGAATTGATCACAAGTAAGGGAGTTATCAATGGTTAAATTTTCTTTCTTATCAATGATGAAGTTCTCTTGTTCAACAATGTTTTCCCTAGGGGAAGAGAGACAAACAGGATTCTCCTGACTCTCATCGATTAGATATTCTAACATAGAAATATCTTCTTTACCAATAGGAGAGATATTAGGAGAATTCCAAATTTGATTGTTATGATTGTCCATGATTTCATCCTTTTCCTCTAAGGTCTTAGTCTCTTATTCCATAGTATCTACCCTAGTAGGGGAGCTTTCATGAGAGGAGAAAACAAGAGGTTCATCACATTCCATGGTTATATTTTGTAAAGTAGCTTCATCATGAATAAGGGAGGCATCAAGATAATAACAACTATGATTTTTCATGCTTACCAATAATTGGACATTTTCATTCAAAAAGGTATTCCCAAATGGTAGGAGCATTAGGAAAGATAGGGAAAAGATTCTCATGACTCTTAAAAAGTGTATCTTCTAACACCAAACTTTCTTCTTTGCATCTAGGAGAGATATTAGGAGAAGAAAAAATTTGATTTTCATGGTTATATACAATTACATCCCCATGTACTATAATGTATTCCAAATTAGGACAGGTAGGATTGTCATATATTTAATCATTGGATCTCTTAACACCAACATATCCTCCTCACAAATGTGATTTTCATGATTGTCCACAATTGTTTCCTATTTCACTAAATAATTCTCACAAGTAGGGGAGGTGTTGGGAGATGAATTGAGACTAGGTAAAGTAGTGTCAATTATATTATCTTCTAGTACCATAATATCTTCCCAAGGGAGAGGAGGAGAGGGAAAAACAATAATTTCATGATTATCAATGATTGTATCTTCACCAAGATACCTTCGTCGCGAGTAGGAGAGGTATCAAGAGAACAAATATGATTATCATGATTGTCTATGCTTACATCCTCTTTCACTAAAAAATTCTCAAAAATAGGAGAGATATTAGGGGATGAGGGGATGATGGGTAATGTGGTAGCATGGAATATTTCAACAAGCTCAATCTCTTTCACTAAGATATTCTCATGAATAACATGCTTGCTAATGCTTTTTTTTTGCAAACTTGGAAAACAAAGATACTAAAATTTGTGAAAAATAATCTATCCAATTTATGAAATGCTTCAAGATGTAAAAAATTGTCCTATAGATCTAAAAAAAATTAATACTTAAATGAATTTTTGATATGCTTTAAAAATGACTACACTAGATGGATGATTTGACCTAGATACATAAAATAGAAATTCTCAAAACTCTCCAGAATATACAGTAGGTTATTATCAAGCCTAGGAAGTAGATAAAATCACTAGAAAGCTTATAAAAGTTGGTTTTAGTAGGCCTCCAAGGACTCTTTCACCTAGTGGCAAATGGGTCTTGGTATGTTTTTCTAGGAAACTCTAAATCTGATATTGAAGCATAGGAACTATGAAAACTTTCTCCCTTTGTAACCCTAATAGGGACTCATTCTCCCTATGGCGAATGGGTCTTGGAAGAGGATTTTTTAATATTGAAAAATATAACTCATGAGTGATTAGATGTATTCTTTGTTTCAAGTTTCAAACCAATATTTCTATAGTAAAATTTCTTAAAATTTAATTTTGGAATGCAAGTGAAATGAAGGACAAATGATGAATTCTATGAAACTTTTTGAAATAAAATTTTAATCCAATTTTTAAATATGGCTGATGAAAAGTACAATAATATGCAAACACTATGAAAATCAGTCAAACATTATGCAATTTTTTTGAATTTTTACATTAAAATGAATGCAAAATGAATGTTTACATGTAAAATGTAATGCAAAATACTACAATTTTCATAGCCCTAGATGAAATGAAAACTAATTCAATGAAAACTAATGCAAATCCTAGATCTAGGGATTTAATGGACTCCAATTTTTAGAGTTTTGTTGTACAATGTCGGGTTCACCATAATGAAACATAGAAAAATGGGGTGAATGAAATATGGACATTATAATGGACCCTATTATTTTAATTTCATTCAATTATGAGGGTTATAATGCATAAATGAATATCAAAAATAAAACCTAACCAATATAGCAATGAAAAGGTAGGTTTTAAAGGGTCAAATGCTATGTACCTATTGCAAAAGGTGCTTTTCAAGCCCCACTAAGGACCCATTTTCCTAAGGATTCATTCACCCTATGGTGAATGGGTCTTGGCTAGGGTTCTGGAAAAAATGGTTTCTAGGTTCTATTCTTCAATCTACACTTCAAGATCCTAGTTGAAGACTATCAAAAACTCAAAAATAAATTTTGTAGCTCATTTTTTGTGATTTTGCAAGAAAAGTGACAACAATGACAACATTGCAACATTCTCCAATTTTTCTCTCCAATTGATCTTCAACCTAAAACCTATAATCACATATCAAAGAGGAGAAAAATGCTATTTTTTTAGGGAATAGGGGTTTTCCTTGGTCAAACCCCATTTTGGTATTTAAAACTCAAAATGAAACAATGCATAGAGGAATGATGAGTGAACAAATCTTTGTAACAACTAACCAAACCTTGTTGAAACCATGAATTACAATTCTGAAACATAGCATGAAATAGCCTCAATGGGTGTAGATCTTGATCATGAACTTGAAATAAGATAATGGCTTTGAAAACTTGAACTTGATCACTAATGCTACATCATCTCATTAGCTCAACAACATGCATGAATTTGACATGATGATATGAATCTTGATTGTGGCAATAGAATTCAATAAATCTTACCTTGAATGCCTCCTTGAATTCTCTTGAATACTCTATAATGCTCTTGTGAAAGTATTTTTGATTGCTTATTAAATTCCAAGTTGCCTCAAAGTCTTAGATGAAACTTAGAGAAATGACCTTGTATTTATACTCATCTTATCCTTAATTCTTGAAATTTAAATAACACAAGCCAACATCAAACCTAGGATTTCAAACAATTAAAATACCACCAAAAACATATCCCAAGGGGGGTTCCCAAGGTTAAGTGAGGACCCATTTACCATAGAGTGAATGGGTCCTAACACACATAACTAGGAGACACTTTGGGGGAAGTTAAATGTTATGTAAAATTAGGGTCATAGGACCTAGTGCAAACCCATTCGCTAGGTGGAAAATGGGTCCTAGGTCACTAACCTAGGGCACAACCTTATAAAATTAAGTGTTGTGTAATATCATTTATGAATGTTGAGTTTTATCCCTCAAAATCTATAATTAATTAGGCTTGGATTTTAATTAAAGGGTCCAATTAACCTCAATTAATTAATAAAGCCCTAGATTAGTGTGAAAGTGTAAAGATACACTTTACACCACCCTAAATAATGCACCATTAAATCTATTTTATTAAGAAGGGTCCTAAACTTAATATGAATGTGTAAAATACATTACTACACTAAATCAAGGAAAAATTATGCTCATTTTAATATTAATTATTCTCAATTTAAGTGAGAAAAGGGGATAATTTTTTCAACACTACAACTAATAACCTTTATTCTTTGAGTCTTTGTAAGAATTGTCTAATATGCAATAAATGCTCTTCTTTGATATTGCTAAAAATTAGAATATCATCAAGATAAACAATCACAAGCATTCCTAAAAATGGTTCCAATACTTCATCCATTAACCTCATAAATATATTAGGTGAATTTTTAAACCCAAAGTTAATTACTAATCTTTCATATAGTCCCTCTTTGGTCTTAATAGTAGTCTTCCATTCATCACCCTCTCTTATCCTAATTTGGTGATATTCAATTTTTAAATCAATCTTTGTAAAATATCTAGCCTTTCCCAAACAATCCATGAAATCATCCATTCTTGGTAAAGGAAAATGATAACTTATTTTTATTTTGTTTATGGATCTTGAGTTCATGCACATTCTCAATCTTCATACTTCTTTGGTGCTAATACAACTGGTACTACAAGTGGGCTAAGGCTCTCTCTAATTTTTCCTCTTCCCAATAACTTTTGCACTTGTTTTTTTACTCTGCATTCTCTATAGGTGTCAACCTATAGGTAGCCTTATTGGGTAAAATTTCCCCTAGAATCAAATAAATATGATGGTTGATGCTCCTTATAGGTGGTAGTCCTTTTGGAAAATCCTTGGACACAATTTCATCAAATTCTTCCAACAACCTCTTCACTTCTAAAGGCATGTCACTACTGTCATTTGTTGCATCTACTTGTAGCTCCTTGGGAACTATTCTGAAACATAGCTTTTCCCTTTTTAATCTCTTTCAAAAATAGTTTCCCTATCACTAGCAGAATTCTTGGACCACTTTCCACCTCTTCTTCCTTTGTTTCCAATGGTGTAAGAGTATATTTTCTTCTATTTTTCTCCAATCTGTAAGTGTTTTTTCTTAGATTATGGATTTTCCTTCTATTAAACTTCCATGGCCTCTCTAAGAGTGACATACATCCATGGGCATGATATCACACCACACCTCATCTTCATAAGTGCCTATTCAAAAATTCACAAGGAATTGTTGATTAACCAAGACTTGGTTCCATTTTTTCAGCCATGACACCTTGTAAGGGGTAGGGTGAGCTATCCTTTTTAAACCAATTTTTTCCACCATTTCAACTGAAACTAAGTTATCAATGCTACCATAATCTATTATGACATTGTAGCATTTTCAACTAGATTTACATATTGTTCGAAGTAAATTTTTCCTTTGCATAGGTTCATCTTCTTTTTTGGCTGGCTTCAACAATGTCCTCTTCATCATAAATTCTTCTCCTCTCTGAGGTTCATCTAGTTGACTAAGAAACCATGTAGACTCATTATCTCCCTTTGATATTGTGCACTTACTACCACTATTCTCTTTGATCCTTTTGGTCTGTGTTGTCGGCATTCATAAAATCTATGGCCTAACTATACATAGTTAAAAAAAATTCCTTGGAAGCCTCTACCTTGGCCTCTTCCATATCCACCTCTACCTCTCATGGGGTATGGTATTGAAGTTTTTTCATTCTTTTCCTTTCAACATTTTGATGGGCTGGCCTCCTTACCATGGTTGTAGTTTTTCTATTGTTGCACTTTACCTTTGTTGAATGCACTTTTATTTTTGTTTGTTCCTTGCATTATTGCTAATTTATCTTCAGCGTTTAGTGCATAATAGTATGCTTCTTCCACTTTGATCTAGGTGGATATAGGAAACCCAAAAATTCATAGTCTCAAAATTTTCCAAAAAATAGCTTCATCACATAGAGCTCACTGACACGGTCCTGATGCAACTTGAATGGGCTCAAAAGGAGTCTATATGTAGAAGTTATGTGCAATCAAAGCACCAGTCAAATAGGAAAATCAGGGGGCCAAGAAAAAGGTAGAAAATTGATTGTCTCAAAATGAGGAAAAAATGACACCAAGTCGTAGAACTTGTCACCATGATTTCAACTTTGTTCATTTTGTCAAAAATAAAGTCTAAATGAGCAAGATATGGCTAGTCAAAATTTAGTCAAAATGGGTTGACTTGATGATGTTAGCAAAAGTACAATCAACATGGATGCTAATGTGGTAGGTACAGTTAGCAATCAATGATGACATGGATGAATTAGAGTTTGAAACATGGTAGGGTGAGTCAACATGACATGGCATCTAGTTGGGAGCTAACAACAAATCATATGTCGACATGTGGTAGTACAGTGGAAGAAGTCAACCGATCACTTGTTCACATGTGGCACCTCTCTCCTGCAGTGGTTGTAATGGTTTAGCAAAAGTTGGTTGGCACATTCAAAACCAAAACCTCATACTCCCCACTATTCTTTCCTATCAATGCACCACTCATTGTGCTTTATCCTTATATTGTCACTGCTTGCTTTTGTTATGATGCGTTTTAAATTTTCTTTTTAAAAATAGAAAGGTGGCTCGAGGGTCGAACTAGTGACCTCCCCGCCCTTACACTTCCTCTTTGCCATTACACCACATATGGTGTTACTTACATTTTGGGGCCAGTTATTATTTAAAGGAATTTAAAAAAATATATATATCCCTTAAATATAAACAACTAACACATTAATTAAATATTTAAATCCCTAAAATAATATTAGCCTGAATTCATGAGATGCTAAAGGGGCTAAAATAATATGAAAAAAATATTAAAGGGGGTTTAGATTATTTCAAGGATTATCTTGTAATGCTTAAATTATAAGAGCCATTATTTTTAAAAAGGTTTAGGATTACTTGAACGGATTAGGAATTATTTCAAAAATATTTTAAGAGGATTTTGAGATATCTTGGATGTAAATGGGAGATATATGTGATATGGGTATATTTTCAAAATAATATGGTTTTATCCCATATTAGCAAATAAATTGGTGTATAAAGGGGATGTTTTGTCTTGGAAATTAAGAAAGCTTACTTGGAGAAATAATTCCAATGTGAGAATTTTTGGAGGTTAAGAATTACAAGGTGTTATTATACACCAAAATCGTAAGAGTAGGAGGGATTGTGAGGAATTTTGTGTAGGTTTTGAAGCTTGAATATTGTAAAAAGGCATTTTTTAGGTGCTTGGCAATATTAATGAAAGTGGTCCAACATTGAGAAGTGGACCAGGAGTTGTAGTCCTTTGAAGGAAGAACTCTGTTATCAACCTGTGTCTGATCTTTTTATCTTTTGTCTCATTCTTCTTCTATATTCTATCTTACATTCTCTCTAATTTCATTTTAGTGTATTTTTCAATTCAATATTTGATTTCTAATTACAACATTTTAGTAATTAGTAATTTCATTAATTTATGTGAAAGTGAACCTAGTTTATAATTTCATCAGTTAAACAACATAGTCACACAGTTCTATCTGGATCAGAAGTAATTATAATTAAGTTTTAATACATTTGAATTGTAAACCTCTAATTACAGATCACACAATTCATAGCCTTATCATACTTAGTTAATTTTGAATGTTCAACCTCAATCAATTAGCATATCTTGCTACTTTTTCATGGTCTAATTCATTATGACCAAATCTGATGGAAATATTATAAAACTCCTTAGTATAGGCCTTCTCACTTAACTCCCTATGTCTTAAATTCTATATTTGTTGAGAAGCTCAATTATATAATCACCAAGAATAAATTTAGTCTTGATCTTGCTTACCATTCAATCCCATCAAGTGATCTTTTCTCTACCATTTCTTCTTCTCTCAACTTACACCTCTTTCCACTTGCATGAACTTTCAACCTTGTTTGAGCAATATTTACTCTTTCTGGGTCCTCTACCTCATCATACTCGAAGTATTCCTCCATCTATGTTACCTATTCAATTATTTCATCTTATTCTAAACTTCTTGAGAAGCTTGGTAACTCTACCCTTGTCCCTTTCCCAATATTGGAAATAGCTCTTATAAGATTTCTTTCACCTGCATCCATATCTTTATCTACATACTCACCTTATTTTCTATCCATCTCTACTCCTCCATCATCTTCACTGTCACTATCATCATGTGCTCTACATCTTCTCACTCCACCTTCTATTGCATTCATTCTTTCCTACATTCCCCTCAAATTTTCTAGTACCTCATTGATTCTTCCTACTACTTCTATAGCTACAACCTTTTCCATCCTTATCCTTGGTGGCATCCTGCTACTCTATGTCACATTCTTTCCTTTTCTCTCTTATTGCAATATTACTTGTTGTAATATCCCTTGTTGTAGGTGGTGGAACCTCCAAATTTGCATAATTTTACCACCTTAGCAAACCTTTAACCTAATAGGTAGAGCCTTGATCCTTATGTGTTTATTAAAATTTCCTTACCTTCCTAAACTTACTCACTATAAAAGAAAATACAATAACTCTTTTGGTTTAACTGAAATAGAAAATCCAAAATAAAAGATCTAAAAAGGCTTCAAAGATTGGAAAATTGTCTAATCTTCCAAACAAAATGATATCTAAACTAGTGTATCCGTGATATAATCCTACCTAAAATACATAAAAATCCATTATTGCACTCCCACAGGGGCATCTACTTAGTTCTATAGGTCCTTGGTGAGCTTGTAGGGAAAAGTAAGCAATATAAACTCTTACCACAATATCATAGTGGTCAAAAAAACTATACAAGGGTTGGTGGGACACAAGATGCAATACTGAATGTTTACCGCTATATTGCAATACTCAAATAAGAGGAGTATGGGGTAGCAATAAGGAAACACTTGACTATGAAAATAACAAGCATCCATGCATGGAGTAAAGCATGACACTACAATATGGCAATAAGCTTTCACTTAGCTGCTAGAGGTAACCTACTATCCCATGATGGAGTAAATAATGTTGTGCACAATGGCAATAGAGGTTACTTAACCCACAGTCCTACAAAGATAGAAATAAAGACATGTGGTAAAATAGTATGGACAATATGTGAATATTATGTGACCTCGCTACCCCATGATAGTCTTGACATGACATGGTGTGACTATGGTACAGACTAGCAAGGAATTATATCAGTAGGAGCAATGATTACATAACCTATCCTAGACTGTTTGATCTTCCAATATCAAGGGCATATATTCAAACTTAAAATAAGAGATAGATTATGAAATATTTTACACAAATTGAAATTAATAGAGAAATTAATCAGCTCAAAAGAAAATATACTTAGAATTCAATGCCATTCTATCAATCATTTGAAATATCTTGGTGTGCTAGAAGTGAAGGAATTCAAGGGTGAAGAATATACAACTACCATTTCATCAGATAAGTGCATATAAACCCTTTTGTAAACCCTTCATAGCAAGCATATAAGTGTTTAATTTGCTTCATTCTACAAGTAGAAGCCTGAAAGGTTAAGGTGAAAGTATATTTTACATCATGCCACCTAAAAAAGAATGAGCCTACAAATAAAAAAGAGGAACCCATGACCCTTCAAACAAAGAAGAGACCTCTGCAATAGTCCATATTAGATGTGTTACCCAATTCAATGGATAATGGATTCAAAAAAGTATTTAGAGATGTAGCTCATGGGTGAAGAGATGTGATTATTCATATCTCAGGGTGGGATTTGTTCTGATATTTTTATTATAAAAGGGATGGAAAGATTCGAATTTCAAATCCTTGGACTTTAGATTTGGCTAGGCCAGTAGTGTCAAATATCTTTATAGATGTTAAGTTCATTAGAGTATTGGCAAAACATTATCATCCTTCCACTAGAACTATGAGAATGCAAGATGGCTCACCATTAGTAGTATTGATTAAATCAACAATTGTTGTGTGTTTTATGTTGAAAAAACATGCCATCACTAAGATTGACTTGGAAAAAAGTGAGGAGGACTACATTAGATTGAGAATAACCTATAGGAGTGATGAACTTCCTATGCACATGAAAAGAGGTGTGAATAACAAGAGACTACCTATCTCCCCTTCTTGCAATAAGCCCTTTTTTGTCAAGGGCTTTTTTTTATTATTATTCAAGGGGTAAATGCTTTTAACTAGAGCTATGAACCAAATACAACCATTCAAAAATACCACCCCAATGGAGTTTGAACCTTGGTGGAAAGAACAACAATGCCACCTATAAACCATCACACCATGCCAATACCAACTTATTTGGAGGGATTTCAAGTATATTTTAAAAATAACTTATTTTTCTATGTCAAGTGCTTAGAATGGATGCTCAAGAAAATATGCTAATCGGTCTTATGATGATGGAAATGAGAATTCAAAACCCTAAAGTAAACATTGAGTATGACTTTACTTCATGAATTGAGAAAAGGTTGCATGAGGGGTTCTTACAAGAAAGATAAAATATTCCCCCCATTAATTTTAGGAGATACTCTCTATTGTGTCACTTGATCTTGTACTAGAACAAAGAAAAATGTACCAATTGAATGAGCTTATGGATGACTGATCAACAAGGAAATAGGTTGCTCATGTAGTACTAGTGTTACATCTGGTATAGTAGATGTAGAAAAGGTGATTATGTAACCTTTCATGATGATTTTATAGTGAGATTTATGGTTACTATGGGTCATGGATCACCAATATTGCATCTAGAAATCAAAGAATTATTAAGACCCCTGGCACTTAAACTAGAACAAGGAAACAACCATAACTTTAGTGATTGGTTCTTTCTAACTGACCATACTATGATAAGATTTTATGGATGTCCTTAAGCTCCACACATGTTACCCAAGTTTGTATCTCTCTAAATTACCCTTTTAGAGTTTATGTAGAAAATAATGTGAAAGGAAAAATAAATCATGAATATATCGAAGAAATGCATAGTCCTGCCTAACCTAACTATTTTTTGAGAGTTTTCCATCTGATCTGATACTCTTGGGGAATTGAAAAGTTATTTAAAGGTTAGGTATTCTTTGAAATATAGAAGTTAAAGGGTCTTCGACCCAGAAGGTCATATAAATTTTATAAAGAAGATAATTCTTACAAAAGCTAGGATTACACATGGAGTTGACTATGAAGAGGATGTGATAAGAAATTTAATTACACCACAAGAAGTATTCTGGAGGAAGAAGAAATGGGACATTCTAATAATATTTGATGAAGAGAAAAATAAGAAGGATATTGAATTCCTAGGATTTTATGTGGAAGAAGTGGATCCTCTTAAGAGGATGGATTTGATGATTAACAATTTTGAAAGATTATGTGTTGAGCCATTGAAGGAACCTGAAGGGAAATCCCCAAAACCCACCAAGTTTCCCATTAAGAATCCAACTAGAGTTGTGATTTTAGAAACCTTCCCAAATACTACTTTAGTGCAATTTGTTTCATTAGACTCACCTCCAGAGAAATTAGGGCCCAAGAGGAAAAAAGTACATGAATCAACCCCCCTTGTGTCATATGGAATGAGAAAAGAGGTGGGGGATACAAAGGAGGGGGGCAGTGTGTTAAGGCACTTAAAAGATGATATTAAAGTTTATCAACCACTCCCTAATCCTACAAATAATGCTTACACACTTGAAGAAAGTGTGGATGTGCATGCACATGGTGAATAGGATATACGTGATGATGAAAGAGTGGTTGTTGCTCTTAGGTTTATGGAAGATGATGAATTCATCAAAACACCTAAATCCAAGGATTTCTAAATTAAGGTGAAAATGAAGGAATTTGAAGAGAGAGTTCAAATAAACAAGATGCGTACCAAAGAATGACCACATGATTAATTTTTTTCCCAAGCCTTTGATGAGCTCATAATTAATGAAATAAATATTAGTCCATAGGTGGCTAGAAAAATGGTGTTGAAAAGTAACATATTAATCATTCCTTGGATGGAGCTAAAAAAGATGTCCTTAGTGGATCATGTAATAAATAAAGAGGATCACATGTTAATTTTTGAATTCAATTCAGATGAGGGAATGCGTAGTACAAGACACAATCGAAGGATTGAAACATTGACCTTTTGGAGAAAGCAAAGAAGTATAGAAAAAACTAAGACTACTTGATATTGTGCAAGAAATGAGAGGAACTACTATAGTCAAGACTCTTCAAGATACTTCAACATTGGAGGTTGCTATAATGACTATGCACTCAACAATGTTTACCCAAGCTACTATCAAAATTTTGGAAGTTACACTAGAATAATCTAAGAAAGCACATACTAACTTGAATGATGAGGTGAATAAGGTATTCATGGAAAATGTAAAGTTGAAACAATAATTGAAGGGAGAAAGTACTTCCTAGTGTAAGGAAAGCTAAGGTGTAGAAACTAACTCTCCTAGTGTCAAAACCTCTGGGAAGAATGCAAAGGTGACTTTAAATTTTCAATTACAGTCCAATTAAGATACACTTGAAAGCAATAACAGAAATAGAGAAACAAGCATACATAGATGAACACAAAATTTACGTGGGAAAACCCTTACGGGAGAAAAACCCACCACACCAAGAAAAGCCTCTTTGTATTACAGTAATGAGATTACATACAGAGATTAGACTTATCTTTTTGATGTTAGTTTACAATAGTAGATTCAATGATCAACCTTGTATAGAACATTGAAGTTACAATGCTTTCTAAATTACAATCATACACACTAATCATACATTGACCCATTCACAACACTGTTCATCAATCATCCATTCGTCAAACCGAACATTATCTACAATTATAGAATATATCCATGTTGTCTCTATTCTATTGATCTTCCTCACAAGAATGGCCACAATAGACTAACTTCCAACTGTTCCCATTTGATTTCTTTGATTGGTCGAAGACACACCATGTAGGATGGTCTTTCGCTCAGTCAAAGGCATTCAAAATGTATTCGCATGTCGATGAGACACTAGCTATGTCTCCCCGATGCCACAAATCCCAACCGTCGATATCGCCAAGAGTCATCACTATCAGCAAGAGGCTACACCGAGTTCAAAAGTAGTCAGCGAGACATAACCATATTGCAGAGAAATCATACCGAAGATCAACACATAGTGCTATCGTGAAGACTTATCGCTATCGGTGAGAGGTCATATTGAAGTACCAAGGTCACTTAGAAATTAGCATTCCCATCAACAAGACTATTGCTCTTTGGTGAGAGATCATCCTGATGTTCAAAGTTCATACCGACATCAACATTCCCATCAACAAAAGTATCAATCTTCGGTGAGAGATCATACCGAGCCCTTCAAGTCATACCGATATGAACATTTTTAGCAAGACTTAGACTATCGCTGAGAGTCACTCCAAAGGTTTCAAGTCACCCTGAGACCATCCTTTCACCAAAAGTCATACTAACAATAAACTACCTCATTGATGATACAATCACCCATTGCCAAGAGTTCTTATTGAAGCCTTTGTGTTACTTTGATGAATCCTAGTGTATCACTGTCGGTGAGACATCTCTTGTTGGGATGAGTCATACCGAATGTTCATATCTCTCCCTGATAATTGTTGTCACCACAAGTCTCCCTGAAAATCACTATGAACCACAGTTGGCGAGAGTTCTTACTAGGCAGAGAGATCACAATGACAAGAAATGTCACAATGATAGCTCCAGTTGGTAAGACAACAACAAGGTCTCGGTGACCTAGTCATTCCAAAAGGTTAACCAACTGCTAGTCGGCTAGATAGAGTGAATGTCACACTAACTTTTCTCTTTTAGAGGTTTCAACCTTTGAGATTGAGGCATACAATTCCAATAATCTCCCACTTGATGAAGATCACATAGGAACCTCTAGAGCACAACAAAACTACTGAAATTTATGGGTACTAAGGTCCATAGAATTGGCACACCACCTGAACTTGTGTGTTCTCACTGGCTTTGTTAATGCATCTGCAACATTCTCCAGAGTATCCACTTTTTCTAAAAGGACTTTTCCATCCTCCACCATGTCTGGTACAAAATGATACTGTACATCTATATGTTTCATCCTGGCATGGAAAGTAGGAGTTTTTGCCAAAAAAATAGCACTCTAATTGTCATAGTAAATTGTTATTTTCCTTGCATCAAAACCTATGTTAGAACACAAATGTTTTAACCAAATTTCTTCTTTACAAGCATGTGTTGCTGCCATGTATTCTATCTCTATAGTGGAAAAAGTGACTATAGCCTGCCGCTTACTCATCCAACTCACTGCACCACCATTCATCATGAAAATATATCCACTGGTGGATCTTCTACTATTAATGTCCCCTACCAAATTAGAATCCACATAGCCTCAAATTTTGAGAGTCCTCTGTGATTCAACCAAGTTCCCATGGTAACACAAAGCATATTTTGAAGTGCCCTTCAAATATCTAAATACTCTTTTCACAACATCCCAATGTGTTCTTCTAGGATTAGCCATAAACCGACTAAGTACTCCCACTACTTGGGCAATGTTTGGCCTTGTACAAACCATTGCATACATTAGACTACCAACCACACTAGCATAAGGCACACTAGTCATGGCCTCCATCTCAGTAGGATATTTTGGACAATCTTCAACAGATAGCTTTGTTCCCTGCAAAACTAGAACAACTAGCTACTTGCAATCATTCATGCAAAATATCTCTAGAATAGTCTTGATATAGTTACTCTGACTAAGCCAAAGTTTTCTACTATTCAAGTCTGTGGTAATTTCCATTCCTAGAATATACCTTGCTGCACCAAGATCTTTCATTTCGAACTTTGCAAACAACTGAGACTTAAGATCATAAATCATTAACTTACTATTGCCTATGAAGAACATATCATCAACATAGAGAGCAATAATAAGGATTTGATCACTTTCATCTTTGTAATACACACAATGATCAGATTTTGATCTTACAAATCCCAATGACAAAAAAAAAGTGTCAAAGTTCTGGTACCACATTCTAGGAGACTGCTTTAATCCATACAGAGACTTTTTCAACTTGCAAACTATTTTTTCTTTACCTTTCTCCACAAAGTACTCAGGCTGGGACATATAAATCTCTTCTTCAAGATCACCATGAAGTAATGTTGTCTTCACATCCATCTATTCAATCTCTAAGTCATACGTTGCTACAAGTGACAAAAGAAATCTAATGGATGTCAGCTTAGCTATAGGAGAAAAAATTTCTCCATAATCAATTCCCTCTACTTGGGAAGAACCCTTCACAACCAACCTCACCTTATACTTTTCCACACTACCATCTAGACCTATTTTCTTTTTAAATACCCATTTGCAGCCCACAAGTTTTCTGCCTTTAGGAAAGGGCACCAAACTCCAAGTATCATTCTTTTCTAATGATGCCATTTCTTCATTCATGGCTTCCAACCAAGAGTTTGAATCAGACATTCTAAATGCCTCTTTCATAGTCCTAGGCTCATCAGTGCTAGAAATTAAAGCATAGGAACAAGTAGAATCTATCAAAGAGAACCCATACCTATCAGGTTGCTTTCTTTCATGAGTTGACCTCCTCAATTGTTGAGGCTGAGGTTGTTCTTCTTCTTCAGAACTCTTAGAACTACTTGAGTTCTCCTTAGTTTTAGGTACATTTTGAATTTTTAATTCCTATTTCTCTGGTGTTGTAGGAATTTCAATTACATCCTTTTTATTTTTTGATTTTGTCTCTAACTACAGATCCAAGGTAGAAGACTTCAGTTCATGAAAGGTAACACTTCTGTTGTATAGAACCTTCTCCATATCAGGATTCCAAAGCTTATATCCTTTTATGCCAGCACTATAGCCAATAAAAATACATTTGACATCCTTGTTCTCCAATTTAGATCTTTTATCATTCGGCACATATGCATATGCCTCACAACCAAAAATGCAAATATGTCTTAGAGAGGGCTTCTTACCAAACCATGCTTCCAAAGGTGTTTTCTCAACAAGAGTGAAATTAGAATAGTTTATCAAGTAACATGCTGTTGCAACTGCCTCAGCCCAAAACTTCTCCTCCAAGCCAACACTGCTCAGCATACTTCATGCTCTTTCCATCACTTTCTTGTTGAACCTTTCTACAACTCCATTTTGCTGCGAAGTATAAGGTGTAGTTTTATGTCTTTTAATCCCATGATCTTTACAATACCTCTTGAACTCATTAGAACAAAATTCACTGCCATTATCAGTCCTTAAACATTTTTTTCTTCCAGTCTTATTTTCTACAAGGTTCTTAAATTCCTTAAAACAACTGAACACTTCTAATTTACTTTTCAAAAAATAAACAAATGCTCTTCTTGAATAATCATCAATAAACGATACATAGTAATTAGATAGAGAAGGAACATTCACTAGACCAAAAACATTAGAATGAATGTAATTAAGCAAACTAGAAGATTTGTGAGGACTAGAATAAAATGAAACACAATGTTGTTTTCCATATATACAATGTTCAAAAAATTTGAATTCAAGGTTACAATCATCAAGCCCTTAAACCAGGTTTTTATTCTTCAAGGTTTTTAAACCTTTCTCACCAATGTAGCTAGATCTATGATGGAAGATCATAGTCTTTTTTGTTGGAAGTTTAACTTCCATAGATTTTACACCATCAGGAACATTTTCCTTCTTTTCTCCATGAGTAGCTTTTTGTGAATTTGTAGAGACACTATTGCATTGCAGAGCATGTGCATCTAGCTTATACAAGGTACCAATACAAGCACCCCTTGCTAGCACCATTGAGCCTCTAGTCATCTTGCAGCCATTTCTAGAGAACATGACTTGCACTCCAATATCATTCAGCTTACTAACAGAAAGTAGATTTTGAGTCAGACCCGGTATATACATTACATCATTGATTCCCTTTACTCTTCCATCGAGGAATTGAATTCTGACTCTTCCATGACCAACTATTTCCAAAGATGAATCACTTTCCAAATACACCTTTCCACCATCATATTTTTCATACTTCGTGAACCAATCTCTATGAGATGTCATGTGGAAAGATGCTCCATAATCAATTAGCTAGACATCATCTGATGCCTATGTAGCCAAGGTTTCAATGAAGGTGTCTGCATCACTCTGAGAAGAATCATTGTCAGAAGAGTTCTTCTTCTTCTTATTTTTCTCCTCTTTATAATCCTTTCAGACATGACCAGGTTGCCCACAATTCTAGCACTTCACCTTGGACTTCTTGCTAGGAGACTTTGATCTCCCCTCTGATTTGGATTTGGACTTCTTGTCCTTCTTCTTTCCTTTTTCTTTTGATTTTCCTCTAACAGCCAAAGCCTCCTTTGCCATCTTAGAAGATTTCCTTCTCATCTCTTCTAACAATAGAGAAGTAACATCTTCCATCTTAAAATTGGATGTCGTACTCCCAATAGCCATCACTAGGTGATTCCAAGAATTTGGAAAATAACATAATAACAACATACAATGATCTTCATCTTCAATCTTCACACCCACAAATGTTAACTGTGCAATTAGCATGTTGAAATTGTTCAAATGATCAACAATAGATCCTCCATCTTTCTTTCTCAAAGAGTACAACTTCTTCCTCAAGAATAATTTATTCACCAAGGACTTGCCTTGATAAAAAGCTACCAGTCTTTTCCACAAGGAAGATACAGTCTTTTCTTCATGAATGTTCAAAAGAATAGAATCTTCCAAATAGAGCCTTATCAACCCCTTTGATTTTCTATCTGTAAGGTCCCAATCTTCTTGCTTCATGCCTGTAGGCTTTGTTCTAGACACAACAAGCCACAGATCATGATCAACCAACAGATCTTCCATTTTGAGTTTCCATTGAATTTCTCAATTTCAATCTTTCCTAATGTGCTAGCCATCTTAACCTATAATTTGAATTAACAAACTTCTACAAAGACTCCCACTGAACAAAATTGACACAAAAAACCCAACATACCCACAAGGATAACACAACTGGCCAGGCTCTGATACCACTTGTAAGGAAAGCTAATGTGTGGAAACTAACTCTCCTAACATCAAAACCTTAGGGAAGAATGCAGAGGTGACTTTAAATTTTCAATTACAATCCAATTAAGATACACTTGAAAGCAATAATAGAAATAGAGAAACAAACATACATAGATGAACACTAGATTTACATGGGAAAACCCTTATGGGAGAAAAACCCGCCACACCAAGAAAAGCCTCTTTATATTATAGTAACAAGATTACATATAGAGATCAAACTTATATTTTTTATGTCAGTTTACAGTAGCAGATTCAATGATCAAACTTGTACAGAACATTCAAGTTACAATTCTTTCTGAATTACAATCATACACACTAATCATACACTGACCCATTCACAACACTATTCATCAATCATCCATTCATCGAAATGAACATCATCTACAATTATAGAATATATCCATGTCATGTCTAGTTTGTTGATCTTCCTCATAGGAATGGCCACAATAGACTAACTTCCAATGGTTCCCATTCAGCTTCTCTAATTGGTCGAAGACACACCACGTAGGATGGTCTTTCACTCGGTCAAAGGCGTTCAAAATGTATTTGCATGTCAGTGAGACATTAGTCGTGTCTCCATAATGCCACAAAGCCTAACTGTTGATATCGTCAAGAGTCATCACTATCATCAAGAGGTTACACCGAGTTAAAAAGTAGTCGACAAGACATAACCATATCGCGAAGACATCATATCGAAGATCAACACATGTAGCGCTATTGCCAAGACTTATTGCTATTAGTAAGAGGTCATAACAAAGTTCCAAAGCCACTTAGACATTAGCATTCCCATCGGTGAGACTGTCGCTCTTTGATGAGAGATCATACCAATGTTCAAAGGTCATACCAACATCAGCATTCCCATTAGCAAGACTATTGCTCTTCGGTGAGAGATCATACTAAGCCCTTCAAGTCATACTGATATGAAAACTGTCGGCAAGACTTAGACTATCACTGAGAGTCACTTCAAAGGTTTCAAGTCACCCTGAGACCATCCTTTCAATAGGAGTCATATTGACAATAGACTACCTCATCGGCAAGACAATCAGCCATTGCCAAGAGTTCTTATTGAAGCCTTTGTGTTACTTTGATGACTCTTAGTGTATCACTGTTGGCGAGACATCTCTTGTTGATATGAGTCATATCGAATGTTCATATCTCTCCCCAATAACTATTGTCACCACAAGTCTCCTTGAAAACCACTATGAACCACAATCAATGAGAGTTCTTACCAAGCGGAGAGAGATCACAATGACAAGAAATGTCACAATGATAGCTTCAGTTGGTAAGACAACAACAAGGTCTCAACAACCTGGGCATTCCACAAGGTTAACCACCTACTAGTCGGCTAGACAAAGTGAATGTCACACTGAATTTTCTCTTTCAGAGGTTTCAGCCTGTGAGATTGAGGCATACAATTCCAACACCTAGAGCACAAAAATGATAGTATACCAGCCCCCCATAATTCCAAAAAGTAATATAGATACAATCTTTGTTGATCAAGTAAACACATTAAAATAGGAAATTGAAAGTTTAAAGAAACTTAGTGAAGATACCAAAGGAGAGGTGCAAAAACATATGCTTAATATGTTGGAGAAGGTATTACAACATAGAGTTAAAATAACTATGGATAAAATAGAGAATTTATATGACTATTATGTTTCCCTATCTCAATCACTTGAGTAGATGAAGGTTCATATACGTATTTTAGACCCCTTGATCAAGAAATAATAGTCCATACATCACATCCTAATGAAATTGTGTAAAGTATTGCAAAGAAGTGTATAAGATCCCGTATCTTTGAAGCCTATTGAAAAGATGGTAAAAATGGTGATTGATGAGTATCAATATATATCTGGAGAAAATCAAAAGATTACAACAAGAATGGAATCATTTCATATAATCAAGCAATAATTTGTACAAAAAATACAAGGGGATGATGATAAAATTAAAGACTTCAATGACTGGAAGAACTAATTCAATTAGATAGTCTCGAATTGTATTACTCATTTACAAAAGAACCAACAGATAAACATTCACAGTTTCAACTTAATTCTAGATGGATGATTACATTAGATTATAGGTATTCAATGTTCATTATAGAGGCCAGAGGACTACTAGACAACAAATGGAGAAATGATTTGACCAATATACCACATATCCAAGAATACAAATGGCCTAATGACTATACAGTGTTCAAATGGGAGAAAACATATTTAGCCCCTTGAAAAGAATAGGCCTTGTATCAGATAACGAAGTGCCAAGCCTTGGGTGCATCATCAAGGAGAGAGGACCTTGCTAGATCATATGATCATGGGTATCTTATGATAACTAATAGAATTCAATTGTACAACAAGTGATGCAAGCTTTGATGTTCAAAAAGTTGTTTATTTATGCTTTCTTTCTTTAATTGTGTCTATGTAATCATATGAATGATAATTAATATCTTTTGTTTATACAAATGAGAGGGTAACTAAAAGTGTCTTTTAAAATGTAATGGTTTGAAGCTTGCCACTTCACTTATAAAGGGAAACCAAGACTGAGTAGAAATATATAGTGGTAGTAATAGAGAAGAGTTAATAGAAAAATTAGACTTCTAGTACATATTCTAAAATCTTTTGAATCAAACCAATGGACAAGAAGTTATAATTTGGTGGCTAAAATTTTGGTTTCATTTGTTTGTTGATATTATTGTGCATGGTTGTGTGGTTGTCTCCAATTTGATATTTCATTATTATGTAAATTGGTGTATCAAGTATATATTTGATTTATCAAGACACATTTGTTGTTGTCAGTGATTGTTTTAGTGGCTAATATTCACCAATTGGCTAATAGTTGAAATTTGGGAATCCAAAATTGGCTAATAGTTCAAGCTATAACGAGACTTGAATTGCCACATTTTTACAAAAAATTATTATAGTCTTATTTAAATTGCCAAAGAATTTATTTTATTAAAAAATTTCACTCAAAAATTTGCCACAATATTCAATACTTGATTAGATCAGATTTGCCTAAATTTTATAAATTATATTAGAAATCTATATTAATTCACCAATAGTATATCACAATTATTAGTTACTTTAGGATCGTATTTCTAACCTTTAGTTTCCACCATTAATTTACAATATAATCTAATGACCCTTGTTTTATTCCACGAGGTAAAATGTACCCATGATCTATAATGCTTATGGGGCTCACAATTTTGGGTCTCATGAGCATTATAGATTGTGGGTACATCTACCTCGTAGAGTACAATGAGGGTTGTTAGATCAATGATCCAAAAGAAATTTCAATCCCCACAAGAATTATAGATTGTGGGTAGATTTTACCTTGCAAAATATAATGAGGGCCATTATATTATATTTCCTTAAACCCATCAATAATTTCCACCCTTGAGCCCCTACTTTTTCATGAGAATTATTTTTAGATTGGATGGATTCGCCATCATTATTAATGCATTTTCTTATTATTTTTAATATTTTCCAAAATTTTCAAAAAAAATTTAGTGATGTTAAAAAAATCGCCAATAAAATTAACATTTTTTTTAAAAGGAAATATTTGCCAATAGAAAATAATATATTTTCCTAAAAAAATTAAATATTTGCCAAGATTTTATATCTTTTTTTGAGGGGGGTAACTTCTTAAAGTTATCACTAGTTGTTGTGTGGTTCATTTAACTATTTTATTCAAGTGAGAATTAAATTCTTTTAAGTAAGTCACAATTATATAGAAGGATCATTTTGATCGATAAGAAGAGTCTCATAATACATTCATTACACATTTATGCAAGTCATAAATATCTAAAGTGCCAAACAACTAGAGTTATAACCAAAAGGAAGAGGACACATATCATGAACATCTTGACTCCATTTCCCCCAAAAAAGAAGGAATTGATCATTTCCACCTAAAAAATAGTTCATAAAAAAAACTTATTTATACATTTTAAATTTCAGTAGTAGGAGTAGGAGTAACTATTAGTGTTAGGTTATCTATTTCAAACTGTCACACCAGTGCAAAATATATTAAGAATGGATGAATGAAATGAAGTGATTGGGATTAAAAAAACCCTCTAAATTTGTATGAGGTTCATAAACTACTTAATCATCACCATTTTAATCTTGTAGGTGTATATTCATCGGTGATCAAGATACACCCACCTTGGCCTAGTAGAGCTTGAAGAGTAGGCAATTCAAACCATTTTGGTTGATTTCATTCATTGGAAAAATCATTTTTGAACTTTAACATAAAGCTTGGAATAATTTTAGAGTTTATCAATCTACAGACTTGGGAACTAATAGATTGGTGAATCTACTGGGAACAACTTTGAAAATTGATTATAGACCAGCCTATAGAAAAGTCATTAAGAATTTCAAGTCTTATTTAATCAAAGCTTGAAATTGTGGAATTTTTCTTTCCTATCCAAGTCTACACCAACAAATTGAGAACTCCACTAAAAACATAAGTAAAAATCATTGGGAAACTCAAAAATCAAATGTAGAAGGGACTCTACTGGAAGGACAGGCCTAGAAAACAAAACTCATTCCTCCTTAAGAGAGGTGGTGACTCTTGTTAAAAATATCTAAGAAGTTGTGTATGAGTGATCACTTGAACATCACATTAGAAAGATAAATTTTTAGACATCAAATCATTATAGTTTCACCCAAGATGGATGGTAGAAGATCTATACACCAAGGAAATCAAAATAGTTCAATGAAAAAGGATAAAAAATAGACAGAAAAGAATGGTTAAAAATCCCCTCCCATTTCAAGAAAAACCATAATAAAGAGGGAGCCTTAGAAAACTCACCTTAAATCATAGGATCACAAAATAATATACATAATGGTCAAGGAGATATATTGGAACAACACTTCAATGTATGTAACAGTCCTTTATCTGATATTGAAATTCCTGACAATAAAAAATTTCCACCAAAATATCCTTATAATCCTCCTAAATAAAACATCTTGTATAGGTCTGTGATTTCATTTAGACCTAATCCAAAAAAAAAGAAATAAATTTAGGATTCTATGGATGAAGGATTGAAACAAGCTGAAGTAAGAAGAGACTATGAGGAAAGAATGGCACAATAATATCTTGAAAATCCTCAAAATAACTATTTGGAGCAAGCACCTCAAATTTTAAAATTTACTAATGCAAATGAAGTCTTTACTTCAACAAGAGAACCAACATGTCAGGAGTTAAGGGAAGACTTCAAACAAATGTTAGAAAAGGTTGAAAGGCTTAGGCTGATAGCACAAAACAAGCATTGGACCAAGAGTTTCTCCAACTAAACAATCAACTTACTTCCAATATGGCATAGCATAAACTCACTGGCAATCAGAACACAAGTGGCCCTAAGATCAAAAAAGTATCCCACAACATAGTTGGGAATTCAATAAATACAAACATTTCCAATCATGTGCAACAAAATGTTCCTACAATGAAATTTTTAAATAAAACTCCCATTACATCTCAACCTATGGGAAGTGATTACCCATTCCCTCCTAGACATGGAGTGTACAATCAAAATTATGCACACAAACAACATATTGGACATTACCCACATCAACATCCCTATCAAAATGTACAAATTAATGTGCACCCTTATGGAGGCCATACTCAACATGTGCAACAAGGAATGCATCACTACCAACACCAATAAGGACCTCAACATCAATAGTATAAGCCTAACCCAAGACAAAACCCATTTGCAAGAGGACCTATTAACATAGATAGATTCAAAAAACTTAACTTTTTTTGAATTCAAGGTATCCAAATGCAATTGATAATGATGTAAGGAATGTGATCCCAAAATTATCATGGAACCATGATATATTACTGGAGGACCACATAAGGTCATTTGAAACAATCATGGATGACTTTGACATACAACATGAGGATTTCTACATGAATCTATTCATGTAGTCATTAGTTGAAGATGCAAGGGATTGGTACAAGAATCTACCAAATGTATCAATTAATTCTTGGGATGAGTTTAAGAGGACATTCAAAGAGAATTTTGGGGATCAAAATAACCCAAGGTTTTCTTTAAATGAATTGAAAAATATGCGAAAGAATTAATGAATCAATGCCAAATTTTAACACTAGATTTATGAATTTGTTCAATCAAATTCCACTTGATTTAAAACCCACAAACCTCATGTGTCTAGTATTTTATTTGAATGCATTTGAACCCAAGACAAGTTATGAATTTGTAACAAGAAATCCTCAAATCCTCACCAAATAACTTAGAACAACTTTAAGTATAGAGAATAATAGGAAGGCCTCAAGGAAGATTGGTCAAAGGGATGAAGTTAGAATATTGTAAAACCCTAACACCCATCAACATAGGTAGATGAATCATTATAAAAATGAAAGACCAAGATTACATGATATTCCTTTCAAGATAAATTGGAAAGATGGGAGGCCAATCAGTAATGATCAAAAGAAAAATGGGAGTAAAGAAACTCCTAACCCACTAAATAGGAATGGGATAAATATGGTGGAGAGCACTCCATGGTGTATACCTTGCATTCTGCTTCATTCTCCCAAATACTACATAGTGGCACAATCAGTCCAAGAAGATTAAGAGCTACATTACCAAGAAAGAAATGATCATACTATAAAAATGTTGGAAGCTAGACCCTATAGGGTATATGAAGAGTACTCATCTTCAAAGGAAGATGGATTTGAGTATGATGTTGAAAATCAAAAGTATGTAATGTTCACATGGGCCAACAAGAGGTATTTTCTGGTTAGGAAGATGATAATATAGGAAGACCTTAGATAGAAACTACTAGAAAACAATCAAAACAAATCTAATTAGGAAGACCTATTGAAAAAGGATGAAAGCAGTCACAATTGTTGTTGCAACACAAGCCAAGAGTAATTATAATCTTAGAAATAGAACTATGAATCTAGATCAAGGGAAACCTAGGATTCTATTTGTAAAGGACCAACAAAGGTATAAGAAGGTCACCTCAATAAATCAGAAGATCGAGGAAAAGGAATATCCTCAAAAGATAACTCAAAAATATGTGTCAAAAGAAGCAACACAGTGAACAAAACAGAGTGGGAGGTAACCCTAAACATGTGGTGGAGAAATTTTTTGCTAAGGTAAAAATAGGTAAAGAAAAAACAAACACACCTTCTTTTGACATTGGAAAATATTTATCCCAAATTAAGATGTTAGTACCCTTATTGGAAATTATGAAGGTTGATGAATAATGAACAGTGCAATAAAGTTAATTTCAAATGTTTCTAGCAAGCCTAGAGTTCAAAATGAAAAGAATAATGAGGTAGAGAAAAATGAGTGGCATCTTAACAATGTGAAGGGGGATACTATGAAAATTCCTGAGATATACTTGGGAACTACTCTAACAAAAAATCCATCTCACCACCTTGTTGATAAATAAGAAATTGGTAAAAAAATTGTATGATTGATTCAAGGCAGCAATTAACATTATGGCTATGATAGTTATGGAGGAGTTGGGCTTGTGGGTTGATCCTAACTATGGAAAATGTTATGCTATGGATAATAGATTTTTCCCTATTATTGAGGTTATATGGGATGTAGAGTTGAAATTAGCTTCCTATCCTAAAACCAAATATAGAATTGATATAACCATGGTTGACACTTCACCTTAGTATGGCATGTTATTAGCAAGAAAATGGACTATTACAATTGAAGGTTATTCACAATTGGACCTATCATATGCAACTATACCCATTAATAGGAAAGAAGTTAAGATATATAGAGAACCACAGTTAGAATAAGTGGTGGAACATATTGATCCTAATCAGATAAACTGCTCATGCGATGTAAATTTGGGGGGTTTTAGAATTGACCATGCATAACCCCAGTTGCAAAACAATGACCCAATTGGTAATACAACCCAAAGAGATGAAATTGGTATCTAGAAAATGTACTTTGATGGTGTGTGTATCAAGGAAGGCAATGTGGTAGGTGTGGTCTTTATTGCACCTAGTCGTAAGACATTCAAATACTCATTTTTTCTATTGTTTGAATGTACTAACAATATAGCAGAGTATGAGGCATTATTGCTAGGTTTGAATATTTCCACTAGATATGGGATCAAACTATTGGTAGTATATGGAGATTTTGAACTAGTTTTCTCACAAGTTAGATCCAAGTACACTTCAAAAAATAAGAGACTCAAACAATACAAACATTTTGTATGGGATACTGTGGAACTCTTTGACACATTCTCCATTGAATTAATAGAGAGATCAAAGAACCTAATTGCATATTTTCTTGCAAATGTTGTTTTGAAAAGGGATGATGTTACCTTGGTAGGCATTTTAGAGGTAGAGCTCAAAAATAGACCTTTTATTCCTGACAATGTCTATAACTAGTAGGTGTTCAATGACGATGATGATCTAATAAGGTTCCTTCAATGTATAGACCAATATGAGTCTCAACAAATAGATTTTAATGCTTTTGTTGAAATGGTTGATGGTAAAGATATGGTCTTCGGTTATGAAGTGATGCAGTTAAAGAAAAATAAGATCCTAAAGAGCCTAGTAGCCCTAGAAAAAGTTTTTGATGGAAATGATTGGTCTCTCTTAAAGAAATCACAAATTAACCAAGAGGATCTTAAGAAAATAAACCTTGGGACTAAAATTACCCCAAAGAAAGTATACATAGGTAAGAATATCACTCCAAAAGTAAGGGAAATATTCATAATCTTACTGAGGAAATATAAGCATGTATTTTCATGGTCATATAATGACCTCAAGCCTTATAGAGAATATTTTTTGTAGCATGAGATCCCCTTGAAACTAGATTCCAAAACCTTTAGACAAAATAAAATACCTATAAACCTCATGTTGGATCCAAAAATGAAAGAAATAATGAAACTCAGGGATGGTGGAATAATCAATCCAATTAGGCATTCATCCTGGGTATCCAATTTAGTACCAGTGAGAAAAATAATGGATATATAAGGTTGTGTGTAGATTTGTGCAATCTAAATTTTTCATCACTTAAGGATTTTTACCCACTCCCCAATATGGAAACAATGTTGCAGAGAGTGATAGGATGTGAGTTGTTATCCATGATGGATGGGTTCTTAGGTTATAACCAAGTCAAATTTAAGGAATCAAAACAATTTAAGACCACCTTTACTACACCATAGGGAACTTATCTATATGTGAGAATGTCATTTGGCCTTACAAATGTTGGTGCTACTTTCTAAAGGGCCATGGATGTAGCCTTTGTAGACTTGATTAACATCATAATGGTTGTTTATCAAGATGACATAATCACATACTCAAATAATGTAGAGGATCATTGCATACATTTAGAAATGATATTCATTAAAGCTCTTGAGTATGGGATATCCTTGAATCCCAAAAACTATCATTTTTCTATAACCAAAGGGAAATTATTAGGAAACATATTTTCCAAGGAAGGAGTTAGAATTGGTCCAAAGAGAGTGGATGCCATTGATAAGATTCCTACCCCTAAAACAATGAAGGCTATCCAATCCTTTGGAAAAATCAAAATTTTTAGAAGATTCATCTCTAATTTTGTTGAAATTGTAAAACCTACATCAAAAATGTTGAAGAAAGGGTCATAGGGATTGGAAATATAAAGCCATAGATGCATTTGTGTCAATAAAGAGGGCCATCAAAGAATCTCTTGTATTAAAGTCTCCACATTTCATGAAACCCTTCCAAATATTTTCTTTTGTCTTTCCATACTATTGTTGCTATTATGTTGCAAAAGAATGAACAAGGATATGAGAAACGTATTTCATTTTTTTATAAAATCACTTCAAGGATCTAAATTAAAGTATGATGTCATTGAGAAATAGGCCTATGCACTACTAAAAGAGGTGAAAGCACTTAGACCTTACCTAGTAGGGGCACAAGTGATTGCCTATGTGCCTAATGCAATGGTTAAGGATGTTTTCATATAGATAGAAGTCATATGAAGGAGATGCAGGTGGATAAATAGGATCCAAGAATTCAACATCAATATCCAAATCAAAAAACTTGTGAGAGGGAAAGGTATGGAATAATTGATGGTTGAATCTAATTTGGGAGTTGCTCAAGTGTGTAAGATTGAGGAACATAAGGATCTTATCTCAAGCATTGAACACACATATTGGTATATAGATATAGCTTATTATTTCAAACATATGAAGTTCCCTGACAATATGAATGATAATCAAAAGAGAACACTAAAACTCCAAGCATTAAAGTATGTTTTTCCAATGATGATTTATTTTGGAAGGACAAGGATGGCATCCTATTATTGTGTTTAGATGATGTAAAAGTAGAATAAAATTTGAAAGTAATACATGAAGGTGTTTGTGGAGGTCAATTTTTAGCTAAGACTACTGCACATAAAATATTAAGGGAAGGATTCTATTGGCCAAAGGTTTTTTTTATGCTCATAAATATGTAAGGAAGTGTGAGGCATGCTAGAAATTCTTTGGAAAATTGAAATATCAGAGAGCCTTACTTGTAAGACTCATGCAAATTGAAGAACCCTTTTACCAATGGGGTATTGACTTCATAAGTGAGATAACAGATAAATCAAGTGGAGGACATAGATGGATACTTGTTTCCACTAACTAATTTACCAAATGGGTTGAAGTAATCCAAATAAAGCAAGAGAAAAGTAAGGCAGTGATCAATTTCTTGTTGAAAAAAATCATTACTAGGCTTGGAGTCCCTTCCAAGTTAATAAAAATAATGGGATGTGTTTTAGATTTGATGAATTCAAGAAATTTTGTGAATCCTATGGCATAATGATCTCATATGCTTCCCCATATCATCCTCAAGATAATGGAAAAGATAAATCCAGTGATAAGAGAAATATGAAGATAATCAAAAGAATGTTTGACAATAATAAAAGGGATTGGGATTAAAAATTAAAGCTGGATTAATGGGAAAATAGGATCATAATAAGGAAAGCTACTGGGAAATCCCCTTTTGAATTAGTCTATGGGGATAAAAAAAAAAAATACTAATGCACAACCTTCTACCTATCTACAAATTTATCTCGAGGGAAGATATGGATGTACCCAATCCAATGGAATAAAGGATGGAGAAGCTTGTAGAACTGGACGTGATTAGAAATCAAGCACACCAATAAAATATAAAAATGCAACAATAGATGAAGTATTTATTTGATAAAAAAGAAAAGAATAGAAAATTTAAAATTGGTGACATGGTTCTCATGTGACATGCTAGAAATCTAGAAAAGGGTAAATATGGAATGTTTGAAGCCTTATGGTTGGGACCATTCATCATCATAGATAAATGTGGGGAGGATTCATACTTTTTGTAGAATATGATGGGTGAAAATTAGGAATTTATAGTGCATGAGCAACTTGTGAAAGATTTAGTTTCTTGAAAGAAGATCAAAATTCATGTATAGTAGTTTAGGTTTTTTCAATTCTATTTTGGTCTAAATCCTAGAGATCAATTCTAGATTCTTGCAATGTCTAGTAGCCATTCATCCCCAATTGGAACCTCCAAAATTTTCTTAATTTTACCACCTTAGCAAACCTTGAACCCAATAGGCAGATCCTTGATCCTTATGTGGTTTATTAAAATTTCCTTACCTTATTAAACTTACTCACTATAAAAGAAAAGAAAATAACCCTTTTGGTCTGACTGACACTAAAAAGCAAAAATAAAAAATCTTAAAAGGCTTCAAATATTAGAAAATTTTCCAATCTTCTACACAAAATGATATATGAACTATTGTATCCATGTTATAATCCCACCTAAAATACATAAAAATCCATTACCATACTCCCATGGGGGCATCTACTTAGTTCTAAAGGTCCTTGTCGGGCTTGCAAGGCAAAGGAAGCAATATAAACCTTTACCACAATACCACGATGGTCAACTAAAGTGTATACAGGCTAGTGAGACATAAGATACAATAATAAATGTTTACTACTATTCCATGATAGTCAAATAAGAGGAGTATGGGGTAGTAGTAAGGAAACACTTGACTATCAAAATAACCCACATCCTTGTAGGGAGTTAACTATGAAACTATAGTATGGCAGTAAGTTTTCACTTAGTTTCCGAAGGTAACTCACCATCACATGATGGAGTATATAGAATGATGTGCAAGGTGGCAGTAGGATGTTGCTTAACCCATAGTCATGTAGAGATAGAAATAAAGACATTTGATATAGCAGGATAGATAGTATATGAATATTATGTGACCCTGCTACCCTATGATTGTCTTAACATGACATGGCGGGACTATGGTATAGACTAGAAAGGTATTTATATTAGTAGTAGAAATTATTACACCACCCATCTTGGACCATTCGATCTTCTAATATTAAAGGCATATATTCAAACTCAAAATAAGAGAGATTATCAAATATTTTGCATGAGTTGGCATTAATAGAAAAATGGTTGAGCTCAAAAGGAAATATACTTATAATTCAATTCCATTTTTCAATCATTCACAAGATCTTGATGTGCTAGAGGTGAAGGAATTTGAGGAAGACTATGTAGCTACCATTTTTTCAGGTAAGTGCACAAAAACCCTTCATAGCAAGCGTATAAGTGTTATTTTGTTGAATTTTGCAAGTATAAGCCTGGAACATTAAGGTGAAAGTAGAATTTACATCATGACACCTAAAAATAATGAGCCTACAAATAAAAAATGTGGAACCCATAGCCCCTAAAACAAAGAAGAGACCTCTACAATAGTCCATATTTTATGTGTTACCTAATTCAACAAATAATGGACTAAAAATTGTATTTAGATAGGTAGCTCATGGGTGAAAAGATGAAATTATTCTTGTCTTAGGCTAAGATTTGTTTTGGTATTTTTATGATAAACTTCCTATGTACATGAAAAGAGGTACAAATAACAAGAGACTACCTATCTCCCCTTCTTGCAATAAGCTATTTTTTGTGGACTTTCAAGTATATTTTAAATGAAACTATTTTTTCTTTTTGTCAAGTGCTTGGAATGGATGCTCAAGAAAAGATACCAATCAGTATCATGATGATGGATATGAGAATTCAAAACCCTAAAGTAAACATTGAGTATGACTTTTCTTCATTTATTGAGAAAGGGATGAATGAGGGGTTCTTACAAGGGAAAATATGGCACCCATTACTTTTAGGAGATATTCTCTATTGTGTTGCTTGATCTTGTACCAGAATAGAGAAAAATGGACTAAGAGAATGAGCTTAGGAATAAATAATCAAGCAAATAGGTTGCCCATGCAACACTGGAGTTACATCTAGGATAGAAGATGTAGAAAAGGTTATTATGTAACCTTTCATGATGATTTTATAGTGATAGTTATGGCTACTCTAGGTCATGTATCACTAAGATTGCACCTAGAAATTAGAGAATTGTTAAGACCCCTAGCACTTAATATAGAACAAGGACACACCCATAACTTTGGTGATTGGTTCTTTCTACCTAACAATACTGAGATAAGATTCTATGGATGTCCTCAAGTTCCAAACATTTT
>VDFB02379711.1:19195488-19218974 GCA_007258455.2 Sequoia sempervirens
AAATACTTCTACCCTATTGCTGGAAAAATATCCCTATGCCCGTGAAAATTCCCTTGTTGTTTGTAATGTTGGAAAAATGCACTTTTACTTCCCAACACATATATTTATTTTAAAAAGTGAATAAATTCACTTTTAAATAATACCCACTTGCTTTCATTTATTTTTTACATGCCTAGACAATATTTATTTTTACATTTTCAAGCCCCAGCAAAGAATATTTTAGTTACATTTTATATTTTTACTTGCACAACCATAAAATATTTGCTTTCCAGCATTCACCTTACTTTCAAAGTGAATATCTAATTTACCCATGCATATACCTTTAGCTTTTCACTTTTCTCTAGGGCCCACCTTATATATTCCTTCACGGGCACATTTTAAACTTTCAAATGTTTTTTCCTTTTAAAAAATGAGCAAAGATATTCTTTAATGAATTCATGGGGAAAATATTATCATGCCCTTACACTTCCTCCCAAGACCCATGTGCCACGTGGCAACAACTCGCAATCTCGTGGGTATTAACCATCGTACATGTTTCAACCACAATATGGCAGGGAAGGGCTGGGATTTTCTTGGAGTTTATCCCTCAATCTCCACCGCTAATCTCCCTGCTTCTTTTTCCACATTTTTACTCTAATTTCTCCATTTTTCTTGTATCCCTATCTATAACTCATTCGATGGTGGCAACTTCCTCTGGCATCCATTGCATTCATCGATGCCCTCTTCAATATGTTCAATGTTCATATCAAAGCCTTCAAGTGAAGTCATATCAATGGCTTCCATTTCTCACACCTTTGTAACAAATGCATTTTTTGTTCCTTTTGCAAGTGGGGCATTCCCTTTGAATTGATGATGGATTGATCCCCTCATTCATGGATGTTTCTATGGATACCCATATCCACTCCAACAATGTGTCCTCATTTCCTTTGATTGAAGGTTTCAAAAGGATTCCAAATAAATCTACTCTGTGTCAATTTTATGCCTTCACTACTAGGCACAACAACAATGACATTCCATGGGATTTCATTTATTGGAGGACCTCTTCTAGCAAGCCGTACCTTGATCTATATTTGCTTTAAATTTTAAAGAATTTTCAACAAATTCTCTTTGGCATTTTCCCCTTGCTCTATTTTGATGAATTTCCATTTGATTTTGTGTATCATGCATCAAACATGGTGTTTCACTGTTTTCCAATGCGTGGCTTCCATTAATCATTTGTTTGAGGGTTTCTACAGCCTTCTCAACATATCATTCAATATGCATTTCCTTCATTTCTCACTGGCTGTGTGGCATTTGTTTTGTTCATAAAATCCTTTTCATTCATTTTTTTACTTGAAAGTTTCTATGGCTTCTTCAACTCTTTTTTATAGGTCACGTGCCTTCTCCAAGAGCATTTCCAATTGCGTTCACTTGAAGGTTACTAGGGCTTTTAATAAACCTACATTGTGCATACCACACAACTTTCATTATGTTTCCTGAGACCACAGTGGAAAAGACCTTTGGTCTTCAATATGTGTGCTTTGTTTCCATTCCTCTAGAGTATAGGCTTTAGTGTTTATTTTTCTCCAAGCCATGCATTGGTCCTCAACCTCATGTCTTTTAAAAAATCCATTCTATTCATCTTTTGTGTTCCACCTCACCATGTGTGGGTTCCAAAAGTTTTAAAGCCTTTTCAACTTTCATGTTTTGGTGTACATGTTAGGCAGGAACTCTATGAGAAAATTTCCTTCACAACTATTTAGTAGAGAATCCAACTCTCACATATGTGTTGGCTTTGCTAGTTACTTTGCATTCTTCTTGTACTTAATATGCTTGAAAATTTTCCTTCATTTCATTCATGAACTCAGGCACATTCCTTAAGCCTTTGATGAATGTCCATACCCATTTCAGCTATGCACTGCTTTTATTTGCATTTGTTTCAAAATTTTCTAAATCTTGGGAGGTTGTGTGCCATCTTCCCATTCCAATGTATAAATTGTTTTTTGTTGTCAAAACATAGAGGATCTATTACACTTTTACACATTTTTTGAAACATTAAAGCACTACTCATTTGATTCACACCATGTTGTCTTTAGTTCAGTTCTTCTCTTAAGTGCATATTCCTTCCTTCAACAAGAATAATCTCAGCATTACTATATTTGTGGAGTTCTTACATATCTCATTCACATCTTACAGAGAACAATCTTATATCTTCAAATTGTCTCTCTTGCTTAAGACCAATTATCCATTTTCAATTTCACATTGAGCCATAGCTACAATAAACATATGCATCCACATAATGGGGAATCCCACAAAAATTAGCTTGCATACAAACTTTTCTTTCAACATTATGTAGTTGTTCAAACATCTAGGTATGAATAAATAGTGTTGCAACATCATTCCCATGGTGAGTTCAAGTGGAGAACCACCCTCACCATCAAGCTATGAGAGACAACTTCAATCCCTATTGCCTCATTGTGCCAAATGAAGTAAACCTTCCACATACTGAGTCATTCAAAATAGTTTTCTTGAAATTAAATTTTTTCTACTACACTCAAAATGAAGAGTAGAAGCCCCAGATTGACACCATATTGATGAATTTCAATACTTTGATCTTAGATCACTGGGAGTGTTTATGAAAACTAACATGCCTCAAATTGTCCAAGACAGAGTGATATTGATCGCCATTTTTTGTCACCAAAAATAGGGAATTCAATACCATGTATATCCAACCAAAACAACTTATTTGGAGTGGTTGCAATGTTGTAAACACTTGCCATGTCATAATTGAGTGAGGAATGTCGAGTCCAGATGTGGGCCTGGCTAAAAAAAAAATCATTTTTGAACAACCTTCATGCTCAAATTGCTGAGACAACTTTTGAATGCTTCAGGAGTGAAATAATGAAATAGGTTTGCATTAAATTCACCTTTTGATATGTTTGTAAAATGTGCAAAACGGGCCAGGTGAGCTCTAGAATTGCTTTTGAAAACTAAGCAAATGACCTCCTGGAGACATAAAAACTTGCAAACTTCTAGAAATTAATCCTGAGAATGCAATGCAAAGACGGTTTAGAGAAAGGAGTCATAAGGTGAAATATATTAATCAGCAAAGTTTCCCACTCGAACTTTCTGCAACAAATAGCTATTTTGAACCAATTAAAACTCACCAAATCACCTCGTCACAAAAATATCAAACCAACTCCTAGTGAGCTACCACTAGATACAGTAGATCACTTTGGTATAGAGAACACGTGTACAAAAGGGATAAGATTGAAACATCATCGATCAAAATTTATTGACGCTCGAAGTTGGCCTCTCAGAAAGGTTTTAGTGCAAAACTGAAGAAATTCCATTTGGTTTTCATATGCTAAAAATAGCAAATAAACTCATGAGGCCTTGAAAACTGACACATGAGCTCATTTTAGCATGGAGAATGTAGAACAATATTCATTTTCTCTTGAAAGTCATCTGGTTGCAAAATCCAAGTTCAAACGGGAGGCTATTTTGTAGAAATGAAAGTTAGCAAACTGCAAAAAAGTGCCAAAACCCTTCAACTTTTCTTTTTGAAACCATAACAAAACTCATTGTGAGAAGCTGAAAACTAACATGCAAGTTCACATAGGACACATGAGTTTTTCTGCAAATGGATTTTGTACAAAAATCAATGGGCTTCAAGTTATGACCGTCCAAAATGGGTCAATTAGGCAAGCTCATCAAGTGCACTTCTGAAAGTGCAGAGGCAATTTTTTTTTAAATGGGCACTTCAAATTTTGCAAATTTGAGAGTGCCAACATGATGTTCTACTTTAGAGCTTGTAGATGTGGAATGAGTCTCATAGTCATTTTTTATTGGTTCTAGCAAAAATGTGTGAGGTTTGGTGATCCAGAAGTCATGTTTTAGAATTGTTGTATGTGTTTGCATAGTCTGGATGGACTAATGGAAGTAGTTTGGTGTTTGAAGATTGTTGCACTTGATGCAGATGTATCTAAAGGAACTAGATATGAGTTCTCATGCATAATGAAGTGTGTTGCATTGTCCACATGCTATCTTCTTATTAGGAAGTGCGTACATCAATGATGTTTTGTGTTTTCATTACGTTTGGCCGACCTAGTGTTTACAATTCATTTGAAGAATAAAATTTAATTAAGGAAAAATGTGGTAGATCCAAGATATTATTTTTATCTTGGATAAATGTTTTAAGTTGTCCACTCTCATTCCTTTCCACCACGGGAATGTTAAGTTATCAACCTAATTTGAATTTATGAAATGAAGCATATGTGGCCGACCTTGGAAAAAGTTTCTAAGGTTGAAGATGGTATAAATGCAAGTCAAATTGCAAAGAATTGAAAGAAGATGAAAAGTGATTAAGTAATCCACAAATCAAAAGTAGAAGTGTGTGAAACTAACTTGAGGCAGCAGTACTTCATTGTGTTAGATTCTTGAAGGCAGTGAGCTAAAGGTTTTTGCAATCTCCTAATCAAGGCTATGAATGTGTGTTTAATTGTTGTCATGGATATTTTGTTCTCTTTTGTATTAGTAGGGAGTGAACCTCCCTATTGGATAGTGAGTCCTTTCTGTAGGTAGTGAGCCTTTATATTCAGACAATGAGTCCTTTTCTAGGTAGTGAGCCTTTGTAATTGGTTTTGCTATCTCTTTATATTGTGAGTTAATCATCAGCGTGGTTTATCCCTCATTGGGTTTTCCACATAAAAATCTAGTGTTCATTGTGTTGATTTTACTTTTTGTTATTTTTGTTTCATGTTCATACTTAATAACAAAATAGTGTGGTTGTGGGATTGATAAGTGTTGAAGTTTTGAATTTGAATTTGAATTTGTGTGATAATTGATTCACCCCCCTCTCAGTTGTCCTGTGCCTATTTAACAATGATTGCATTAGATTTAGGCTATTCAAAGTTCATTGCAAAGTCCAAAGGGATACTAGATATTAAGTGGAGAATTCAATTGGCTAATGTACCAAAGATCCAAGAATGCAAATGGTCTAATGACTACATAGTGTTCAAATGGGAGTAGACATATTTAGCACCCTAGAAGAATATTTCTTGTATTAGATAGTGAAGATCCAAGCGATGGGTGCATCATCAAGGATAGAGGACCTTGCTAGATCAGATGATCACGAATACCTTATGAAGACTAACAGAGTTTGAGTGTACTACAAGTGCTACTAGCTTGGATGTTCAAAAAGTTGTTTTATGCTTATTTCTTTTATTGTGCCTATGTAATCATATGAACTATAGTTAATATCTTCTATTTTTCAAATGAGAGGGTAATTAAACATGTCTTTTGAAATGTAATGGTCTAAATCTTGTCACTTCCCTTACTTATAAAAGGGAAACCAAGACTGAGTAAAAATATATAACTTAGTAGTAATAGAGCAGAGTTAATAGAAAAAAGAGACTTTGGGTAGATATTGTAAAATATTTTGAAGTAGATCAATGGACAAGAAGTAATAATTTGGTGACCAAATTTTTGGTTTTAGTAGTTTTTTGATATTATTATGTATGATTGTGTGGTTGTCTCTAGTTTGATATTTCTTTATTATTTAAATTGGTGTATCAAGTATATATTTGATTTATCAATACACACTTGTTTTTTTTGTGTGGTTCATTTTACTAGTTTCTTCAAGTAAGAATTGTTTTTTTTAAGTAAATCATGGTAATCTAGAAGGATCATTTGGATCACTAAGAAGAGTCTCATAATCACTTCATTGCATGTTTATGCAAGTCATAAATATATAAAGTGTTAAACAACTAGATTTATAACCAAAAGGGAGAGGAAACATATCATTCACATATTGACTCCACTACCCAACAACAAGAAGGAACTAATCATTTTCACCTAAAAAATAGTTCATAACAAAAATTATTTATACATTTTAAATTTCAATAATAGGAATAGGAGTAACTATTAGTTTTAAGTTATCTATTTCAAACCCTCATGCTAGTGTAAAATAGATTAATAGTGGATGAGTGAATTGAAGAGATTGGGATTAAAAAAACACTCAAAATTTTTGTGAAGCTCATAATCTTCTTAATCAACACCATTTTAATCTTGGAGAGTGAATATTCATCAGTGATCAAGGTATACCTATCTTGCTTACTTCTGCTATCATGTTCTTCTCAAAACTATCCAAAATTTAGAAGCTTCTTGCTAAAAAATCTCAAAAATCCTTCCCAAAACAAGTGCAATGTTCAAAACCCTTTATAAATTCCTCCACCTACCAATTTTGAGTTCAAAAACTCCCACCCAATTTTCCCTTTATCATTTTTAATGTTTGTGAACAATAAATGAGCATATGATAGGTATTTTTTGTAACCAAGTCAAAAATATATATATATATATATTTAAAACCATTACAACTCCATCACATGGAATTAGTTGGATAAAATATAAAAAAGTTAGAATAAAATGATGCCCCTACATCAAACTACTAGGCAAGAAATTTTTGTGAGCCATTTCTCACTATGCAGAACTCTGTATTGATGTGGGCTAAAGTTCCTATTGCAACAAGTTAGAAACTTTGTCACATTGTGCTAAATAAAGTGATTCAATCTCTACTAGGCTTAACCATGTTGCATCCTCCACTGGTATACCCTTTCATTTAACTAAATACTCATTGTACTCCATGCCCCTAGTCTTCTTAATCACTCTACACTCCAATATATCTTCAATTTATTCTTGTGCTTTCTTAGATAGCCGCCCCTTCCATTTTCATCGTAATTTATTTGTTTCTTCTTATATCCATGATGTCTCTCCCTTATGATAAGTATATAAATAAATAAATAAATAAAAATTGGAGAGATTTCCAAACATTTAGGCAACTCCAACTTGTAATAATTCGATGAAAACTCCTTGATGATCTTGCACGATCCAATCTTCTTCCACATAAGTTTGTTGTAGGCATGCCTAGGAAATATTTTCTTTCGTAGATGTGCCAATACCATATCTTTAACTTCAATTTTTTTTTCTTTCTCTCGTCTTTAAATCATCCTTTACTTTATACTATTAGCTGCTCCAATTGAGTTTTTCCATCACTTGTTGGTCTAAATCTAGCATATATTTGGAAAACTCTTCTCCTTCAACACTTCTCTTTTATCCTTCCATATTTGCAAGCTCCCTTAATTCTAAGATACCTTTAGGACTATGCCCATAAACAATCTAAAATATAGTCTTACATGTGCTTTTATTGACTAAATCATTGTATACAAACTCAGCTTGAGGCAATATCAAATCCCATTTCTTAGGCTTGTCACCAGCTAAACATCTTAACAAATTTCCTAAGCTACGATTAATAGCTTCATTCTATCCATCAGTTTTAGTATGATAAGCAGAACTAAACCTTAAATTAGTCCCTAATTTCTTCCAAAATGTCATCCAAAAATGTCCTACAATCTTAGTATTATAGTATGAAACTATACTTCATGGTAAACCATGTAATCTAACAATCTTTGTAAAGAAAAAACTTGTTACATGTGCTACATCATAAGTCTTTTTGCATGCTATAAAGTGAGCCATTTTGAAAAATCTATTAACAACCAAAAAAAAAGAATCCTTACCTCACTATGCTCTTGGTAATCCAAGCATAAAATACATACTTACATCATCCCATGGTTTATGTAGTATGGGTAATGGATGATATATGCTTGTGTTTTGACACCCTCCTTTGGAATATTGAAAAACTTCACATCCTTGCACAAATTTTCTAATTATAGTCATCATCCTTGCCAAAAAATATCTTTCACTAAGATGTTCCATTGACTTATCAACTCCAAAATGTCTAGCTAAACCACCACAATTTTTTTCTCTTATCAAATTCCACCTCATTGATCCTTGAGGTATGCAAAGTCATTGTCCTTTGAACAAAAATCCATCTTGCAGAAAATAATCTATCCAAGGTGTCCTATCAACACTCGTAGATTCCATACATGTTGTCCATGCATTCTTAAAGTCCAAATAATCCTTATATAAATCTTTCATAGCATCAAGTCCAACTACTTTAGTTCTCATTTCAGTCAAAAATGTTGCTCTTCTACTCAATGCATTTGCTACTTTATATAAATTCCCACTAACTATTCTTCAAAACATAAGTATATCCTTGTTGGAATTGTACCCACTTTATACGTCTTTGGTTCAACTTGGTTTGGCTATTAATAAAATGCAAAGCATGATGATTTGTGCAGAGAATAAACTCCCTTGGAAGCAAGTAATGATTCCATGCATCTTTAAGGATTTCACAATAGCATAAAATTCTTGGTTTTTAACTAACTCTTCTTGGCATCATTAAACTTCTCACTAAAATATGCAATAGCTCTACCCTATTGGCTTAAAAATTATCCTATGGTTGTCCCACTTGCATCACATTCTACTTGAAGCACCTTTACAAAATTGGGCAATGCTAATATTAGTTCTTTAGTGACTTTCTTCTTCAAAATATCAAAACTTTTATTTGTTGCTCCTATCCACTTAAAATATTTCTTGTCTCTCCTTATAATTTCAATTATGAGTGCACATATATCAATGAAATTTTGACTAAATCTATAGAATTTTGCTAAACCATGAAAACTTCTAACATCATGTACACTTCTAACTATTGGTCATTCAATGATAACACATACCTTTTTTCTAGATCCATTTGTAGCCCTTGTTGTGAGATAACATGTTGGTTGTTTTCAACAAACTAATCAGATCTCGCCAGATACCAATGGGTTTTCCAGACTCAATTCTTGAATACCTGCAAGCTAAGTGTAAAAAAAATGAGATACAACACCAATCACTTTATCTCCTACACTTCGGGCTCTACAAAACTCAGGAGGGTGGTCCCACAATGTACATTATATAATTCTTTCAAACAACTTATGTATACATTGCATAATCAAGTAGATATATTCTCACCAATGACTAATAAGATGCAATCCTTCAAGAAGTTGGCATTTCCTTGAATGAATTATGCATCTTAAGCCAAGAATACAAGGAAAAACCAACCACAACAAATTAAAGATAGATCAATGATTATTTAAAAGTATTTTCTCAAGTTGGGTAACTTGAACCATGAGAAAGACTTGTGAGGGTTAGGATTAGTGCCATTATCCACGAGCTAGGAATCTAAGCAAATTGAAATATAAGTTATTTTTAATTCTAAACATCCATGATCTAGGTGAAATTAATTTGCAATTCAAAAATTTGTAACCAGATTCTAAAGACTACTTATCAAATCTAATATCCCTGAACATGAATTTACAATTTTTTCTAATAATTTTAACTAATTCTTTAAACTAGAGCTAAAACCAAAACATATACCAAAGTATGAAAGCAATAACGATTAGTGAAATGATCTTTGATCATAATTTTCATTAATAATTCAAGTACAAATCTAAATTGGAGAGACTATAGACTCGAAAAACTTGCATTATCATTCAAATATGCTCAAGAACCATAAATTTGACTAAATTTACTATCTAGACTCAAAGAATTAGACAATGAATTCTAACATATTTTTTTATCTATTCTCCATTTTAACAATTCAATTCTAGAATTCAACAAAAGACCCGTACAAATGGCCCTAAATTCCCTTTTATAGAATAAGGGAGAAAAAACAAGCTTCAAGCCAGATGTACACATGTCACATTCTAATTGGACCACTACATAACATATTCCCTAATTCAGTTATATTTACATCTTTCAAATTGGAGGGAATACATATGAGACAAATATTATTTTCATTTTTTGTAAGAAGTAGCTTTTCCCTCCAAAAGCACATGTAAAAAAGAATAGTCTTCTATGTTGTAGCATGTCTATTCCATCAAACAAGATGACAAAATGATGTAAAGAAAAAAGTGAATCAACATCCTAATCAGCATTCCACATCATTAGCGGCTAATGTTTATCTATGGAACATATATTTTATACATTATAATTTTTGAGGCCAAACCTGTACAATAATTGACCAATTATATATGTTTCACATTTACACTTACAAGCCCAGTCAACCAACAAATAATCTTCCCCATTCTTCATATTCATCATCAAATGGCCAATTGAATTCGATGATTTCATCCAAGTTCTTCCTATATGGGGAATACTTTTCATCACAAAATTGGATTCTTTGTTAAAATCTTCTAGAAAGCTGATAATAAATGTCAACTTGTCCAAAGTTTCATTCAAAATACTGAATTCAAATCCTTTAAAAATTTGATCTACTTGGGAAGCAATAACATCATCCATCTCCCTTTTCCACACTTCTAGTGGTTTCACTTCATCATTGGTGAGCTAAATATCTAGAAACAATGACAAATCCACTAGATCATAATGAGCCTTCAATTTTCTAATTTTATGTTCGAGTGGAGCAATATATCCTTAAAACTTTTTCTCACTAAGCTCATAGGAAAATGTATATTTTGGAATCACCTTAGGATATATATGATCATGTTGGTTGGCTTCGACTACCATTCACTTCAATCTCTCAGCCCTTGGGATCCACTTATTCAGGATTGGGATAACCAACTCCTTATCCCTTTGAGACAACCCTATAGCTCGCAACATCACGACATAATTGGAATGAACATGATTCAATTTGGCTTGGATCTTCTTACTTAGATGTTTCAAGAAAGTTTGAACAATCTTTGAGATGTCTTCATACATTGTGTCTTGTACCTGTTCCAACAACTTCTTATATGTTTCAACTTGTAAAAGTTGTTCTCTTGTAGGTTCACCAGATGAACTAGGACCTGATTTTCTTGGTTCCTCTATTGAGAGTGGCTCTTCTCCCAAATTATATGGCACTATTTCCAAGGTTTGATCTTGAGGGGAAGGTTGGGAAGATGGAATTGGAGAAGATGGAGGTGGGAGAATTGAGCTAGCTTGGCCTTGATTTCTCTGCATTTCTTCCCTCTTCTTATAGAATTCCAACTTAGTCTCTAGTACAACTACCTTCTACTGACTATTATCATATTCATTGAGGAGCTCATGGTATTTACTCTTGAAATCATCCCTTCAAGGGTGAGTTTTTCCACAGTTACTTTAGTAAATGGGTATGTGTAGGATCATGATGGGCCAAAAAGTGGCAATATGATGGGTATGTGGCTGAAGACTATTTTTTTACCCAAAATTGATGAAATGAAAAGGGTTTTTAAAGGATAATATTAGCTTTCCACTAATATAAATTATGCTTTACTTTGAATTTAATAAGTAATTATTATTCATTTTCTATTCAAATTACGACTAAAGTCTCGATTGATAGGTTGATTGAAAAACATCTATAGCTTTCAAATGGTATCAAATTTTTTGAATCCAAAACATGCATCGCATTCTATGCTTCGCATAATATAGGATTAAAAAAAGAAAAATTAAATTTCATGAATTTTTTGACCAAGTTAAGGTGGTTAGACATACGAGTTTTTATATTTAAAAAAAAAATTGTAATAAAAAAATCATAATTAATTATTTACTTGGAAAAAAATTACAAAAAAATATGCATCACATCGGGGCATGAGTCCTCTACTTATATCTATAATATTATAAAAAAATATTATCATTTTATTGTGGTTAGGGTATTTAGATAGAAACCTACTTATTGTTTCCCTAAAATTTAAGTACCACTACATTGAAATTTCAAATTTTCACCAAAGAGATTTAAAAACCTAGTAGTTTAGAAACTACATTCAATTTTCTACAAATTCTATTATTACATATTTTGAAATAATATAGATAGCTTATTCAAATTTTTATGTCAAGTTGCCTAACTCTGATTTTTCTAATTTTTTTACCACTTAAGGGCCTATTTTTTCCATGATGATCCTGCACATAGCCAAATCTAGCAACATTAACAGCCATTTCAGCTACCTCTAAGGGTGAGGTATCAACGACTCTCTCTTCACAAGTAATTTCCCCCTAAAATTTGATGGCTCAGCAAGTACTAGTTTCCTAGATCCCATGGATAATCACCAGATTACTAGTGCATCCCAATCTTCACTAAATGCAAACCCCTAAAATGCCATATTCAATTCCTCATTTGTTTGCACTAGGGGATTTTCATCCCTCCTTATGGTAGCTAGAACTATAGCATCAACAATATCCCACTTTGGAAGCAACAACACACCACATTTCTTCACAAGTTCTTTGCCATCCTAGGCAATTCTTTTAGAATTCATCCCTCATAACACTCCTCACATTGCCCTGAATGACACTTTCAAGAAGCTCTAGATGTAAACTCCTTTCAGTGGCTACCTTCTCTGCATATTTTACAGCTTTGGCTCTCCATAATAAATCTCTAAATATAGGTGTTTCAACAAATGAGCCATCTTCTATAAATTTCTAACAAGCCTCTAACCTCAAATCATCTACATTATTTAAACCACTAATATCAAGTTTCCCAGCCTAAGACTACTTTCTCCTAAACTTGAGGAAACTACCCCCATAGGGGGAGGCATTCCTTATTGCATATCCTTAGATGTGATAAAGATATCATCATCTGTATCAAAATACTCAACTACTCTTGCCTAAGTCCTTTGTTTCTTAAGGGGTGGCTACTCTAGTGGATTAGGAATTCCTGGAGGTGAATCAAGATCAATTATAGGTGGGGGAACCTACCTTAGAGGTGATGGAATTTCACTTTCAAGAGAAACTACCTTTGATCCCTTAGAAGTGATAGGGGTCAGAATTTTTTTTTCTTCATCTACCGCTCTCTTCATCTTGGAATAGATTCTTATTTACTTGGGTGGTTGGCAAGTGGGACTTTCTTCCAACACCACAAAAGTATCATCTTCAACCACTCTTTCTTTTCCTTTATCTATAGCCTTGCATTTCTCCCTTAACACAACAACTATATTTTCAAAATTGTCCATAACATACATGACCTAGCTGAATTCATTAGGTATATTTGGTAGAGGGTTATACTTGGGATCCCGTTTCAGTTTTTCCTCCATCATCTTCATGTAAGAAAGATACTTATCTTTCCTTTCATCCTATTCTAGAAAGCTAGAAATGTTCCTAATTACATCTTCAGGATAGTAGAAATTTTGTACAAAAATACCAAGCCTTATATTTGCTTTTAATTTAGTAATAAAGACCTTAGGGTCATGATTCCTCAGGCATACTATCTCTAACTTGTAGAATGCCAGCAGATGCACTAAATTACTCTGTGCCCCTTTCACCATAACAAAATTAGGAAATGTTGTCCACTCTGGAAAGAATGAGCCTTTCTTTGTTGTATCAGGTAAGTGTGTTGCCTACGAGGCTCCCAATTGCCTCATAATTTCAAGAACCCCTATCCTTAGTGGCACATCTCTTGGAAAAAAATATGGCTCTAAACCAATGGCATATACTTTGAAGATTTTTTTATTAGGATATAAAATCAAGTCTCCCTAGTTGTGACTCAAATTCAAGTTAGTCCTCATCTCCATAGGTCTCAAAAAATCATGAATTTATTTTGGAAGGCTTGGTGGTTCATATATCAAGGCTCTATTTATCTTTGATGCAAAAGCATTCTAAAACATCTCATAATTATACTTCTAGTCATCTTTCTCCAAAATTTGGGTCTAACATTGAATAGGATAATCAACACCTTTTGTCTTCCTTTTAAAAGTTATGTCTTTCTCAAAAACCATTTCCCCTTTATACAAGAACCTACTCATTAACAATGAGTGCTAATAGAATTTCACCCATTCTTTCCCTTGCCTTAGCTCAACCAGACCTTTATGGATATTTTCTACCAAATATGTGGCATAATCATAAACTATGTTGTAATTTGGGTGTTGTAGATGTGTTGCCATATAGCTATATTCCCTCTGCAATGTGTTAGGTGGAGTAAAACTAATGACTTGGAAAAAATAATATACAATCTTCTTAAAGTAGCTATAGAAATACTTCAATGAGAAGGGATCAAGCTCCTTTTCATTGATTTTTATCTATTTTCTATTCTTCCCAGTACCAGTACTAGCAGTATGCAAGGGAAACAATTTTTTCCTAATGAATACCTAGGTATTTTCATGCTCTTTCCTGATGACATCCATATCAAGAGGAACCAAATCCTTACTCCACTCATGCAAATCAAAAACATCTTCAATTTCTTGTCTAGTTATCCTTACCATTTCTTTCCCATCAAATTTCCTAACAACCCTAGAGGCCAAGTCATACCTTGAGGAGATATCCTTTAGTAAATCAACATCCATATATATGTTGGGAACCACTAATTTTCCCATATCTATCCTCCAAGGGTTATGCAGAGGAACTCCAAGGTTTCTATTTCTGAACCAATGCTTGAAGAGCTGCCATCTAGTATAAGGCAACTCAACATCCTTAATGAAGCACTACTTATCCATCACTCCCCCTCTAACTCTAGGGCCATAGAACAAGATTTTCCCTTTGGGTTTCTTATTTGTAGAGGACGTTAACAAGTCAATTAAATCTTGGGAAATTAATCTAGGCTAGGCTGCAAGAATAGCCATTTGTACTTTAGGAGACATGGATATTGAAATGAATTTTAGGCAGACTAGGGTTTCAACGAGAAAGACTCCAATTACCAACCTCCTAATTCAAACCTATGGTTCAATCTGAATGCCAATTTTGAAAGGTCTCATAGGGCTGCAACCTTTTAAAGAAAAAGTTAACCTTGACTTTGAGCAATTAAAGCAAAGCAATAAAACACATTCGACTGAAAGAAAATTGAAAGCCAACCCTAGTTCAGAAAGATGCAATACAACATGAAACAATGTTTATTGCACTTATGGCTTTTGATCACAATAAACCCTAATGTTGGTTAGGTTGAACTCTACAAGTCACCTTCTTCAATTTTTTGTATTGCTCTAGACATGTCCTCAAATTTTAATTATGCAAGAACTAAACACATACACACATTTTGAGGATAATCGAGTAGATTTTTGAGTTACCTCCTCCATTACTGCTCACTCAGACAAAGAAAAAAAATTACAATAGGTGTACTCATAGTTTTGAATATGCACCATTGATATCCCACTAAGATGGACACCTTGGACGAATTAGATTAAGTCAATCACATTTGAATTTCATTGTTGCTCTATTCTAAACAGCTAGCCAATAAAGACATGCCAACTTGATCCTTCTTCATTTACTTATGGACCCCACCTACCAATGGCCATAGGACATACATGCCAAATTCTCATGGTTCTCACACCCTTTAACAAGATTGCATCTGAATTTCATGAGATGATAGGGGACAATAGTGATCAACTCATCCCTCTTAATAATCACCATTGATCATAAGACTTTGAGCGTCAAAATGAAAAGTGATTGTTGGGTCTATACCCGTGATCAAACATATTTCAACATCTCATAGACTATGCAATGGTTAAAGAGCCATCACTTAGGACCTACAACCAGCAGGGAATAGATCAGATTAATTCCCACAATTAGGTCTTTAATCTTGCACATACAAGAAAGTTAATCATAAAAGGGGGCCACAATTAGGTTGATGACACTTTTACCCTTAAAGATGGATGAAATAGACTTAAGTCATTTAGGAGTGAAATATTAAAGCCTAACACTAGGAAGATTAAAACACCTCACGACTAAAGGTGACCGCATAGCTTAGACAAGGGGGCTGGTAAAGGAATGCATTGTGATGACTCAAAAGATAACTTAAAAGACCAGCAACCGGGTAGAATAGGTCAACGTAAGATTAAATCGCCCAAGGTTTAAAAGTAAAGCATTTGAAAACAAGGTCATAAAGGTAAAACCTTAAACCCCACCTATGGCCAACATGTGACATGACATTATTGAGCACAAAGGGACCTTAAAATATCAAAAAATTTAGGGACTCCATTAGTGGCTCATGCTTGGGGATGCATACCCCTAGAGGGTATGGCGAGAAATAGATCTCTTGGTGAAGTAGACCAACATAAAGGAGCTCAAAAGAGAGTAGGAGCTTACTTGGACAAGGCAAGAAGATGCAACAGAAATAAAACAAGCCAAACCTACGTACAAGATTCACAAAATATATAATGTACATGGATATATAACCTATTTTAGGAGAAATAGGGTTTGAGGAACTATCCATATACTAGCAGTTCTAGAAATTCACCTGTTAGTGATTGTAGAAAGTAGGAATCTTCCACATGAGTGTCTACAATCAAATAAGGCTCAAACCATAGGGGATCAAACTTCCCATGCTTTCCTTTGTCCTCCAATCTTGTGTTCCACATCAAAAACATACACCCTACCTCAAACTTCCTCTGAATGGAATTTTTGTCATACACATGTTTGACTTGGAGCTGCAACCTCTCATTTCTCTTGTGAGCTTCTCTTCTCATCTCATTAAGCTCAGTTAACTCATCCATTTGATTATACATCTCATCATAGATATCAATATCATACTCTTGAAAAATTTTATACAATTTCATTAGATTATTGTGTGGTATTTTGGCTTCAACCCCATACACCAAGTTAAAAGGGGATTGTCCAATGACTTTCTTCACTGTGGTCCTATTTTCCCATAATTCCAATTGCAATTTCAAGTCCCAAGCCTTCTTATTCTTCTCAAGCACATGCTTGATAATCTTCATAAGGCTCTTATTACTATACTCAACTTGCTCATTCCCTTGGGGATGGTATGGGGATGAATAAGATACATTTATGTGATGTTGGTTACAAAAATCCATAAATTCCTTAGACCTAAAGCACATAGCATTATCAAAAAAAAAATCTCTCAAGAACACCAAACCAACTCAAAATATTATTCATCAATAAATCAATTACAACTTTACTAGTTGCTTTTCTAATAGGAATAGCTTCAAACCACTTTGTGAAATAATCAATTGCAACCAAAATCCAAGCATCTCCTCCACTAGACTTCACCACCATTTCTCCAATAAATTAAATACCTCACTATTAGAAGGGTGTTGGTGTTGACACTGGCCTAAGTGGTAGGTTAACTGAAAAACTTTAGTTTTCTAGTAAACCTTTGATAGGCATCACATTTCTTCACAAATTTGTGTGCATCTTTGAACACCATGGGCCACCAAAAACTTGCTCTCAATAACTTATATGCAATAGTCTTGGCCATGTAGTGACCTCCACACACTCCCTTATGCATTTTAATTAGAAGATCTTCTGCTTGGTCACCATCCACACATTTGAGAAGCACACCCTCAAGGCTTCTCCACCAAAGTTCACCATCAATGATACCTAATCTCCTATAGTTTCAAAGTTATATTCTCATTGTTAGGCATGCCATTAGGGAATGTCATGGTCTGCAGATATTCAAGTATCCTTGTGTACCAACCACTAGTACAAAAACAACAATATATGACTAAATAAACTACTAAAAATTGCCTATAAATGACTAATTTTGGTCACGTGACCATTAGTAGTTTATTGCTGGTCGTTTATAATGTGACCAAATTTATGACTAAACTATTTTAGTCACTTATTTAGTCATTGATTTAGTCATTGATTTGGTCATTGATTTAGTCATTGATTTAGTCGTTAATTTAGTCATTAATTTAGTCATTAATTTAGTCATTGATTGTTGTTAACTAGTCATTTATTTAGTCATGATAGTGACTTATTTGGTCATATATTTAGTCATTAATTTAGTCATATATTTAGTCATTAATTTAGTCATTGATTGTTGTAAAATGGTCATTTATTTAGTCATCGTAGTCATTTATTTAGTCATTACTTTAGTCATATATTTAGTCATAACTTTAGTCATATTTATTCATTGATTTGGTAGTATATTTAGTGCATTTTTAATTGTATCATTTGGTAGTTTAATATTTATTTTATTAATCAAAAAGATTACTTATCAACTATCTAAAAGATTTGTGCAATAAAACAATAATGAGAAGGTAAAAATAGCTTATTTTATTAATAAAAAAGATGTTACATACAACTGTGTAAGCTTGAAAATGGAGTTACAATTTGTTGTCCCAACATGAAAAAACTTGAAAAGATTACAATACATTTCTGAAAGGGAAAAGAACTAGCTGAAATATGCTCCAAAACCTTTACTTTATGTTCAACAACTTACAAAAGAATAGGAACATGACTATTCTTTTATATCATAACCTATAGTCCCTTACCCTTGTAATACTTGTTGATCCTTTAACTGTCATTTGTGCATGTCTATTCATCATAACCTATAGTCCCTTACCCTTGTAATGCATAAGTACATGATACATCTTTGCAAAGGAACTTGCATTCTATGATTGTGATAAAGCTCCAATCATCTGTAGGCTGCTCTCATTCTAATTACTATCATCTTATGGCCATGTTAACTGTTACTTAATTGTTTCTCTTACCATTGAACTATCCCTTAAAAAATTTGATCATTTACCTCTTCATCTTTATATCTTGCTGGTTTCTTTATCACTAACCATGAATCCTACCAACTGAAGTAATTTGAGTCATTTTCCACAACTTTCCTTCCTATCAGTAACTCCAGAAGAACAATACCATAGCTGTAAACATTAGATTTCCCATTAAGCCTTGAGGTTCTTGCATATTCAAGGTCAATATAACCAATAGTACCCATAAAATAGGTGGAGGTGTGAGTTTTGGCCAGGGAAATTAACTTGGCAATGCCAAATTTTGACAAATGTGCTTCGAAGTTGTCATCTAAAAGAATGTTAGATATTTTTACATCCCTGTGAAAAATGCATGGGTTATAGTCATGATGAAGATATGCTAATCCTTTTGTAGCACCATAGGCTATCTGTAGATGAGTATCCCAGTCTAATTTAATATTCTTTGATGTTCCGACACAAAAATTTAAAATGTTTGTTAGGTTCTCAATCTATTTTGATCAAATGGTAGAAATAATTATTAGTCTCATATTTCATAAATCTGTCATGTTTTTCCATAACATCATTTGCTCAGTATGTAGGATGTCCCAAAGACTTCCATTTACCATGTAGTCATAAAATAGAAACAAGAAAAATATAGAATTGCATAGTACTAAAAAAAATTAAAAAATGAACCTAGAAGAAAGGATGTTGAAGACATTCAACTGTAGTTGGCACCTGCATTTTCTATACAGCCTTGACTCTGTCCACCTAGTCCAAAACAAAAAGCATGTGAACCAAGTTAGAATCCCCACATAATCATAAAGGACAAAAAACTTCATATGTTGACAACAACAAAAGTAAATACTAAACAAGAACACTTCTCGAACTGCATTCACAAGCATAAATTTAGAAATATACTATTACTAGATTAGAAAGAGAGTACTTTGATAGAAAACAAATAAAGAAAAAAAGTGAAGAATAGTTAGTTTAAAAAACAGACGGGATCTCTAACATAAGATATAAGAGACCAATAGCTAGAGTTACAAGAGAAACTTGCCAACTATTTAAGAATCCCACAACAAGCCCTCAAAAAAATGTTGCCATGTTATGGACATAATTTCCCACCTAGTTCGTCAACACTTCAATTTTTCAATATTTTGACCTCTTATCAAGCTGACCTCAAGTGACATACAATATAATTTTTACCCAGGAAATAGACTCACTGGTTCCTCAATAAAAATAAAGATAATAAATTATGTATTAAAGACATTTTTTCTTTTCAAGAATATAAGAGTTATGGGAACATACTTTCTCACTCAAAGCAGATTGAATAAGTAGCACATCACTTAACACTTAACTCACAATATCTCCATTATTTCCATATGTGTCAAAAAAACTCATGTCCTAGTTCATCAATACTTGAACATATTTGGACCTGATAACTATCGCTTGTCTCTCTCCAGTAAGAATCCAACATGAAACCTCTATGAAGAATATTTCACAGAAGTCATATTAGTAATAACATGGAACAAAAAGTTAAATGAACCCTAATACCCAAACCACATGCATATTATAAGAAAACAAAAAATAAATGATAGGATTGAGTTTCAATATAGTTGAAACAACCTAGGCAAAAAAAATTATCATGCTTTACTAGACCCCAATCAAAATAAATGAACATGTAATCTATATTGTAAAAAGGAAGTAGCTTACCAATCCAACTGGCCACAAAAACACCTCCTGCTATGTATACATTAGCAGTCGCATACATAGGAATGCAACAATCAATGGATAGGAGTCCACTGCATGTCATCATAAAAAATCTTGGGGAACTCACCATTGGTCATCGACGATAAATAATTTCTAGCGCTAAGAAATTCTATTCACAACTAGGCTGACAAAAATCTTGACAAAAATTTCAAACCAAAAAAAAGCTAGAAAAAAATCGAAGAGAGGATCTGAAATAGCCGATGAGCTCTGCATTGTCAAAACCAATAGCTTTAGTCAAGGTAATAAGTATAGCAAACTACTTTTGAGAGAAACAAGAAGAAGACAGTGTGACCTAAAATAAATTCTCTAGTCATGCTAGCTATTGATCTAGAAATGCATAAGCATAGACTATGAAATCAATATTATTCAAATAGTCACATCCCCCTTAATCTATCTATTTATCAATCAGAACCCATGTCAAAAATCTCTTTTTGCATCCACCTACATACCAATACTCCATGATTGTTATAATTGTGGGTGAACTGCCCCCCTGCAAGAACCACATATACAAATAAGAGGGGTGACACCTAATCCACCTTACTCACCCTTCCCATATTTTTCATCATGCAACCCTCATGCAATCATGCACATCACATCTACCAAGGATGGAAAGGCACAAACCTACAAGAATTTCTGTTTCTGACACCAATTTATTGGAATAGGAATAGTGTTATGATAAGATTTCAAATACACAGGAAACTTTGGATTTATTGCTATTGCATTCCATACCTGCAAGTGTGAGTACAAGAATCAATAGCAATTTCAATTACAAGAACCCAACATAGAAGAAAAAGTGAAAAAGAGGCAGTAAAACACCCAACAAAGAGCAACAATATTGATTAATCCAAAAATCTGCCACTAAAAAGGTGAGCAATGGTCAGTTAGATAATTACCTTATCTCCCAAGGGAAACCAAAATTAGTTTATAAATAAATCATTTCTTATCTGATAGTAGAAGCATCATACTAAAGCACACAAGTTTCCTATTATATAAAAAGACGATGTTCAGTTAGAGCATTACTTGATCCCCCAAGCCCAACAAAAATTACTTCATAAAGAAACCATGTCTTATTTGATATTAAAAGCAAGGTACTAAAACACACAAGTTCCCTACTATATAAAAAGATGATGTAAGTGACAAATAACTAGAATACAATTCTCTTTATCCTTGACATTTAAACAAAAACAACAATTAATAATCTAACAATATATAAGATGCAACTAAAAATTGAATACAACATTTTCCTATATACCATAAGAAGAGAAACAAGTTGCCATATACCTCAACAACATCTGGCCTAGAGCACAGTTGCTTAAGTTCAACAATTTTCATTCTACGCTGATAACAACATTGCAGATAAAAATAGAAATTTGATGCTGTAAGTTTGATGAAGCTCCTCAAAACCCTACTCATATGAAGAATGAGTCTGATCCATATGTGAAGTACAAGATTATCAGGCCATTTGAGCTACACAATATAAGTATTGCAAAATGTTAATGTCCAAAGAAGACAAAGATGGATTTATCAACATGTTGAATGGAGTTGGTAAGTTACTAGAAGTTACTGAAAAACAAACTGAAGAATCAAATTTTGAACAATTAATGTAGAAGCTTTGAACCCACAACAAACTTGTTGAGTAATTGTGTCCTCCCCATGTCCTACAGACAGAGAGCCTAAACTAGTATAATCCAACCACATATCTAACCACATATTTTGTTCAACAGTATCTTTTGTTATCTGTGGTGAATTTGAATATATGCTTAAACCTCTTCTAGTTGTTTTGACCTATCTCTAGACTTGTCTTCGTCGTAGGAGGGATTTCTATTTTTAGGAGATGAATCACACTTCTCAATTTCTGCATTTTGCAATCCTCCACTTTTTGTTGGAAGCTCATTCTTTTTGTTAATAGTGTCCAATGGAACACATACTACAAACAAAACTTACTTGTATTGAGTTTCATCCATCCCCATTATAAGCTCAAAAATTGCTTCACATGTAGCATCCACAACACCTACTGCCTTCATTGCTCTACTGCAACTTCATGGCTACACACACCACTTACTCTATAACTCTTTCTATGAACACAACAATAATAAAATTCTTTTAATTGAATTGAGAAGTTAAAACACTTTTCTAATTGTATTGAAAAGTAACAAGTGATATACCAAGTAGTCAACTTCCAAAAGCTCTTCAAAGATCCTAAGACTTGTACAAAAAAAAAAAGCCTATAAGTAACGATCTTGTTGTTTTTAAGTATTTCTCTAAATTTGATCCTAACTTCTATTCAGAACAAATAAATTAGTAGAAAGTTTCATTTGCTACATTTTTTCAATTGCTTAATAATATTTGAAACCCTCATTCAATTATCATTCCTCCTATTTTTCCACAACCTTTTTTCTTCTTCCAAACATTTGGATCATTTTGAATACTTTCCCACCCTCATAAAATCGTTTGTCCATACTTTGTGGAGCATTCTCCCAAGTTCTCTTATATCATTGGGTATATTTGTTTTATTTTAATTTATGGTTTCCATTTAATTTTTTTCCATGTTGAGCTGTCAGAATTAAGGCTTGTTTAGAGGAGTCTACAGAAGGTGCTGGTGGTCATGAAGGATTTGGTCACATATGCCAACTTCAATTGGTTGGAAACTAGGTTTTCTTTACAAGCCAGATTCAATATTGGAAGCGCAAATATTGTTTGTAAGAAAAATACCTTAGTTAACAAGCTATAGGAGGCCATGGCCCATAGTTATTGAAATGCAAGGATTTGACAACAATGTAAGAAAAATACTCTTCTATAGCAAATATTTCAAATTATTCTAATTGAAACCATAATGACCCTGCAACAACATTGTGGGAGTTTGAAACAAGATTGAGTTATACTAGCTCCTCGATGGGGGAATTCCTAGAAAAGGTAGGTTTTAAATGCTGGATACAGGGTACCCATTGTAGTGGGGCATTGTAAAGCTTGCCATGGTGATGGCAGTTTGACATAGCTATTTTCAGCATACTTATATACTTCATATTTGTGGACAATGACTGTCACTATGATTCAGCTAGTTGTTTCCATCAGAGAGACAATTGGATTATGAAGCCTGTTTTTGATATGGGGGGCATGGATATGTATGTGCCAAGGGGATGGTTTAACTCATTAAGGCCAACTTGTGACTGCCATGTGCTAGCTGATCACTTTTCACATGGCAAGCAGCAAATTTTGTATTTTCTATGCTTTAAAGTTATCTAATATTAATAGCATTGTCAAACAGTATCTATAAAACATTTACATCATGCTTTCCTTAATCCCACACCAAATAGAGCATATGTATAATTCATAATTGAATATAATTATGATGTTATTACACAATTAAAGGCCATATACAATCTATATACATATGTACCAGTACCATAAAATACTATTAGACCATTTGGAAAGCTTGGGTATTGTTCAATTTTTGAGTTAGCT
>VDFB02379711.1:19219074-19434448 GCA_007258455.2 Sequoia sempervirens
AATTCACTGTGCATGTTTGAAATAAAAACAAAAATGTTTTATAAGGTATATATATATGAACCAGCAATTCGTGGAAAGGAAATTGTTCTCAAAAATAATAATAATTTTTTTTTTTTAAAACAAAATGAAATAACAGAATGCTATTCATTTCCTAGATTGCAATAAAACCCCCTTTTTTTTAAATTTTAAAACAAAATGAAATAACAGAATGCTGTTCATTTCCCAGATTGCAATAAAAACCCCCTTTTTCTTTTTTTTTAAATAAACAACCACAACCCAGAAACCCCAGAAAATTCATTAATCAAATAACAATCCCCAATTCCCTGCTAAAATTTCCTTTGATTAAACTGTAACCCCAATAGATTTTTTTCCTATCATTATCTAATTTTCAACCCTAAATACAAATTTCATTTACAAGCACCAATTCCTATTTTAACAGAAGATAAATAAATTAAAAGAAGGAACCTGGCGTCCTTCGCTTGCAGAAAATTGAAGAAGCTTTGATCCTCTTGCTGTACTAATTCCTTTGCTGCAAATCTTCCAGCAACAGATCCAAATCTTCCTTCCTCTTCACCAATTTCTCCAAAAACAGAAAAGAACCAAGGGCAAAAAAATGATTGGAAATAAAATTTCTCCAGCATTCCAAAAACCATCCCCTCAAACAAAGAAACTTCCCCTTAAAATCCATTCCCATGAATCCTTTCAATTTCCTCTTCCCGTGAATATGAGAGGGCACATTTCAAGAAATAAAACCAAATAATATTCAACCTTAATTCCCTTTTGATGCTTTTCCCATATTACATTTTCATTTTCATGCATTTAATTAAAACTAAATAAAATACAACATGAACTTTATTTAAACAAATATATAAATATTCATCATCTCCACAATTCTTTATTAAATAATTACTTATTAAAATCAACCATTGAGAGACTCAAAATAAATGTAATGTTTTTTTTTATTATTTCTAATATTTATTCATTGCCATATTTAATTATTATTTTATGTTTTTATTTTATCAATTACTTAATTATTTAATTTACCACATAAGACCATCCACCACTTTAGACAAATCATAAAATCATACAAAGACCAATGTAACTACACAAATGAATGTGACCAATATGCACAAACCATGAAGATACAAGACTGTTGACATCTTGGTACGGAGTTACTTTTCATGTCACCTCAAATATTCAACTTCCTGCCGTTGGGTTGGTTCAATGCTCGCCCAGACCTACCGAAATAGGTGGAATCGAGTCTTATTCCTGCAAAGCCTGCATCCAACAAGGTGATATACAATATACATAAAATCAAAGCATTGTGAGGAGGATTCACAGCGTAGCAGGGCGCTCGCGAACGAGTGATGCTACCTGTCCCCTCACCCAAAACATATCATCATATAAAGCATTATAATTTTACACATCATAAATTACTATTCTATAGTCTACTGCATTCCAAATAACTCCATCAAATGATCATAATAAAATGTCATCACAATATCCATGGCATCATAAGAGTATAGTAATAGTCTAAGCTACCACACATAATAGCAACAGTATCAACCAAAATCACAATGTGCCAAACAAAACCACAGTGAATGTCAAAATCAAATAGTAGCATGAGGGGTATTACATCCTCCCCCCCTAAAATTTGGCTTACTCCTGGAAGCCAGTGAAAAGATAAGGATAAGAATCCCTGATACGAGAGGCATCCTCCCAAGTAGCTGAAGCCTCATCATTTGGGTCCCACTGAACCCGCACCTGATCAATCTCTCTGCCTCTGAGGGTAAGTCGTCGACGCTGAAGCATGGCCACGGGCTCGAGTGCCAGCTGCCTGTCCTCAACTTGAAGAGCATTCCAATCCAAAACATGAGTAACATCAGGAAAATATGGTCTAAGAACAGAAACATGAAATACATCATGGATCCGCGACAAACTGGGTGGCAAAGCTAAATGGTAAGCAATAGGTCCAATCCGCTCCAACACCTGAAAGGGTCCAACAAAATGAGGCGCAAGCTTCGAACCCTTTCTGTAACGAATTGGGCTCTTCCGCGGACACACTCGAAGGAAAACCCGATCACCAACTGCAAACTGCCGATCAACTCTATGAGTGTCAGCATACTTCTTCTGTCTATCCTGAGTAGCTACAAGATGCTCCCAAATGCGAGACACCTACTGCTCCATATCTCTAAGCATCTCGGGCCCAAGAAGTACCCTGTCCTCCAATCGATCCCAACTCAGAGGAGTATGACAAGGACGACCATACAAAGCCTAAAAAGGAGCCATACCAATAGAGCTATGGTACCCATTGTTATATGCAAACTCAACCAAATACAGATAGTCCTCCCAATGTGATTGCTGATCCATGACATACATACGAAGCATATCCTCAAGCACCTGGTTAACTCTCAGAGTTTGTCCATCAGTCTCAGGATGATAAGCAGAACTAAAGTTCAATTTCATTCCCAAAGACTGCTGCAAAGATGTCCACAATGCAGACGTGAATACCGGATCTCTGTCAGAAATGATCCTCCACGGTATCCCATGCAATCTAACTATATCATTCATGAACACCTTAGCCACATAAGATGCCATATATGACGATCGAATAGGAGAAAAATGAGCTACCTTAGTCAATCTGTCCACTGTGACCATAATAGCATCATGCCATCTAGATGACATAGGCAACCCAACAATGAAATCCATGGAGATAACATCCCATTTCCACTCTGGAACAAGGTGAGGTTGTAGCAATCCTGCTGGATGAGGATGTTCAGCCTTCACTCTCTGACATCCAAGACATAGAGCCACAAAATCGGTGATATCCCGCTTCATTCCTGACCTAAAATAGAGCGAACAAAAATCCACATACATTTTCTTAACTCCAGGATGAGCTGCGTAAGGCGCTCGATGACCTTCTGTCAAAATCAATGTACGAAGACCCTCCAAAGAAGGTACATACAACCGTCCAGAGAAATGCAAAGCACCATCCGAATCTAGCGAATAACCAGCAAATTTCCCCTCCAAAGCTCTACCTAATTCTACCTCCGCTTTCACCTCTGAATACCAACTATCTGAAGGAAGGGCTGCAAGAATCTGACTCTTCAAATCCACCTCTAGAGACATTGCAGAAACCTCATGCCTACGCCGACTTAGAGCGTCAGCCACCACATTTTCCTTACCCTGAATATACTTAACCTCAAAATCGTACTCACACAAAAATTCCATCCACCTCCTCTGCCTTGCATTCAAATTCAGCTGAGTGAAGATGTATTGCAAACTTTGATGATTTGTATGCAACTCAAACTGATGCCCTAACAAAAAGTGCCTCCATCTCACAAGAGCATGAACCACTGCAGCCAATTCAAGGTCATGTGTGGGATAATTGAGTTCATGATCTTTTAACTTCCGAGATTCATAGGAAATCACTCTCCCATCCTGCATCAACACAGCTCCAAGACCCTCCAATGAAGCATCAGTACAAACCACAAAATCACCTGAAGGATCCGGCACTGCCAAAATTGGAGCACTAGTCAGTTTCTCCTTAAGGGTTTGGAACGCCAACTAACACTGCTCTGACCAAAGAAATTTCTTTCCCTTCGGCTGAAGTGAAGTGATAGGATGCGCAATCCTCGAGAAGCCCTGAACGTACCACCGATAATACCCCGCTAGTCCCATGAAACTGTGAATTTCTGATACATTAGTGGGCACGGGCCAATCCATGATAGCCTGGATTTTAGCAGGATCAACAAAAATTCCCTCTTCAGAAATCACATGGCCCAAATACTGAACTTCAGTCTTATAAAAGTCACACTTTTCCAAATTGGCATACAATTGATTGTCCCTTAAGCACTGCAAAACCTGCTTTAGGTGCACCTCATGCTCCTCCATAGACTTAGAATAAATCAAAATATCATCAAGAAACACGAGGACGAACCTATCCAAGAAAGTTCAAAATACCCCATTCAATTGACTCATAAAGATTGAAGGTGCATTTGTCAACCCGAATGGCATCACTGTGAACTCGTAATGACCATACCGCGTACGAAATATAGTTTTATGAATATCGGCCTCTGCTATCCGCAACTGATGATACCCTGATTTAAGGTCGATCTTGGAAAATACCTTTGCCCCTTTTATCTGATCAAAGAGATCATCAATCCTAGGAAGGGGATAATGATTCTTTACTATTACCTTGTTCAATTGTCAGTAATCGATACAAAGGTAGAGAGACCCATCCTTCTTTTTGATGAAAATCACTGGTGCTCCCCACGGAGAGACACTAGGGCGGATAAACCCCTTAGCTAACAATTCTTCTAACTACAAACAAAGATTTTGGAGCTCCTGAGTGGTCATCCTGTAAGGAGCCCGAGAAATAGGCTCAGCCCCAGGCACCAAATCAATCCTAAAATCCACCTCTCACTTAGGAGGCATATCTGGTATCTCACTAGGGAAGACATCAGAAAATTCTACAAGAAGAGGGTAATCATTCAAAGACACCTCTCGACTATCCTCCGACTCAAGGTCATTAACCGATACAGCAAAGAGCTGAAAACCCTAACGAAAACACCTTTTTAACTGCATAGCTGAAATCATTCTCAAAGAGACAGGCCTCTGAACACCCACAATTTCCACCTCTTTACCAGAATCATCCACACACCGCACTGCCTTACGGCGGCAATCAATCAAAGCACGATGTGAGCTTAGCCAATCCATGCCCAAGACTACATCATAAGAACCAAGTGGAAGAATTCTGAGATCCACCTTAGTCGACATTGCCCCTAACTCTAACCTACAACCTTGCACAAGCTTCTTGACCTCCACCTTAGATCCCGAAGCTAACTCAACCTGCCACTTTTCGCTTTGCTTTATTGCCCCCAGTTTACATCACTCAACAACTAAAGGAGAGATAAAAGAGTCAGATGCACCAGAATCAAATAGTACTGAAATGTTAAACTTATGTAATGAACCTGTAGTTTCAATGACGGTGCTCTGATGATCCGCCTGCCGATTATCCACTGTTGTGAAGACTCGGTGAGATCTCCCTGCATCTCCTACTGTCAGCTTGGACAGCGTTGGTTTCTGACTAAACTTTGAAGCACTCTTCTAAGGACACATCCTAGAAATATGCCCTTACTTCCCACATGAGAAACATCCAGAACCTCGACCAAAACCTCTTCCCCCGGATGGAGCATTCGATTGCTAGAAACTCCCATGACTAGGTGCAGACTGAAAACTCAGTGCAGGCTGTCCCGAACTTGTATGGTTCCAGTTCCGATCCTTGCGAAACTGAAATTGACCACCTTGCTGGGAAGTAGCATTCTTGTGCTTCAGTTGAGACTGTTGTTGCTAACCCCCTCTTGAAGGCCCAAAATGACTCTTAGAAGGTCCTGCTGATTGAGTCTGACCCCCTTGCGAAACAGCTCTAGGAGCAGGCACACTACCAATCTGTACTCCTACATGACCACCCAAAGCCATGGCCAAGTTTTCCTCCACCAAACGAGCCTTCTCGACATCAACTTCCATGGTCTTAGGTTCGAAGACCCTTACACCACCACTGATGTGTGCGTTCAAACCTCGAACAAAGTGTTGAACCAACATCCCTTCATCATGGCTAATCCCTGCATACTGCTTTAGCTCATAGAAGTGATGTTCATACTACTCCACTAACATTGCCATTTGCTTAAGATCGTGAAATTCATCTGCCCTGCACTGCCTCCAATGATCTGAGAGGAAGCGAGCCCTGAACCTTTCCAAGAAAAATTCCCAAGTGACCATACTAATATCCATATGCAACTTTTGTTCCTCAAGCTGCCACCAAGTGGACGCGAAACCCCGCAAATGCATAACAGCACATCAAGCCTTGGTATTACTACCGTAAGGGTGCATTGCGAAGCATCGGCCCAAATCAATTAACCAGGTCTCAGCTTCCAACCCTCCTCCAGAGCCATCGAAGGTAGGTGGATGAGCTCTCATTAAATCCCTCATATGACCAGCTAATAAAGCATCCTGATCAACTGAAGCTCCCCTATGCCTTGGAGACCTTTCTCTTTCTCTCTCAACCGGCTGATCCCCATTAGGTCTAGGACCCAATCTATCAAGAAGCTCACCCAACAGATGCTGCAACTGTCCATCCAACCCTGGCTATTCCGGATTCGGTCCACCACGCGATGAATTGTTCTGAGAATTCTGCTGCTCCTCAGACTCAGGACCATGAGAACTTGGTGGTGAAGGATTCAGTTGATTGGCCCCATAGCCACCACCTCGGCCTCTTCCTCGGCCTCTACCTCTACCTCTACCTCTGCCTCTAGGCATGCTTCTGCACAGCAAGACAAAGGTACACATGAGCTCAAGAGCCAACACGCAAAGGTTACCTAGTGGACATAACTACCCAGAGACCCTAGCGTGTGCAACATTGGCTCTGATACCAAGTTGTAACGCCCACCGTGCAAGCCCCAAAGAACAAACAACAAAAGAACGCAAATTTTTTTTCTAAAAGAAAGATAAATAATCATCATATCAATATTAAATGATCATATACATAGTCATATACTTCATACAAACAACATAATCAACCATGTCCTTTGGGGCCCCACGAGGTTACATCGAAAATAGACATTACTAATCATCATCTCATAAGATATCAAAAAGGAACTATAAATGACAACATTAGATAAAACATACATAAATTCTATCACAAGATAAACCCATGAGACATTTCATAGCCAATTAAAATTACAAAGTAGATAACTACATTACATCATCTTTCAAATGTTACATCGTCCATCAAGTTACATCATGAATCCCAAACATGTGGGATGAATACAATATACAAGTTTATCAAAATACAATGAGATCAACTGGGATAAATCTTCAACTGGATGAGACTGAAGCCACGAACGCTGATGGGGAACCCAACGGTGTGCGGAGCACGTTCCACCCGACCACTCCCGTGCTAAGAGGTGATAGAGAAGTAACTCGGACCAAGAATGACAACAAAAGTACAACCATACAAAAATTACCAATCATAGATTCATCCCACAATATGCCAATTAAAATGAGCAACCAATAACACCATATCACAATGTCGTAAAGATGCAAGATCGTAAATAAAATATAAATGAGATCATACAACCCATGCTAAAGATGTATCAAAACAATAATCTTAAATCAATTTAAATCAATTCAAACAACAATCTAAATCAACTCCCATAACCCACTTCCAGAGGAACACAATAACACAAACACATGGGCAACTAGGGGAGAGTGTCATCGCATAGTCCTACATGGGCTATCCTATGCTCTTCCTCCCAACTGGAGGCACCGGTCCCATCTATGGCTGTCCTGTACTCTTCCTCCCAACTGGAGGTGCCGGTCCATAGGGTGACTAATGCCGAGCCATAAACCTCTCAAGGGGATGAGGTTATGACCTTGCTGACCACGGCCTTCTCAGCCTTCCATTAGCCTGCGGGAGCACTAATGAAGACGAGGCATCCATATTTTAAATCTTGTAATGATGTTACTACCCAACCCTCCTAAGTTAATTATTAGGTTATCACTTGTTTACTAACTCACTCGTGGGTTATCCTGAGTCCTTCCCCTTAAACAGGGCACCGGCCCCCACGAGGAGCCACTCTCCCTAGAGACCCACCAAAAATAGGGGTTGTACCATGCCAATCATAATCATCAAAATATGACAACAAAAGCAATACACGAGGCATAAACCATCTCGCAAATAAAAATACCATAACAAAATCTCATAATTCGGTACACCCCATTAATAAAACATAACTCATCAGAAATCAAGGTGAAAAAGTATAAAACTCAACAAAATCATCATCCTCTGGAAGACTAAAGTGTTAACACAAACGGGTTCCCACATCAAGGAATTAACAGTGTCCCAAACCCAACAATGCAACAAGATTAAATTTCAAGAATAAATAATTAAAAGAGATAACCTATTTAATTCCAAAGTAGATTACAAAATAAATTTCATTCCTAAAATACAATCATACTAAAAATAAATAAACAATGTTGTTTTATTTTCCTAATGGATTTTTCTTTGCTTGACAATATCCTTTCCAAGTTGTAATTTAACAAATCAATAAGACAGATTTCTTTCTATTTTACTAATATTTTCATTGTAAAAATTTCTGCTTTATTTTTAAATAGAAAAGAAACAGAATCTAAATGTGAGCATCTATTTTCTAGATAACAGATAAATTACAGAAAATATAATTTTAATCAGAACATAACATAATATATTTACACATTTGTTTAACTAACAGTTAAATTACCAGAATATCTATTAAACAGAAATGAAACAGTATATATATATATTCTTTTTAAATAACAGTGAAATTAATTAAATAATACTGCAACCAGAATAAATAAATTAATCTATATATATATATATAAATATATATCTACAAATATATATATATATACATATATATACATATATGTATACATATATATATATCTAAATAAAAATCCGCACAAAAATTTTAATATATAGAAATCGCATATTAAAAATTATATACAAACATTAAAATTTAAATGGGGATTTAATCCCAAAACAAACGCATAGCAAACCCGCCGGCCATGGGCAATCTACGGACTGCACACGACAGTCCGAAGGACTGCCATGGACAGTCCAGACTGCCCATGGTACCGACGGTACCGACTGCACCAAAGGCAGTGTGGTGGGTACAGCCGAGGCCGTCCCCCACATAGCCTTTATAAATATATAAATATAAAATCAAAAATAAACTGCATGAATAGTGCGATGGAAAGAAATAACACGGGTTTTCAATAAATTTGAATTTCCATTCAAAGTTTTCATTTGTTTAAATATATATATATATATATATATATTTATATATGTATATATATATTTATCTAATATATATATATATAAATATATGTATATATATTCACAGAGGTTCGAATATTACAGTAACAGAGAATTACTGTACACATGCAATTCACTATGCATGTTTGAAATAAAATGTTTTATAAGGTATATATACATGAACCAGCAATTCGAGGAAAGGTAATTGTTTTCAAGAACAATAATAAATTTTTTTTTTTAAAACAAAATGAAATAACAGAATGCTGTTCAATTCCCAGATTGCAATAAAAACCCTTTTTATTTTAATATAAACAACCACAACCCAGAAACCCCAAAAATTTCATCAATCAAATAACAATCCCCAATTTCCTTTGATTAAACTGTAACCCCAATAAATTTTCTTCCTATCATTATCTAATTTTCAACCCTGAATACAAATTTCATTTACAAACACAAATTCCTATTTTAACAGAAGATAAATAAATTAAAAGAAGGAACCTGGCGTCCTTCGCTTGCAGAAAATTGAAGAAGCTTTGATCCTCTTGCTGTACTAATTCCTTTGCTGCAAATCTTCCAGCAACAGATCCAAATCTTCCTTCCTCTTCACCAATTTCTCCAAAAATAGAAAAGAACTAAGGGTAGAAAAATGATTGGAAATAAAATTTCTCCAGCATTCCAAAAACCATCCCCTCAAACAAAGAAACTTCCCCTTAAAATCCATTCCCATGAATCCTTTCAATTTCCTCTTCCCGTGAATATGAGAGGGCACATTTCAAGAAATAAAACCAAATAATATTCAACCTTAATTCCCTTTTGATGCTTTTCCCATATTACATTTTCATTTTCATGCATTTAATTAAAACTAAATAAAATACAACATGAACTTTTATTTAAACAAATATATAAATATTCATCATCTCCACAATTCTTTATTAAATAATTACTTATTAAAATCAACCATTGAGAGACTCAAAATAAATGTAATGTTTTTTTTATTATTTCTAATATTTATTCATTGCCATATTTAATTATTATTTTATGTTTTTATTTTATCAATTACTTAATTATTTAATTTACCACATAAGACCATCCACCACTTTAGACAAATCATAAAATCATACAAAGACCAATGTAACTACACAAATGAATGTGACCAATATGCACAAACCATGAAGATACACGACTGTTGACATCTTGGTATGGAGTTACTTTTCATGTCACCTCAAATATTCAACTTCCTACAGTTGGGTTGGTTCAATGCTCGCCCAGACCTACCGAAATAGGTGGAGTCGAGTCTTATTCCTGCAAAGCCTGCATCCAACAAGGTGATATACAATATACATAAAATCAAAGCATTGTGAGGAGGATTCACAGCGTAGCAGGGCGCTCGCGAACGAGTGATGCTACCTGTCCCCTCACCCAAAACATATCATCATATAAAGCATTATAATTTTACACATCATAAATTACTATTCTATAGTCTACTGCATTCCAAATAACTCCATCAAATGATCATAATAAAATGTCATCACAATATCCATGGCATCATAAGAGTATAGTAATAGTCTAAGCTACCACACATAATAGCAACAGTATCAACCAAAATCACAATGTGCCAAACAAAACCACAGTGAATGTCAAAATCAAATAGTAGCATGAGGGGTATTACATTGTACCACTTTGCAACTTTCAACTACTTGAATTTGACAACTTTTTCCCCAAGTGAAAATCCACCACCATGGAAAAACAACTCTAGGATAGTGAAAACTAAGAGAGCTTTTTGTAGAGGGGCCCAACATGATCCCATAGGATTAGATGAGAATTTTCTTACACTCATAGTATTCAACTAACAACATGTTGAAGTTTGCAGCCATTTTGCACTTTGGACTTTTAAGGAATCGATCCGGTTGAATGTAGCTCATAGTGATTTCATATGTTTGGGTGAAAAATAGGACCATTCCTAGCATAAAAATACTTATTTAGATGCATTGTTCACATGAGTTATAGGATGAAAGTTGCACCACTTTGCAACTTTGCATTGCTTGCATTTGACACTTTTTCCATCAAGTGAAAATCTGCCACCGCGGGAAAACCACTTCGAGATAGTGAAAATTGAGAGAGGTTTTTGTAGAGGGGCCCAACACAATCCCATAGGATTAGATGAGAAGTTTCTAAGGATCACATTATCCGAGTAACAACATGCTAAAGTTTGTAGCCATTTTTCACTTTGAACCTTAAGGGATCGATCCAGTTGAACATAGCTCAAAGTGATTTTGCATGTTTGGGTGCGAAAGAGGACCATACATAGCATACACAAACCTATTCAAATGTGTCAGAATAGTACATTTGGTCACACAAGTTGTAGAATAAAATTTGCATGACTTTGCAACTTTAGACTACTTGCATTTGACACTTTTTCCATCAACTAAAAATATGTTACCACGGGAAAACCACTCTAGGGCAGTGAAAACCGTTAGACATTTTTGTACAGGGGCCCAATGCAATCCTGTAAGATCAAACAAGGTATTTCTAAGTATCATGGTATCTGATTAACAACATGTTGAATTTTGTAATTATTTTGCACTTTGGACTCTTAAGGGATTGATTCGGTTGAACATAGCTCGGAGTGATTCCTTATGTTTGGGTGTGAAAAAGGACTCTGCCTAGCATAAAAATACCTATTTAGATGCATTGGAATAGTTTGTTTTGTTTCACAATTTATAGAATGAAAGTTGTACCAATTTATGAATTTGCACTACTTGCATTTGACACTTTTTCAAGTGAAATCTGCCACCACGGGAAAACTACTCTGAGATAGAAAAAAATTAGAGGTTTTTATAGAGGGGCACAATGTGATACCATAAAATCAGACAATAAGTTTCTAAGCATCATGGTATCTGAATAACATGTTGAAGTTTGCACCATTTTGCACTTAGGACTCTTAAGGGATCAATCCAGTTGATCGTAGGTTGGAGAAATTCTACATGTTTGAGGGGTAAAATGGGACCATTCCTAGTGTAAAAATGCCTATTTGAATGTGTTGGGACAATTCATTTGGTCACACAAGTTGTTGAATGAAAGTTGCACCACTTTGCAACTTTCAACTACTTGTGTTTGACAACTTTTTTCCCAAGTGAAAGTCTGCCACCACAAAAAACCACTCTAAGATAGCAAAAACTAAGAGAGGCTTTTGTAGAGGGGCCCAACGTAATTCCATAGGATTATATGAGAATTTTCTAAGCATCATAGTATATGAGTAACAACATGCTAAAGTTTACACCATTTTGCACTTTGGACTTTTAAGGGATTGATCCGGTTGAACATAGTTTAGAGATATTCCAAGTGTTTGGGTGCAAAAAAGGACCATTTATAGTGTAAAAATACCTATTTAGATGCATTGGAACAGTCTATTTGGTCACACGAGTTGCAAAATGAAAGTTGCACCATTTTGCAACTTTCAACTACTTGCATTTGACAACTTTTTCCCAAAGTTAAAATCCGCCACCACGAGAGAGGTTTTTGTAGAGGGGATGAACACAATCCCATATGATTAGACAAGAATTTTCTAAGTGTCATGGTATCTGAGTAATAGCATGTTGAAGTTTGCAACCATTTTTCACTTTGGACTCTTAAGGGATGATCTAGTTGAACGTTGCTCGAAGCGATTCCATGTGTTTGGGTGTGAAAGAGGACCATGCCTAGCATAAGCGTACCTATTTAGATGCATTGGAATAGTCTGTTTGGTCACACAAGTTACAAAACGAAAGTTCCACCACTTTGTAACTTTGCACTACTTGCATTTGACACTCTTTCCATCAAGTTAAAAGTGGAAAGCACGAGAAAACTACTCTGAGATAACAAAAACCGAGAGAGGTTATTGTAGAGGGGCCCAACATGATCTTGTAGACTTAGACAAAGATTTGGTAAGAACCATGGTTTTCGAGTAATAACTCATCAAATATTGTTGCCCTTTTGCACTTTGGACCCTTAAGGGATCAAGCTAGTTGAACATAGCTCAGAGCGATTCCACATGTTTGGGTGTGAAAGAGGACCATGCCTAACATAAATGCACCATGTACTTAGAATAAGATCAATAAAATTTATTGTTTCCTTTCATTTTTCTTTATTTTTACTAGAAATCTAATGTTTCCTTGAACTATATGGTTCTATACAGGGTGATTGTGTTCTCTTTTTCAATCTCTTTGTGTTTCTATAGACTCAATACATGTTTAGAAATCTATTTTGATGTTAGGGTGCTTATTTGGTGAAACAAGATAAGTTTTATGGGGTTTGTGTCACTACCCTTATAGATTTTGATGGAAAAGGGCATGAAAAATGAGGTTTCTCCCTAGGGTTTGATAAAATATTTTATGTAGAGGTTGGGTGATTGTATTTTGAGTTTGTGTAAGTGATTTTAAGAAGGTCTCAGGTGGTGGCATGTTCTGGTAAGGTGTGGAACCATTCCTTTCAATAAACCCTCCTAATACTAGCATAAAATAAGGGTTTTTTGGTTTGGCATGGTGGAGTGAGTTTCTCTTGAGACAAATTGTGGATTTGAGGGTTTGGATACTTGAGAATTGTTACCCCAACAAGTTCAGGGGTTTTTTGAATGTTTAAAGGTATGTTCCTTTGTAAATTAGGCCTAGTTAGCCTAATAAGGACAATGAAGAAGGTCATTTTTGATGCCCATGATTCTAGACAATCACTATTGATTTTGAAGTATGTGTTGTAACTCAATAATGGCTATGTAGATCTATCATTTGTTTGTGAAGTCATTTGAGAATTTTGTGAGAAAAGGTCAAAAACTAGGGTCTACTAACCTACTAGACAAGGTAGAGTGAAGGGTTAAAATTGAAGAGATAGATAGTTGTTGGTTGAAACTTTGTTTAAAACTCATTCATTTGAGGTTTTGTGAAGATTGGCACCCCTTTCTTACATATTCAAATTGAAAAAAACCTAATTGCAATCCATTCCACCAACCTACTTAACCCTACATCAATGGAATGACAATCTTATCACTTAATGGACTCTCAAAACCCTATTTTGAGGGTTACAAATTAGTTAAGATAAAGGAAAAGGAAAAAGTGTTGCAAATACAAAAAACATCATCCTTTATTTACTAATTTTGCAATTGTGCAACTAATACAAGTTTTTCATTTTTGCGCCAAATGAAATCTTTTGTGCAATATTACTTCTCTAATCACCTAATGACCTTTTTGAGACTATGAATACATTACATATGGCCTTCACATGACCTTTTTCACATTTTTTACATTTCAAAATTCAAATTTTGCAAATTTTCTTAATGAAGGCATTTATAGAACAAGGTGCTCCTACACCAAACTTGAACTCCAAAGTTACAATATTTGAGTAAATCTCATTACAATGCTTTAGGTACTTCATTCTCACATATCTTTTACAATGTCACTCATACATTTGAGATTCTCTTTAAATTTCTACATCATAGGTGCTCATTATGAGGTTAACTTCAATTGAGTAACTTGAAATTCCCTTGCTAAGCTTCATACACTCTTTTATAATGGCTTCAAATTAGAATTGAGATTTATCAAGATCATAAAAATAATGATGTTGCATTGCTTTTTTGATTAAGATTCTCTTTGATGGCTATAAATCAACATTTTCTGCAATGAGAGAATAATCAGTTTTTAGTAGTTTACTTACAAATACACAAAGTAAAAGAGAAAAAGAACAAGAATCCAAAATGGAAATGAAATGAAAATAGATGGAAGGCATTTATAGATAGGCATGCTAGTCTCTCAACTTAGTCACTCCTGGTCATACATCTTTACTAGGAGTTCCAATATACCTATTGCACACAACACCTCTCATGAATAGACTAAGTTGAAATTTGAGATGTTCTTATAATGTCTACATCATAGTTGCTCATGATAAGGTTAAGTTCAAATGAATAACTTGAAATTCCCTCACCAAGCTTTGCACACAATTTTGTAATGGCTTAAAATCATGATTGAGATTCGTCAAGATCATCAAAATAAGGATGTTGCATTGCTTTTATAGCTGAGATTCTCTTGGATGACTCATAAATATGCATTTTCTACAAGGGGACACCAATCAATTTTTAGTAGGTTACTTACAAATAGGTAAAGTAAAAGAAGATGATAGCATTTTCATTAAAAAAATTAATGTGCATATAGGTATAAATTAATAAGAACTGATGTGCATACTTACAAATTAATCCAACAAACTATATGGGTCTTCTCTACTCTTTATCATGTCAAGTATTGCCTTGTGGTTAGACTCACGGACCTTCCAAAAGACCTTGTTCAAAGGTACACCCCCATATTTGGTCAAACAAACATTAAATTCCAAGACAAGGTTCAAGTAATGAATAATCTTACGATGCATGTCAAAGTCTTTAAATAGCCAATGTTTAACACTCTTATGTGAGTACCTTCTAATCCATGTTCCAGTAACAATAGCCGAGCGTATATGGTATTCAATGTTTTCTCCATCTATAACCGGGGCCTCCAATTTATTTTTGGCCTCAACACAATGACTCAAGTAATAGTTTGTTCCCTCTTAATTGTCTTCATCTACAATAACTGCATAAACTTTCCCTACATTGATATGTGCAGCAAATCTCTTGAAACTAGTCAACATTATGAATACACTACAAAGTAATATAACAATATGGAATTTCAAACACTAAACAAGTAGATATATTACTTGGTTGAACTAGATCTAATACATGGTTAAAGTCAACTGATGATTCCATCTGTGTTAGTTCCAATGTCATCAGAGGGTGATACGTGTGAAGTGGGATAACTTTTCAACCATTTGTCAACCCACTCCCCTGACTCACAATCATTTCAGGCTTGCATTGTACATGAAGAAAAAAAATGACATCTTCCATGTATCAATACTCCATGAACTTGCATTTGATCTAAGGAAAGAGTGTAGCTCACTTGATCCTATTAGTGTACAACAATCCTCATATGGTACAATGTTAATATAATCCATCAACCAAAAATATATATGAATTGAAGACGTACCTTCATTACCTGGACCCATTGAAGCATTACACCACTCAATGATTGATCTTGCATCTATCAACTTTACACTATCTTTATACCTTAACTCTTCTCATGCTAATGCTATTTTCACGCATGCTCCTACACCATCATGCTCCCCCTTTCCATGCCCAACCTAACAAAAGTTCCACATGTGTTGTACCCTTGTAATGAGATGCATCTTGCTCAACCTGTAGAAAATGCATGAGTTATTGAACTGTGTTGCATAGTTATTTGACCATATTATATGTTGACCATATGGTATGCCCCTGTGAGCCAAATCACCATAGAACATCTACAAGCAACCTTGCAAAAAATCTAGAGAATTTGTGCGATCATCACTAATATAAAATTGATACTCCCTCAATACCTTATTTTGGTCCTCTATAGTATTAGTTGCATGAATGAATGTTATTTGGATAACTATTGAAACCTATGTGGAGTTGTAATATTGTGACTGCACCTCAATTTGTGGATGTAGAGTGTAGTTCTCTGCAAAGTCAACAACTGATACTATGCTACCAACTAAAAAGGTGTTACATAGCTTGAATTGTGTGTCCATCCATCACGCTCTATGGGTATGCCTTGCATACTCATACACTATATTGTCATGAAACATAGACATAAACTGATACACTGGAATCTTCTGAATAATCAGATCACACCTTTTTGTGTGAGACCCATCTTTTGTAGTGTATGCCACTATTATATACTTCTCGAACTCTACTAGTTTCTATCCCACCTCATTTTTTCTTTCCATATGTTGACATACTGGCATACACTGCAAGTCACTGCAACACTCACATGAACCATCCAAGCATGTTGTCTTGTAGAATATTTGGCCATCCTCTATTTCACATTATTTTTTTTATAAGAACTCTCTTGAAGATTTTTGTGGGACTTCTATGTACAATCCTGCAAAACAACGTTAGTATGCAAATAACAACATAGAGAATGATAAAAATCATAATGGTTAGAGAATTCAATATGTAGTCTACAACAAAAAGTAGTGCATGTGTGATTTATCTTGACATAAAAAGGTTTAAGAATTTCAAAAAATCTTTGAAAAATACTAATTTGAGGATAATCCATTTAAAATTTATGAAAAAATTGTGTTTGAGTCATATCCAAAAAATGCTTTGGATATGGCTCACAGTTTCAACTGTCAATTCTCTTTCTTACCACATCCCTTTGATTCAAATATGGCCTTGTGTTATTCTTCCAATACTATTAAATTGGTGTTTTCAATGATTCAACAATTTTTTTATCTTTTTGTGGCAGTCTCCCTGACAATGCCCATAATTCATTTGAATCGGTGGCCTCAATTCTTTACCTCCTTTGAATGGATTTTGATAAAGTTTTTCTCCTAATTCTCATTTGTTCACTTGTCTTTCTAATGAGATGAGATATCTTTGTTTGACTACTAACCAAAGTTGATGTAATGGAATGTCATGTGACATTACTATCCTTTGAGCATGAGGTCTTACCCACACTCTCATATGCATCCATTAGATTCTTCATAATAGTGTTTTCACTTGATGCATTCAATGTTCTCAACCCAAGAGTCTTCATGATCTCTCTATACTTTAAACCCTACATCATTTCAACAAATAATTGATATCTTGTAGTCTCATTTAGCCTTTCAAAGTAGAATTTGCAAATCTTATCTACATATCTTCTACATACATGCTAGAATCTTACCTTCCATGTGTTGCAAAATATCCTCATCAATATTAATCAGATACTTTTGCTTTCAAAGAAAAATTCTAGGTGGTGTTCTCCTAGGTACATACATCTCAACATTAGGAATTTCATCAATATCTAATTGAGGTGGGCTATATTGTGTACCTTCGATCAAGGGTAGAGTAGAAGAAATACCTTGAGGTTCTCATGGGGATGATGGCATACCTTCCTCATCAAATATGAGTGATGATGTACTATCAACTTGAGATGTGTTAGATGGTATCCAACCATATTGACTTGTGATTGATGGTGTCCCTCCATATTCATTTGTGGTAGCTATTGTCCCTCAATATTTTCTTGTGCTTAATCATGTCCCTTCATATTCACTTTCCATAGAGGGTGTGTCCCCCACTATAGTATTTGAATATATCTTACCATGATGCTTTCACATTTGTGTCCTTTGTGCTGCCAAATCATATTCTATTTTTTATGGTTGAGGTTCCTCTTAGGTAGCTTGTTTTCATCAATATTACCCAATTTATTCTTTTCATGATATGTCCTCAACTATTCTCTCTCCTTTTCTTTGAAGGTTTCATACTCTTCATTTGTTAGTTTATTCAATTTTAGTTTCTTCAGCATGGTAGATACTTTTACCTGTAGCATGGTAATGAGATGAATATTAGTTCCTAAAATATTTATCCATTTAAATAAATGAAATATATGTCATTCAAGGCTTCATACAAAATACCTACAATCATCTTATACAAGACTATTTCTAGCATAGACAAAGGTGGTGTAGGGGCATGCCATGATTATAAGATAGGTGGAATTACATTGTTTTCCTTGTGTAAATGGGGTGTTAAAGAAGGTTTTTGATGAAATGTAGAACCTTCCATGTAATGGTTGTTTTAGTTTATGTAAGGAATTTTTGAAGTGTTGTTGGTATTGGTGAGGTCCAGTAAGCCCAGTTGTTAAGACTTTCAATAAATCCTAGGTTATTTGTATGAAAGTTGAGGGCTTGGTGGTACAACATTTTAGAGGTCAAGGCTTTGAGAAAAAATGGTTGAATTTTTTCTTTTGGAACACAATTAGTGATAGTTAGTTGAGATTTGGTGAAAACAAAGTGTTTTGGAGGTACCTCCTTTGTAAAAGAGGGTTATTTGATGGCATAGAAGGTAGGGCAGCCTATTGGTTTTCAATATTGTTGCAAAGAAACCTCTTGAAACCTTTTGGTATGTTGTATTAGGAGGTGAAGTATGTATCAGATGATGTTTGTTAGGTATTTGTGCAACCTTATCTAAAAGATATTGAGAAAAAGTAGTGTTGGAGGGCTACAAGCCTTTAGGTGTGTGTTTGGGATAAGTTGAGTGTATAGTGTTAAAGAGGCTAGTTTGTTGTTTCAGTCTAATAATTTTGACTTGGTCGGGGTCTTTACCACCTAGGTTGCTATCACATTGCCCCTACCTTATCAACCCTACCCTATTGGAAAGATAGCTCACTCAATAGCTTGCTAATTCGGTAGGGTTAAGAAGGTAGGGGTAGCCTATGCCTCATAAAAATGGGGTGTCATAGTACATCACTGTGACACCCCATTTCTATGAGGCATATGCTACCCCTACCTTCACAAGCCTACTGCATTGGCAAGGTAGGTCACTCACTAGCTTGCCAATGTAGTAGGGTTGAGAGGGTAGGGGAAACGTATGCCTCATAGAAATGGGGTGTCACAGTGATGTATGGTACATCACCATGACACCCCATTTCTATGAGGCATACATACATCATTGTGACACCTCATTTTTGTGAGGCATACGCTGCCCCTACCCTCTCAACCCTACCGTATTGGCAAGCTAGTGGAGCATTAGAAAGCTAGCTCACTCACTAGCTTGCCAATGCAATAGTGTTGAGAAGGTGGGGGTAGCATACGCCTCATAGAAATGCAGTGTCATGGTGATATAATCACCATGACACTGCATTTCTATGAGGTGTATGCTACCCCTACCATCACAACCATTTCTAAGACCAGCCTGAACACAGATTTTTAAGGTTTGAAAGTAATTTAAAATGGTTTATTGATCCATTCCTCTCACTGTGGCCACTCTAATTCAAGGAATGGGTTTGCAACATCACTAAAAGGGCGTGGAAATGTTGAGTAAGTATAGGGGAGGTCAAGAATTGAGTTGGGAATGAAGCCCTATAGTGAAATTTGGTGTTTTCCTTCTGAATTTGAGAGTTTTTGAAATGATAAAGTGAGTATTGTGTTAGGGTAGCATTGTTTCTTGTTGAATTGAGTTTGTGTAGACCATTTTAGATTTATTGGGAAGTGTTTTTTCCAATAAGCCCTAGGTTATTTGGCTTAAAAAGAGGATTTCTGTTTTTGGCATCTTGGTGGATGAATTTCTTAGAAATAATTGTGAATTCTTTGGTTTGAATACATATAAATTTTTACCCATATTTTTTTGGATGTTTTGGTCAAGTTTCGAGGTAAGTTTCTTTGCTAAAGTGTCCTAATTTGAGGCCTAGTTGGCGTAGAAAGCCTAATATGAGAAATTTGTTACAAAGTAACCAATAGTGGTTTGTTGGCATGTTATTGTGTACCTAAAGGGTCCTTGAAATGGTTCAAGTCTTGGTTTGAAAGAATCTTATTGAGAAGAAATACCCGATTGAATGAGTTGGAAATGGTACAAGAAAGAGTGTTGATTTGGTGAAAAGTGAAGATTTTTGAGAATTGTGATTTGTGAATTGTTGTTTCTGGTTGAGTTTTTGTATTTAGTTGTGTTGTAGGTCCTCCTCTATTTTCATCACAATTCAAATGATTTTTACTTGCTTCCATTTTGAGCCATGATTGCAAGATAGGCTACACCTTTCCCCATGTTGCTAACTTAGCCTTCAATAAAGATTTCTAATAGTGGAGAGAAGGGTTAGAATCCATTGTAGGTAGAATAATCAAGGAAACATTTAAAATATATCACAAATGAAATTTATGAGGTAGGTTTAGTGATGAGGTAAATTTAGAAATAGAGATGAAAACCAAAATAGTTTCTAAGATATATCAGTGTGGGAGGAGTATATTCTAATTTTTTAGAGAAATGCATGGAAATTTTGGTAGCATACACAAACCAATGATTTTCTTGGTATAATTGTTTGACAAAATACCTCAATGAAAGATTTGGAGACTAGTATGCACATCCATAATAAAGGATTGAGAAATGATGTTTTATTTTACTTCCTTAAAATGTACATGTCATATATATGTGTATACAAAATGTGGAAGCATACATAAGGTATGTCAAATGTTAAATAACAAAATTCCTCAAAAATGTAATTGGAAAGTGTATAGAATTGTGTAATTTAAAATGTGCATTGAAAACCTAAGGTTATAATGACAAACAAGCAATGATCAACTTGGAATATGCAAAATAACAAAAATGAAAGCAAGCCCATAATAGAATGAAATAAAATGTCTAAAGACTTCACATACCTAAAAAATCAGTTTCAAATGGAGGAGTTCAACCAAATTATGTATCCTTAGCTTCATTTTTCTTCAAACTCTTCAACAATTTTACTTTTGCAAAATATTGTTCCCCTCCAAACTTCAATTTTATATCAATTTTCAATGGAATTCAAACTTGAATTAATATTATATGTATTTCAATGTAAAAAATCTACTATTTCATGAAAAGGTGGTAGAAATATCATGAAAAAGGTGGTGGAATGTAAAAAACATGGATACACACTTCACAACATCATCAAAAAGCTACTTTTTTGCCAGAGCGCATGTAGAACTAGGAGAAAATGCGGAATGTGGGCCTTGAGATCATAGGTATATTGAGATTTTTTACCTTTTTTAGTGCAACAAAAAACAAACTTGCATTATATAACGTGCTCACATTATAACAAACTCGTGTCATAACATAAGTGCATTATTTCTTCCTAAAACGACCTTATCTCTACTTCTTCTGAATGGGCTCATGTTATGAGAAATTTGGTTTTTTAATAGATTTATTTTCTCTCTTTTTCTATACCCTATGTGCCCTAATTCTATCTCTCTCTCTCTCTCGTCTCTCCCTCGTTTCTCAACCCCTATCTCTCTCAACTCCCTATCTCTCACTCACTCACTCCTTCATTCTCTCTCCCCTCTACCCTCCACTCATAACCCATATACCCTCAACCCTAAAACCCTAATTCTATCTCTCTCCCCTCCACCCTCTACCCTTAACCCTTATACCATCTATCCTCTACTTTCTATCTCTCTCCCACTCCCTCCCTCTCTCTCTCTCTCTATCTCTCTCGAGTCTCTCCCTCCTACCCACTCTCCCTCTCTCAACTCTCTCTCTCTCCACTCAGTCACTCCTATCTCTCTCCCCTCTCCCCTCTACCCTTAACCCCTATACCCTCAACCCTTAAACCCTAATTATATCTCTCTCCCATGTACCCTCTACCCTTAACCCTTATACCCTTTATCCTCTACCCTCTATCTCTTTCCCACTTCCTTCCCCTTCCTCTCTCTCTCTCTCTCATTTCTCCCTCCTACCCCCTTCCCCTCTCTCAACTCCCTCTCTCTCACTCACTCAGTCACTCACTCTCTCTTTCACACTCACTCACTCACTTCCTCTCTCACACTCACTCTCTCACTAACTATTTTCCAATCAATCCCCCCCTCTCTCTCTCTTGTATCTCAAACCTAGATACCCTCTCCCTCTCTCAACTCCCTATCTCTCATTCACTAACTCCTTCTATCTCTCTTCCCTCTTCCCTCTACCCTCTGACCTTAACCCCTATACCCTCTACCCTATAAACCCTTAAAAAATCAACCCTAAACCATAAACCCTCAACCCCTAAACCCTCTACCCTCTACCCTCAACCCTCTACCCTCAACCCTCAATCCTAATTCCTAAACCCTTAAACCCTTAAACCCACATAGTAAACTCTCTACCCTAATCCCTCAACCCTCTTGACCCTTAATCCCTCAAATCTTAAACCCTAATACCCCAACCCTATACCCTCAATCCTATACCATCTACCATATACATTGGACACTCAACCATAATCCCTCAACAGCTATACCCTCTACCCTATAGATTGGACCCTCGACCCTAATCCCACAACCCTATACCCTCAATCCTCTACCTTTAGCCTTAAATTGTCAACCCTTAAACCCTCTACCCAATAAAACCTTAAACACTCAACCCTAAAACATAAACCCTCAATCATTAAAACCTAAGCCCTTAAACCATCTACCCTCTACCCTCAATCCTATAACCTCTACACTCAACCCTAATCCTTGAACCCTTAAACCCACTAAGTAAACTCTCTACCTTAGTCCCTCAACCCCTATACCCTCTAGCCTCTACATTGGACCCTCAACCCTAATCCCCCAACCCTATACACCAATCCTCTACCCTCAACCATAAACCTTCAACCCTTAAATCCTTTACCCACTACCTTCTACCCTATAAACCTTTAAAAAATCAAACCTAAACCCTTAAACCCTCAATCGTAATCCTTGAACCCTTAAACCCTTAAACCCACTTAGAAAACTCTCTACCCTAATCCCTCAACCCTCTTGAACCTTAATCCCTCAACCATTAAACCATAATCCCACAACCCCTATACAATATACCCTATACATTGGACCCTTGATCCTAATCCCCCAACCTTATACACTCAATCCTCTACCCTTAGCTTAAAGCCTCAACCCTTAAACCCTCTACTGTATATCATCTACCCTATAAACCCTTAACCACTCAACCCTAAATCGTAAACCCTAAACACTTAAAACCTAAACCCTTAAAGCCTCTACATTCTACCCTCAATCCTCTACCCTCTACCCTCAACACTAATCCATCAACCCTTAAACCCTTAAACCCACTTAGTAAACTCTCTACCCTAATCACTCAACTCTCTTGACCCTTAATCCCTCAACCCTTCAACCCTAATCCTTCCAACCCTATACCCTCTACCTTATGCATTGGATCCTTGACCCTAATCCCCCTATCCTATACCCTCAATCCTCTACCCTCAACCTTTAAACCCTCTACCCTATAAACCCTTTAACACTCAACCCTAAACTATAAACCATCAACCCTTAAACCCTTAACCCTTACACCCTCTACCCTCAATCCTTTACCCTCTACTCTCAACCATAATCCCTCAACCCTTAAACCCTTAAACCCACTTAGTAAACTCTCTACCCTAATCCCTCAACCCTCTTGACCCTTAATCCCTCAATCCTTAAACCCTAATCCCTCAACCCCTATACCCTCTACTCTATACATTGGACCCTCAACTCTAATCCCCCAAGAATATACCCTCAATCCTCTACCCTCAGCCTTAAACTTGTTGGTGTAATTAAAAGTGTTGTACCTTGTCCTAGGTCATAATTACACCTTAGTTAAGTTTACCTAGGGACCACATAGGAGGTAGTTGGAGAATGTCCACTTTTGGTGGCCTTATCATGTCATTACTTTATCACTTCCACCTTCTATGGACACATCATATGATTACATGTTCACCTTTTGTGGGTGATCTGACTTTTGTGGTGATTATCACATTATCACTTTTCCACCTTAGGTGGAGTGATAGCTTTTCATAGTTGTCTCATGTCATAAGATTACGACACTTTTCATAATCTTATGCCCTTCTATGTTCTCACCTTGGCTATATAACCAAGGGGTATCTCTCATTTGTAAACAACAATCATATCATTCACATTGAATATAGTTTATTCTTGTCATATTCATTTCTCTCTCTTTTGTGCTTTCCATTTAGCCTCTAGGTATTAGTAGCCATAGCCAATTCTAACATGGTATTAGAGCAGATTGGGTTCCATTAGAGAGTCTATTTTTTAAGAGAGATCTCAGATTTGGGGGAGTTCCTTTTTTTGGCTCTTTATTGCAGGTTCAAATTGAAGCTTGTTGGTGAAAATCTAAGCTCACCATTGCATCCAGAAGGTTTGAGAAAGTTGATTTTTTCTTTTGTTTCATCCAAATTGGACATACAAGGCCAAATCTATGAGGGTTTGAAACTGAAGAGTGGTTGCTAGATCTAGAAGGTAGCTACAATTTTGGAGAATTTGGGTCAAATTTGACCCTGCCATTGCATCCAAAAGGGCCAAAACCATAAGATCGACTGTCAAATTGTCCAAATCAGAGCAGTTCGATGAGGCAAAATTTTTTTGCTCAAGGAGTCGTACGGCCCCCCAAGCGTCATTATTGTCAACAGTACGATTTTGAAAAATAAATATTTTATTGTCCGAAATTTTTTGAAACTTTTTTTTGAAAAATTTCATTTGTACCAAATGAATTTCATTTGAAAATTTTCAATTAAAAATAAATCAAAATAAAAGGAAAATGAAAAAAAAATATTTCTATGGAAAGCATCTACAAATTTGCAGGTACGTTAGTACCCATGGGTATCGTGGCCCCAGCAGGTGCCACGTGGCACCCTTTGATATGCCCCCATAGGCCTCCTCTTCCATTCATCAATGGCCTCCAAAAACCCAGTAGCTATTATAAAAAATTAGGCTAGCGAATATTTTGTCAGCATCAAGGAAGAATATTCCAGTATTTTTTACCGCCACTGGTGATAGCTTCCTAGCTGTTAATTTTAAGTTCATCATCAAAAATATTCTCCAGGGAGAGGATATTTTGATGGCTTGAAAGACATCAAATTTAATACAAAATGTTTCTGATCTCATAAATATGTCAGAATTTTTAAAAAAAAATTTCCCCCTCACCATTTGCATTTTGATTTTCATAGGCGAACTTTGAACCTCCATATCTTAGTCATTTTGGCTCCTTTTTTTGAGAATTTTTTTTTATTTCAGCTAATTTTCCATCCTCTTCATAGTGGTGCAATTATTTTCTATTTTTGGTGTCTGTTTTTTCTAGAAATTTCAGATTCTCCCAAGTGTTACTACTTCATCCTCAGTTTGGGAACTTTGGGAGCTCATATCTTGCTCCTACTGTAACATTATTGGGTGTAGTTTTTTTTTAAAGTGCATGATATTTTATGTAATTCTCAGTGGTATGATCAAATTGATCTCATTTTGTACCAAAAATTGTACTTGATTTTGTGGCCTATTTTGGCATTTGCATGTACCAAAATCAAAGACCACTTCATTTTTTTTGGCAAGTGGAAACTGTAAACACACTAAATATAAATTGTCAAATTAGATATTTCTTGGGGGGTTTCTTGATTGAGTGATTTGGGGGGGGTAATTTTGCAATGATTGCTTGCAGTCTTTTGCTTGGTTTGTGTTCTTGCAATGGGGAAATCTCAAATTGAACCCCTAAATCCACATAATTATGCTACATGGAGAAAATCAGTATGGAATTATCTCATGATGAAAGGTCTAATAGGTCATCTAAAGGACACAATTCAAAAAGCTACTGATACTAAAGAATTGGAAAGGTGCAAGATTGATCATGAGAAATCACTTGGATGCATATGTTCATTAGTATCATTTGATTTGAAATTTCATATTGAATCATGTAATACACCTAAAGAGGCTTGGGAAAATTTTGAAAAATTGTATGGTAAAACAGATAAGATTAGAGGTTACCAGATTGATAATGATTTAATGAATCTTGATCCTAATTTTTTTTTACCACATCTAAGACTACATCTCCAAAATCAAGCAACTAAGAATACAATTGAAAGAATACAATATTGAAAAGAGGATTTACAAGTGATTATGAATGTGTTATCCAAGGTTGGTCATGAGTATTCAGTATTTGTTTCTAGCTTTCATACCAATCAACTTTCTATGGGAGCATCATATGTTGATCCTAAGTCTGATGACTTTGCAAATTTCTTAATCCAAGAGGAAGCTAATTTAATGAACATGGGTCTAATAAAGTCTTCCAAGTCACAAGCATTGGTGGCTAATGAGTCTAAGGGACAGAAAGAATCAAGGAATCTTGATAAGAAGAAAAAGAACAAGCCACAAAAAATAATTAGAATCCTCATCATCAAAAGAAGAAACATCTGAGAAGGAGATAACTTTTTGTGCATATTTCAAGAAGGATGGACATGAAGAACATTACTGTTATAAGAAGGATATTGATGAGTTGAAACATCTTCTCAAAAAGAATCTCATTGATTTGCCTTATAGAATGTCTAAATCTTCTTCTCCTTCTACTTCAAAACAGTCTAAAAAGAAAAAAGGTCAAGCATCTATATCACGATATAAAGGACAAGCTCTTTGTGCTCTTTTAGGTCTAGGATCAGGGAGATGACTTCTAGATTCAGGAGCATTTCATCATATGGAATATTCATAGACTATCATCTCTTCATTTCAGCCTTGTACTATGTCTCCTATCTAGATGGGAAACAATACATACATGAGTGTAACAGGGAAGGGATCTATTAGCTTTGGGGAAAAAACTTTTTAGGATTTCTTGTGTGTTCCTCATTTGACGAACAATCTTCTTTCCATATCCCATATTACACATGGTGGAGATGGGAGAATTGTGGAGTGCACACCCAATTATATCATCATTCAAGACTTGGAGACTACAAAGATCATTGCTACTGGGGTGGTTGATCATTCATCTTGGTTGTACAACTTTACATAGTTTGCTTCTGATGGTGACAATGTTCCTTTGGTTGTTGATCACATACACCATGATTCATAGGAGACATTTAGCTTTTTAAACTTGGGAATTCTCACATTAGATCCAGTCCTTGAGCCATGCATTTCATCTCCTCCATCTGCTGTTGTACTTGATGTTGCTTGTGTTGCTATAGTTTTGGCTCCTAGTGATTTAGTGCAATAGGATCCTCATTGTCTTCCAGATATGGCTACTTTAGATGACTTCTTGATAGGTATTTCAGACTTATTTGTGGAGTCTCATCTTGCAAATTTGTGGGACACCATTAATAGCATTCATTTTCTCTTTGATGAAGATGCTCCTTATTCAGTTGTTGTGAGGGAACACTTTGACCCTCTTGTTCATTCTCTACATGATGGCATGAGTGTGGATACTTTTGGACAACATTTGGAGGAGGATTATTTATCTTTAGAGGAGATATCTTTGTCTTTGAATTATGTTCTACATCAATCTCTACTAGATGTTGGATTGTCCTCTTCAACAATGTGGCCTAGAACACCTGTTTGGAGTGTGTCAGCTTTCAACATCAACATGGAGACACTTGAGCATGCTTAAGAGACACCATCATACATCATCCATATTCTTGATATCTTGCATACATCCATGGTTTTGTTTCTTCCTAAGGTGAGGAACGTTTGTTTGGCAAGATTGGATCATCCTCAGCATTCAATGTTGAGCTTCTACCATCATTGCAGGAGACTCAACATTGAGGGGGGGCTTCCTTGTCCCTATTCTAATTCAATCTTATGGGGGGTCTTTTTCCTCACATGGGGTTTTTACCTTCTCATTCTTCATTGAGAGTATTTCAGTTTTTGTATTTCATCTCTCTTTTGGGGAGGAATTTTGTCCCACTGGGTTTTCTCCTTTTCTCCATTTGTGAGAGATTGCATTACATATTTACATGGTTACCTAACATGGCCCAGTAGTCAGGACCCATCTTTTCATCTTTGTGTCATTTTCATAATAATTTTCCACTTCCTAAGTTGAACTTAAGCGGGGGTGTTGGTGTAATTAAAAGTGTTGTACCTTGTCCCAGGTCATAATTACACCTTAGTTAAGTTTACCTAGGGACCACATAGGAGGTAGTTGGAGAATTTCCACTTTTGGTGGACTTATCATGTCATTACTTTATCACTTCCACCTTTTGTGGACACATCATGTGATTACATGCCTACCTTTTGTGGTGATTATCAAATTATCACTTTTCCACCTTAGGTGGAGTGATAGCTTTTTAGTTGTCTCATGTCATAAGATTACGACACTTGTCATAATATTATGCCCTTGTATGTTCTCACCTTGGCTATATAACCAAGGGGTCTCTCTCATTTGTAAACAACAATAATATCATTGACATTGAATACAATTTATTCTTGTCATATTCATTTCTCTCTCTTTTGTGCTTTCCATTTGGGCTCTAGGTCTTGGCATCCATAGTCAATTCTAACAAAACTATCAACCCTTAAACCCTCTACCCACTACCCTCTACCCTATAAACCCTTAAACACTCAACCCTAAACCCTAAACCCTAAACGGTTAAACCATAAACCCTTAAACCCTCTACCCTCTACTCTCAATCCTCTACCCTCTACCCTCAATCCTCTACCCTCTACCCTCAACCATAATCCCTGAACCCTTAACCCTTTAAACCCACCTAGTAAATATTTACCCTAATCCCTCAATCCTCATGAAAATTAATCCCTCAACCCCTATACGCTCTACCCTATATATTGGACCCTTGACCATAATCCCCTAACCCTATACCCTCAATACTTTACCCTCAGCCTTAAACCCTCAACCCTTAAATCCTCTACCCTATAAACCCTTAAACACTCAACCCTAAAGTATAAAATCTCGACCCTTAAACCCTAAACCATTAAACCATCTAGCCTCTGCCCTCAATCCTCTACCCGCTACCCTCAATCAACCCTAATCCCTCAACCCTTAAAAACTTAAACCCACTTAGTAAAGTCTCTACCCTAATCCCTCAACCCTTAAACCCTAATCCCTAAGCCCCTATGTAGTCTACCCTATACATTGGACCTTCAAACCTCATCCCCTAACCCTATACCTTGAATCCTCTACCCTCAACCTTAAACCATCAACCCTTAAATCCTCTATCATCTATCCTCTACCCTATAAAGCTTTAAACACTCAACCCTAAACCCTAAACCCTTAAACACTCTATCTTCTACTCTCAATCATTTTCCCTCTACCCTCAACCCCAATCCCTAAACCCTTAAATCCTTAAAACCACTTAGTAAACTCTCTACCCTAATCCCTCAACCCCTATACCCTCTACCCTATACATTGGACCCTCAACCCTAATCCCCCAACCCTATACCCTCAATCCTCTACCCTCAACCTTAAAACCTTAACTCTTAAACCATCTACCCTCTACCCACTACCCTATAAACCCTTAAACACTCAGCACTAAACCCTAAATCTTGAACCATTAAACCCTAAATATTGAGCCGTTAAACCCTAATCCCTCAATCCCTATACCATCTACCCTATATAGTGGACCCTCAAACCTAATCCCCCAACCCTATACCCTCAATTATCTACACTCAACCTTAAACCCTCTACCCTATACATTAAACACCCAACCCTCAATTCTCAAACCTCAACCCTTAATCCCTCAATCCTCAACCCTCAAACCCTAAACAATCAACCTCAATACCCTCTACCCTATACATTGGACTCTTAACCCCAATCCTTCAACCATATGTACCCTCAACCCTAATCCCTCAACCCTACAGGTCATCAACCCTATACCCTCTATTTTCAACCCTCTACCCTATACATTGGATCCTCAACCCTAATATATCTATGTTCCTCCCTCCTCTTCTATCCTTTTCTCTATCCATCCATCCCTCCCTCTCTACCCTAATCACTCAACCCTAAACCTTAAACCCTTAAACCCTTAAACACTCAACCCTAACCCTTGACCCTCAATCCTTAAACCCTAAACCCTTAAACCCTCTACCCTCTACCCTAAACCCGAATCCCTCAACCCTTAAACCCTTAAATCAAAGAATACTCCCTTCCCTAATCCCTAAACCCTCAACCCTTAAACCTTAATCCCTCAACCCCTATACCCTCTACCCTTTACATTGGACCCTCAACCCTAATCCCTCGACCCTATACCCTCAACCCTCAACCCTTAACCATAAACCCTTGAACCTCAACCCTTAACCCTTGACCCTTAAACCCTAAACCCTTAAATCCTCCACCCTCTACCCTATACATTAAACCCTCAACCCTCAATTTTCAACCCTCAACCCTTAATACCTCAACTCTCAATCCTTAAACCCTAAACCTAAACCCTCAACCCTTATACCATCTACCCTTTATATTGGACCCTCAACCTAATCCTTCAACCATATACCCTTAAACCTATACCCTGAACCCTCTACTCTCAACCCTAAACCCTTAACCCTTAACCCTAAACCCTTAAACCTTCTACCTTATACCCTCAACCCAATACTCTCTACCATTAACCCTAATCCTTCAACCCTTAAACCCTAATACCCTCAAAACAATCAATCTTATATGTCCTCCACCCTAATACCTCAACCCTATACCCTCAAACCCTATTGCTTTCTCTCTATCTATACATCTCACCTCTGCCTCCCTCCTTCTCTCTTACCCTCTCTAATTGTCTCTATCTACCCTCTCCCTCTTTCTAATTTTCTTGTTCAATCCCAATCCCTACCACCCTCTGTCGCTCCCTCTATATCTCTCTATCTCTCTCCCACTCTCTCCCAATCCCTCTCTCTCCCCCTCTCTCTCATGTCTCTCCCTCCCACCCCCTCTCTCTTAAGTCTCTCCCTCTTGCAACCTACCTAGGTAACTATCTCTCTCTTTTCCCCCTCTCTCTATCTATCCCTCTCACCCTACCTAGATAAGTCTCTATCAATCCATCCCCTCTTTCTATCCCTCTATTAGGTCACTCCCTCCCAAAAACTCTCCCTCTCTTAGGCCTCTCACTCACACTCCCTCTCTCTCCCACTTCATCCCTCCCACACTCCCTCTCACCCCCCTCACACTCTCAAGTCTCTCCCTTTGGCACCTTACCTACATAACTCTTTTTTTCTCTCCATCTCTCTCTCTCCCCCCTCTCTCTCCCTCTCTCTCAATTATCTCTTTCCCACCCCCTCTATCTATCACCCACCCCCTCTCTCTCACACTCCCTTTATCCCTCAAACCCTACCTAGCTAAGTCCCTCTCACTCCAACCCCTTCTCTCCCACTCCCTCTCTCTTGAAACTCTCACTTTATCCTTGTCTCTCTCACCTCACACTCTTAAGTCTCTCCCTTTGGCACCCTACCTACAGAACTCTCTCTTTCTCTCCCTCTCTCTCTCCCCCTCTCTCAATCTTCTCCCTCTCACTCCCTTTATCCCTCCCACCCTCCCTAGCTAATTCACTCTCACTCCAACCTCTTCTCTCCCACTCTCTCTCTCTTAAACTCTCACTTCCACTCCCTCTCCCTCTCTCTAGACTCTCTCTCTCCCCCCTCCCCCTCCCTCTTCCTCCCTACCTAGACAACTCTACACCCCTCTCTCTCTCACTTAAAATTATCCCTCCCTATAAAGACATACATAAATGCATACAAGGAATACATATGCATACAGAGTCTGTGAAACATGCATTGTACGTACGCGTATGTGCAATCTTACAGCTGAGTGGGCATACATTACCAGTATACATGCATTGATACAGCTGTACATACATGAGAATACAACCATACATGTTCATGCAAACAGCCACAAATGCATATAAAATTACGTTGATATAGTTTAACACTAAGCAATTACCTTTTATAGAAATGTGAATTTGCATTTATCTTTCATGTCTTCCAAGTGAACATGCTTTCCCACAGAGCAAAAACCATGTCAAGAGCCCAATATAGTATAGTAGTTATAAGCATGCTCATGTTATATCTCCCTTTGGGAATCCCCAAGGTTGGATTGGTATTTTCATGGAATACCAATTGAGACTTAGGAGATTCTCAATGACCAGGCGATGTTTTTACCAGTTTCAAAATATTCCATATTGGGGTTTGTGCTTACCATTAGGGATTGCATGTGGTTCAACAAATTAAACATTTTGGGTAATATTCAGGTTCTCTGTACCAGCTATCCAACGATGTAATTTTTTTCACTTTCTAACAATATTAAGCCGTTCATCCATAATTTCTTTTGTTTGTATGTTTCTTTTCTAGAAAAAATTAGTGTTTGGTGTTTCTTCATAATAAATTAACCATTCATTAAAATTTCAAATAAATTACATTTTTAGAAACTAGACTCCATCCTACAATTTTTTTTTTATAAAAAAATTCAATTAGTTTCAAAAATTTGTAAGGGTAGCACAGCTAAAATTTTGTTTTTTAGGAAGTGTCCACTTCAAAAATTAGTAAACAATAAAACACTCATTAAAAAATTATCAGAAAAATCATGCATCAACTACATACTGTTAGCTATCTTCTGACCATACCGATTTTAAAAATACTAAAAAAAATTCACCATACGAGAGTCATACAAGAGTTGCTATGTTATGTTTTTTTAACAAAAACAACACCAATTTGTGTACATCCCTCATTTGAACCCCTTATTCTGAACCATTTTCAAAGTAAATTAGTAGTTTAGAAAGTAGAATCAAAGCACTTGAATCTTTCTTTTTGTTCCATCTCAAAATTTTCAGTGTAAAATTATAGGATACCAAGATAGGATGGGCCAAAGACAATGATATGATGGTACATGGTGATGAATTTTTCTTACTATTAATTGAAATCGAAGGGTTTTAAAGGGAGATTAATGCTTTCCTGTATTATAAAATTATGCTTCACTTTTGATTTAATAGTGTCTGTTTCTGTTTAAATTGACTAAAATTCCCTAATTGATGAGTTGAAAACATCTATAGCTTTCAAATGGTATCACATTTTTTGGTCAAAATATATTTACCATTCAGCACTGCATACTATGGGATTAAAGAAAAATTGAATTTCATGGAGGTTTGACCCAAATTATGGACAGACATAGAATTTTTATATTTTAAAAATTTAGCAATAAAAAAATAATATTTAATTATTTACTTGGAAAATAATTACAAAAAAATATGCATCACATCATGACATGAGTCCTCTACTGATATCTAAAAATATTATCATTTTATTGTGATTAGGGTGGTCAGACACACACCTACTTTGTTTTTCCTAAAATTTGAGTACTATTGCATTGAAATTTGAAAATTTCACCAAATAAAAAATTGGAATTTTTTGTTTAATAAAATTAATTTGGCTTTGGTCAAATTAGTTGCCAAAAAATAAAATTGATTGAATCTTGTGTTAGATAAAACCAAATAACTTACTAAATTGGAGCCAAGACTAAAAGTACTACTAGATGTATGATACATGACACATCAACATAAGTTGGAAAAATTCTTCAAATTTAGTTGGTCATCTAAATAAGAATTTAGTAGGCGGGTCACTAACAATCTTAGCACCATAATTCACTAGTACAAAAAAACAATATATGACTAAATAAACTACTAAAAATTGCATATAAATGACTAATTTTGGTCACATGACCATTAGTAGTTTATTTCTGGTCATTTATAACGCAACCAAATTTATGACTAAACTATTTTGATCATTTATCTAGTCATTGATTTAGTCATTAATTTGGTCATTGATTTGGTCATTGATTTAGTCATTGATTTAGTCGTTAATATAATCATTGATTGTTGTTAACTGGTCATTTATTTAGTCATGGTAGTGATTTATTTAGTCATATATTTAGTCATTAATTTAGTCATATATTTAGTCATTGATTTGGTAGTATATTTAGTGCATTTTTAATTGCATCATTTGGTAGTTTAATATTTATTTTATTAATCAAAAATATTACTTATCAACTATCTAAAAGATTTGCATAATAAAAAAACAATGAGAAGGTAAAAATAGCTTATTTTATTAATCAAAAAGATGTTACATACAACTGTGTAAGCTTGAAAATTGAGTTACAATTTGTTGTCCCAACATGAAAGAACTTGAAAATATCACAGTACATTTCTGAAAGAGAAAAAAAAATTACATGAAATATTCTCTAAAACCTTGCCTTTATGTTGTTCAACAACTTACAAAAGAATAGGAACGTGACTATTCTTTTATATCATAACCTACAGTACCTTACCCTTGAAATACTTTTTGATCCTCTAACTTTCATTTGTGCATGACTATTCATCATAACCTACAACCCCTTACCCTTGTAATGCACAAGTACATGATACATCTTTGCAAAGGAACTTGCATTCTATGATTGTGATAAAACTCCAATCATCCATAGGCTGCTCTCATTTTGATTACTATCATCTTATGACCATGTTAACTGTTACTTCATTGTTTCTCTTACCATTGAACTATCCCTTAAAAAAATTGATCATTTACCTCTTCATCTTCATATCTTGCTAGTTTCTTTATCACTAATCACAAATCCTACCAATTGAAGTAAATTTTAGTCATTTTCCACAACTTTCCTTACTATTAGAAACTCCAAAAGAACAATACCATAGCTATAAAAATTAGATTTCTCATTAAGCCTTGAGGTTCTTGCATATTCAGGGAACCAGTAGTACCCATAACATAGGTGGTGCAATTTTTGTCCTAGGAAATGCACTTGGCAATGCCAAATTCTAACAAATGTGCTTTGGAGTTGTTAGCTAAAAGAATGTTAGATATCTTTACATCCCTATGAACAATGCATAGGTTATAGTCATGATGAAGATATGCTAATCCTTTTGTAGCATCATAGGCTATCTTTAGATGAGTATCCAAGTCTAATTTAATATTCTTTGAGGTTCCTACACAAAAATTTAAAATGTTTGTTAGGTTTTCCTCAATCTATTTTGATCAAATGGTAGAAATAATGATTGGACTCATATTTCATAAATATATCATGTTTCTACATAACATCATTTGTTTAGCATGTAGGATGTCCTAGACACTTCCATTTTCCATGTAGTCATACAATAGAAACAAGAAAAATATAGAACTACATAGTACTAAAAATAAATAAAAAATGAACCTGGAAGAAAGGATGTTGAAGACATTTAGCTATAGTTGGCACCTACATTTTCTATATAGCCTTGAATCTGTCCACCTATTCCAAAACAAAAGGCATGTGAACCAAGTTAGAATCCCCACATAATCATAAAGGACAAAAAACTTCATATGTTGACAACAAAAAAAGTAAATACTAAACAAGAAAACTTCTTGAACTGCATTCACAAGCATAAATTTAGAAATATACTATTACTAGATTAGAAGAGAGTATGTTAGACAACAAATAAGAGACAAAAAGTGAAGAATAGTTAGTTTAAAAAATATATGGGATCTCTAACATCAAATATAAGAGACCAGTAGCTAGAGTTACAAGGGAAACTTACCAACTTTTTATGAATCCCATAGCAAGCCCCCAAAAAAATGTTGCCATGTTATGGACATAATTTCCCACCTAGTTCATCAACACTTCAATTTGTCAATATTTTGACCTCTTATCAAGCTGAATTCAAGTGAAATACAATATAATTTTTACCCAGGAAACAAACTCATTAGTTCCTCAATAAAAATAAAGATAATAAATTATGTATTAAAGACCTTTTTCTTTTTAAGAATATAAGAGTTATGGGAACATACTTTCTCACTCAAAGCAGATTGAATAAGTAGCACATCACTCAACACTTGATTCACACTATCTCCATTATTTCCATATGTGTCAAAAAAACTCATGTCCTAGTTCAACAATACTTGAACATATTTGGACTTGATAACTATCATTTGTCTCTCTCCACTAAGAATCCAACATGAAACCTCTATGAAGAATATTTCATAGAATTCATATCAATAATAACATGGAACAAACATTTAAATGCACCCTAATACCCAAACCACATGCATATTATAAGAAAAGAGAAAAAAGAAAGGATTGAGTTTCAATATAGTTGAAACAACCCAAGAAAAAAAAATCACCATGCTTTACTAGTCCCCAATCAAAATAAATGAACATGTAATCTATATTGTGAAAAGGAAGTAGCTTACCAATCTAACCGGCCACAAAATGCCTCCTGCTATGTATACACTAGTAGTTGCATACACGGTAATGCAACAATCAATAGATAGGATTTCACTGCATGTCGTCATAAACAATCTTGGGAAACTTGTCGCCAGTCATCGGTGATAAATAATTTCCAGCACTAAGAAATTCTATTCAAAGTTGGGCTAACAAAAATCCCAATGGAAATTTGAAACCAAAAAAAAGCTAGAAAAAAATTGAAGAGAGGATCTGAAATAGCCGATGAGCTTTGCATTGTCAAAACCAATAGCTTCAGTCAAGGTAATAAGTATAGCAAACTATTTTTGACAGAAACAAGAAAAAGACAATGTGACCTAAAATCAATTCTCTAGTCATGCTAGCTATTGATCTAGAAATGCATAAGCATAGACTATGAAATCAATATTATTCAAATAGTATCATCCCCCTTAATCTATCTATTTATCAATTAGAAGCCATTTCAAAAATCTCCTTTTGCATCCACCTACATACCAATACTCCATGATTGCTATAACTATGGGTGAATCAACCCCTGCAAGAACCACATATGAAAATAAGAGGTGACACCTAATCCACCTAACACACCCTTCCCATCTTTTTTAATCATGCAACCCTCATGCAATTATGCTCATCACATCTACCAAGGCTAGAAAGGCACAAACCTATAATAATTTCTGTTTCTGACACCAATTAATGGGAATAGGAATAGTGTTACGATAATATTTCAAATACACAAGAAACTTTGGAACAACTATTGTTGCATCCCATACCTACAAGTGTGAGTGCAAGAATCAATAGCAATTTCAATTACGAGAACCCAACATGGAAGAAAAACTAAAAAAGAGGCAGTAAAACACCCAACAAAGAGAAACAATATTGATTAATCCAAAAATCTGCCACTAAAAAGGTGAGCAATGATTAGTTAGATCATTACCTTATCTCCCAACAGAAACCAAAATTATTTTATAAAGAAATCATATCTTATTTGATAATAGAAGCATTTTACTAAAGCACACAATTTTCCTATTATATAAAAATACTCTATGTTCAGCTAGGAGAATACTTGATCCCCAAGCTCAACAAAAATTACTCTTATAACAGAAACCATATCTTATTTGGTATTAAAAGTAAGGTACTAAAACACACAAGTTTCCTACTATATAAAAAGATGATGTAAGTGACAAATAACTAGAATACAATTCTCTTTATCCTTGACATTTAAACAAAAACAACAATTAATAATCTGACAATATATAAGATGCAACTAAAAATTGCATACAACATTTTCCTATATACCATAAGAAGAGAAACAAGCCGCCATATACCTCAACAACATCTGGCCTAGAGCACAGTTGCTTAAGTTCAACAATTTTCATTCTATTTACTGATAAATAACATTGCAGATAAAAACAGAAATTTGATGCTGCAAGTTTGATGAAGCTCCTCAAAACCCTACTCGTATGAAGAATAAGTCTGATACATATGTGAAGTACAAGATTATCAGGCCATTTGAGCTCAACAATATAAGTATTGCAAAATGTTAATGTCCAAAGAAGACAGAGATAGATTTATCAATACGTTGAATGGAGTTGGTAAGTTACTAGAAGATACTGAAAACCAAACTGAAGAATCAAATTTCGAACAGGTAATGTAGAAGCTTTGAACCCACAACAAACCTGTTGACTAACTGTGTCCTCGCCAGGTCCCACAGACAGAGAGCCTGAACTAGTATCATCCAGACACCTATCTAACCACATATTACGTTCAGCAGTATCTTCTGTCATCTGTGGTAAACTTGAATATGCTCGAACCTCTTCTAGTTGTTTTGACCTGTCTCCAAACTTGTCTTTGTCGTAGGAGGGATTTCTATTTTTAGGAGATGAATCGCACTTCTCAATTTCTGCATTTTGCAATCCTCCACTTTTTGTTGGAAGCTCATTCTTTTTGTTGGAAGCTCATTCTTTTTGTTAATAGTGTCCAATGGAACACATACTACAAACAAAACTTACTCGTATCGAGTTTCATCCATCCCCATTATAAGCTCAAAAATTGCTTCACATGTAGCATCCACAACACCTACTGCCTTCATTGCTCTACTCCAACTTCATGGCTACACACACCACTTACTCTATAACTCTTTCTATGAACACAACAATAATAAATTATTTTAATTGAATTGAGAAGTTTAAACACTTTTCTAATTGTATTGAAAAGTAACAAGTGATATACCAAGTAGTCAACTTCTAGAAGCTCTTCAAAGATCCTAAGACCTATACCCAAAAAAAAACCTATAAGTAATGATCCTGTTGTTTTTAAGTATTGTTCTAAATTTGACCCTAATTTCTATTCACAACAAATAAACTAGTAGAAAGTTTCATTTGCTACATTTTTTTCAATTGCTTAATAATATTTGAAACCCTCACTCAATTATCATTCCTCCTATTTTTCCACAACCTTTTTCTTCTTCCAAACATTTAGATAATTTTGAATACTTTCCCACCCTCATAAAATGATGTGTCCATACTTTGTGGAGTATTCTCCCAAGTTCTCTTATGCTATTGGGTATATTTGTTTTATTTTGATTCATTTAATTTTTTCCCATGTTGAGCTGTCAGAATTAAGGCTTGTTCAGAGGAGTCTACAGAAGGTGCTGGTGGTCATGAAGGATTTGGTCACAGATGCCAACTTCAATTGGTTAGAAACTGGGTTTTCTTTAAAGGCCATGGATTCAATATTGGAAGTGCAAATATTGTTTGTAAGAAAAATACCTCAGTTAACAAGCTATAGGAGGCCATGATCCATAGTTATTGAAATGTAGGGATTTGACAACAATGTAAGAAAAATACTCTTATAGAAAATATTTCAAATTATCCTAATTGAAACCATAATGAACATGCAACAACATTATGGGCGTTTGAAACAAGATTGAGTTATACTAGCTCCTCGATGGGGGAATCTTGTGAAAAGGTGGTTTTAAAATGCTGACACAGGTACTCCATTGTAGTAGCATTGTAAAAGCTTTTGCCATGGTAATGGCAGTTTGACATAGCTCCTTCAGCATATTTATATACTTCATATTTGTGGGCAATGACTGTCATTATGATTCAGCTAGTTGTTTCCATCGGAGAGACAATTGGATTATGAAGCCTGTTTTCGATATGGGGGGCATAGATATGTATGTGCCAAAGGGCTGGTTTAACTCATGAAGGCCAAGTTGTGACTGACATGTGCTAGCTGATCACTTTTCATATGGCAAGCAGCAGATTTGGTATTTTTTATGCTTTAAAGTTATCTAATATTAATAGCATTGTCAACCAGTATCTATAAAACATATGCATCATGCTTGCCTTAATTCCACACCAAATAGAGCATATGTACAATTCACAATTGAATAGAATTATGATCCTATTACACAATTCACATAAGACAAACATCCATGGAAGGCCATATACAATCTATATACATATGTACCAGTACCATAAAATACTATTAGACCATTTGGAAAGCTTGGGCATTGTCTAATTTTTGAGTTAGCTAGTTGTTGTTAGCCCTAAAATCCCCAGGTTTGAAAACTAATGCATGATGATGGTTGTGTGAGTTACTTGCATATAACTAGGCCTTCAAGAGTTTGCATAGGTTAGTTCATAGTTTAACTTTGAAACTCTACTCTTTCAATGTCTTTGCACAGTCCTATTGTCCTCAAAAAATGCTTCCCTTCATAAGGCTGCTATAACATAAACCACCTTCCATTAACAAAGATCTTGCTTCTTCTACCTTGATGATTCATATGCTTCTTGAAGTTACTGTGTTTCTACTTGCAAAAGGACTGTTCTTATTCATTATGTTTGAATACACTGTCTTTAATCATTTATGACTGCCCTCATTCACCCCTCTGCAAATCATTATCATTTTGACTTCTAAGATAGTCATATAATTGCCATATGCCTTTTGAAGACTTTGAAATTCTGCCCTCATGTGTGCACCTTCATAGTGATATTGCTGCCCTTTCTTGTCTTGAGTGTCCTAGATGATCAACTTAATTGCTGTCATCATTTGTGCATTAATTGTTGTCCTTATTGACCATTATTTGCTGCACTTATTTGGAGATTAATTTTTGTCCTTTGCAAGCATTATTTGCTGCTCTTTTCACTGTCATTATTTCTGAACTTTTATGTGTCATGATGGCACTTCAAGTCTGCAATTATGACTATCTTTATTGCTGCTCATTTTATGCTATTACTGCTGCTCCTTTCATGACACTATTGCTGATCTTTTCATTGTCATTATTTCTGCACTTTTATGCATCATGATGGCACTTCAAGTCTGCAATTATGACTGTCTTTATTGCTGCTCTCTTTATGGTAATATTGCTGCTCCTTTCATGGCAATATTGTTGATACTCAGTACTTCCATCATCCCTTTGCTTGGTGACTGTGCTTAAATGCTAAAGATACTACTCTATTTTCCCCTTTTAATGTATGGTGACTATCATATTTGTTCCTTTTTCCATGTGAGCATCATATTTATTATGACCTTTTGTCATTTGAACTTTCACTGGACTGTCATCTATTATTATGACTACAGAGCTGCCATAAGATGATCATCATAAATTGCACAATATTCTTGAACCTTGGAGTATTATATCGTCATGAGTATTATTATCCTATCTTGTTTGTACAATCATCCTCATTATAACTTCCTGTTGATTTATTTCTAGATGCCTATTTACATACAAGAAGCCTAAATTTATAGGCTAGGACTCACAAAGACATTTAATGTTTCCAACTTTTTCCTAACAAATTCTATCTCTCCACCTTTATTTCTAACTACCTTTTGAATAGTTCCAACGAGTCATTTACATTAGGATTGGATAAATGAAAAACTATAGCTAACTAGCTAACAATAGATTTCCTCATCATTTCCTCCCTGCTTATGAGGAAATTGTCCCCAATTAATAAATCAGACTTGGATAATCCATTAGAAAATATGTATCCGAGAACCACTTGGTCTGTATTGATAAGAGTTCCAACCAATAAAGTATGTAATGCCTTTTCTCTTGTAGTTGGTGCCAGACCAAACATCAAGAAAGGTAAATTTGGAAGTTAGGGTGAGCATTATAAGTTTCTTCCTCCAAGTTAAGATAGCTCATACAACTTGAGAATAACATTGTGGATTCCAAGCAGAGCTGAAAGGTTGATTCAAAGGGTATTAGACCAATCTACTTAGAGAAAAAATGTAAAGTCTATATCCAAAACACTTAAACTAGTGATATTGTTTGTTGGGAAACTTTTGTTCATCCAAGTGAAGCCAAACATGATCACTAAATTGAGAAGAATCAGATGTCATTATCAATCATGAAATTCCTGGAACTTGGACTGAGTTTGATGTAGAATGTCCTAATTTTTCCTATGAATCTTATCCAAAATCTTCACAAATGAGGAAGCTTTATCTTGATCCTTCAGCTAGTGAGATGTATTTAGAGTTGGAAGCACAAATGAAATCTCATAAGTGCCAAAGATTAGAGGTCACAACAAACTTCAAAAGGACAAGGCCCTATAGAAACATGGCTAGCCTAATCATAGATATGTTGAATTAGGTGAAAATAGATGTCTCACTACCTACTCTTCTAATGACAATTGAAAGAGCCTGGACTAAATTTTGATTGACAATTTCAGTGTAGCCTTCAGTCGACAAATGAAATGAAGTAAAAAGTGTAGCTTAAAACATAAAAGATTCCACAGTGATTCCTAAAATTGACTCAAGAAGCATCAGTCATGATCTAAAATGATGAAACTACTCTTAACATACTTGAAGAAAAAATCAATACCTTGTAGAGCATCAATAGTCTTCAAACACAACATAAAGCTAACAATTTGGAAAACTGACAAACCACAACCAAAGATGTACCCATGAAGGTGCTAAGTGTTGGGCCGATCACTAACTTGTTTATGCAAAGCAGGTCAATAAAAGTACCATTGGAGGTTTCATGAAATCTTATATGCCAAAATGTCCATCATGCGAGGAAGAATGAGCTTTCTTGAGAAAATATTAGCAAGAAGGGCCCATGGAAATTGAAAACTGAGATAAAATATACAATAACCCACCCATAAATTATGGTCAAGGAAAGATGTCTAGTTCACCACCAATGATTATCAAAAAGCTTCAACAATTGAACTAAACTAAGTATCTATGAAGTAGAGACCTTTCTACTTATCATAGGCTCCACATTATGTATCCAAAAATATAAGCACCTAAGCAAGACAAATATGAAGATATACCACTTTGTTGGTGAAGCCCATCCTCTCCTTTATTACTAAATAGAATTGTTTAATGTAAGATACACACTTCAAATGTTGATGTTCTTCAATCTCCAACTAAGAGTTCAAGAGCCAAAGTGGCTGGTGATTAGCATATAGAATTACCATCTTACCAAAAAGATAATAGTGCCATTACTTTAGCACTTGAACAAAGGCATAGAATTCATTCTCATAGGTGCCATAATTGAGTTTCGTTTAAGAAAATGCTTCAGAATGATAAGACACTAGATATCCTTGTTTAAGTATCATGCCTATGGTGTATTGGCAAGCTCTCCTCTCAAGTTTAGATGATTATTAGAAGTTTGAGATAGAAAAACACTGCAACATAGCAAAGAGCCTTTTCCAAACAATAACATGCTTCAGTAGTCTAGGTGTTCCAATAAAGATCCTTCTAACTAGTGAGCCAACAATGAAAATAGACTATGTGCAAGTAGTTATGAATTAACTTTCTATAGGAGTTCATAACCCCCAAAAAATCTTCAGATCTCAAAATATTGGATGGTGTAGGCCACTCCTAGAGGACCTTTACTTTATTTAGATCCCCACGTAGCCAATGCTCATTAATCAAGAATCCCAACTACTTAGCTAGGGATTCACCAAAGGAGGACTTATTCATACTAGATTGACCATGACGTATCCAAAGAAGATCCAAAATTTCCTACATATTGACTAAACACTTGCTCCAAGACTTGTTTTTGACAAATAACACATCTAGATTGGCGACAAAATACTTTCCAAATACTTAGTCTCTCTAAACCCTAAAAGCATAATAAAGTTTGGACTTCTCTATTGCTAAAACCTTAAAACCATAGTCACCGTGAATCAAAAGTTGAGGAATGGAGATTGGTCCCAGTGGCCATACCCACACCATCTCATGATAATTGTATTTAATTCTAATATAATTGTGCCCTTATTTATAAAATCCCCTATCCTATTTCAACATGACATCCTCATTTCCATGCCCCACATTTCCAAGCGACTGGGCCTTAAGAATTTTCAATGCTGGGAAAATAAGGGTTTGAATTGTAACACTTTACCAACCAATGTTTATAGGAGACCAGGTTATAAATATTGGATGAATCAAGATTTGAATGACAACACAACTTCTTTTTCTAGTTTACCTTAAACTGGATGGGTTCCCAATCACTTTCAAGGAACAGTATATATTTAGGTGTCTGAAAAATCTTAATGATTAATTTATTTTCCATTGAAAAAGTGGTAGTCAGTAGTAAGAGGTAGTTAGCAAATGAAAAACTTACAAGTCGGCCATAGATATCGATAGGGAAATCACAACAAATACATGACATCCTAGTTCTCGAAGGCAAGATTCAACAACATCTGACTAGAGTTGTGCTTTTTTAACCATTTCTTGAAAGCAAGATTTTGCTAGCATATGACAATTAATTCATAAAGAAACTATCTGGGGAGTACATATGAATGAGCCCTCATTTTCAATTAAGATGAGACAGTGTTAAGAGGTAATTTTGGCTTTCCTCCCTTCTGCGAGAGCATATGGGTGAATCTATTTAGTAGCTATTCTTTTGTACATATGATGTATATTATCAATATGCACATCCTAGTGTGTGGGGGATGTGCACTGATATTTAGCAATTAGCATTCATAAAGAAAATTGAAAATCTCCTATAGAACCATGCCATAACTGTAGACATCAGAGATCTTGGCATTGAAATTTTCATCTAAGAGTGTATTCTCTAGTTTAATATCAAAATGAACAATACAATCCTTATACTCCTCATACAAGTAGGTAATATCCTTTATAGTTCCAAATTCTGTTAAACCGAAAGTCCCAATCTAATTTATTTTGGGTGTTGTTGATAGTTGCTACCTCCATGTTGCTTCCAGTTGCATGAATGCAAATGTGACCTTATTTGGTAATTCATCAGTAATTTTAGCCACACCTTGCAGGCTTGCAGTCACTGATGGGGAGTGGAAGGAGTCTCTAGTCCATGGCTATGGAGGAAAGGGACCTTTGCATTAGGTTTTACATTTTACCTTCCATAATAGAGAAAATGAGAGCACCCACTCAATATGTAACAATATCCATTAAAAAAAGCTCATCTCTTATTGCCTCACTTCTTAGAGAGTAGCTCTATTATGTTTGGGGAATCTGCCAGAGAATAGATATAGATATTATACACTGGCCAAGCCACATGATCAACTCTCATAGTCATGTCCTGCCATAGCTACCCTTCAATAATCTGTAAAGTTCTATTCTACTGTCTCTATCAAATTATTATGAACTATTCTTACAAGTTCAGAATTTTCCAATTCCCAATTAAAGGAACCCAAGAAATATATGGTTATATCACTGTGTCACAACAATAATTCGATGGGTGTAAAGGGCAGGTGATTCTCCAAACCAAAAATTTGGATTTGCTGAGCTTTTCTAGCCTCTTTTCACACCGAACGGTGCAGATTCACTGACAAAGAATGGACTACAATCTAACTAATCTCAGTGGTTCATTTTTTGCCTATTTTGTAGTTGTATGGAATGCAAGTTGCATTCTACACTGGCACTGCATTTACTCTTCATCACCGCCAACGTAAGAACTTATATTGCATTTACTCTTCATCACCGCCAATGTATAAACTTATATTTCCTACCAAATATCTAATTTTTGTTTGATTACAATATATTTTCTTATCACCGCTATGTCAATAGTGAAGCACTACTTCCGCACGGTTAGCACTGTACAACACACAGAAGATAGCACTGAACAACATAGAAGAATAATAATACACCAGACTAATAGAAATATAACAGTAAGATTGTTGTTAAGTTGGTTCTTCACTCGTATTTTTGTTTACTATTTTTTTGTTTCGCTATTTCACTTCTATTTACTGTTTTATTTTCTAACTAATTTTTATGCAATTGTTTACAGTGTGTTGATTTTCCACTTTATGCATCTTTCTGTGAGGGATTTTTGCTTGTATTAAATAGTTTCAGACCTAATCTATTTTACATGTTCCCGTTAATGGGTACCTCTCAGACATAGGGTTTAAGCATATTGATCTCTGCACTGGTTCTCCATTTGGGATGATGACCCTCGAGCCATGGACATAAATTTTCTTATATTACCTCTACCCCTCTTCTCCAAAAACATCAATACCCATTATAACTAACAACTTCCCAAAACCATGTTAGCTATATGATAGAAAATATAGACACCAAACCATCTAGATGAACCACATAAATGGAATTTTCCCATTATAACTTATAGAATTCCCAAAACCATGTTTGTTATTATTAGCCTAGAATATAGGTCTAGTAGCACAGAATCATCTACATGAGCTGCCAAGAAAAAAATTACACATCATAATTTAAATCATCCCAAAACCACATTTGATATAGCCTAGAAGTTTTGAACACCAAACCATTTCACTAAACTAGAAAACCACAAATGCCCATTATAACTTATAGTACCCTTCAAAACACCATCTGATATGGGCTGCAAAGTATTTATACCAAATCAATAGCTTAACTGCAAAACTTATTACTTTCCAAAATTGTAATTGATATAGGATAAACATTATAGCAACTGAAATAGTGTATTGTTGCTAATAAATTAAATTCCCACAAACAATAATATTATTCCTTTTAAGTGAAATCCTTGTCATCTATGGATACAAAACTGAAATATGATGGATGAGGCAATAAACTAGTACCAGAACTTGATTGCCACAACAATCATGAATCTAAGAGATTGAACATGAAAATGGCTTTGTTAATCTAGACTCCTCAATACTGAATTGTTAATCACAGGTTCAGCCATGCAACTTCCCCCATTTTCAATGTGTTTAGAAATTTCTCTTACTATTGGACCATTAGTGCATTCATAGCTTATTTTGTCAATCATCCCCTCTACACACCTGTGAGTGAGAAGTAATTGAAGATTGGTTTTGGGTTAAGAATTCTATGTCAGTTTGCCTATGCAATTTCAATGGTTATATCATTGAGTCATGTGAATCATCTGCTACTGTACCCTATCTCTCTTCTAGGCTTCCAATCTATAGCATCACTACATTTTGTTGAATCTCAGCTTAAACAATAATAATTGTCATTCTCGTAGGTTGAAGCTCCAATAAGATATTTAACCTAATGAAATAGTACGGTCCAAGTATACAAATTGAAATAAAAAATCTTTGTACATTCCTATCATGCAAATCATATAAAAAATACCATATACAACAATTTTTATCCATATTGGCCACAAAAGTACTGAAATGTAAACTTGAACTACAATGTATAAATTACAACTGTTGCAAAACATATTAAACCATGTTCAATGGCACACCGCCAAACCTTATTATAAACTATGACATATAAATTTAAACTAAAAGGAAAGTTTCTAACCACCAAATCAAAATGATCCAATATCTGGTTTTCAAATGCTTAAGATTTTAAGAAATATAATCCATCTCATCAATAAAAGTGAAAGTGCTACATCATAGAGTTTAATTACTATGTTAAAATTATTTTCTTAAAAGATGTTTCTTTCTATTTGAAGTATAACCATTCAGAACTCGTGGGTATTAAATGAGAAGCTACTTCTATTGAATACTCTAAGATTGTAGAATTAAATAAATATGTCAAATTTATTTTGCTTAAAAATGTTGTATCTTCCTTCCTTGGAAATCTAAATATGGTTGATGTTGAAAGAGAAACTGCTTATACTGAGGAGATTTAAGCAGAATACCAAATTCCAATGATAGAGTGTAGAGCATCAACCCCAAGATGGCAACAAAGTTGAATCTCCTAAAAGCATTTAAAAGAAGAGAATTCAAAAGACTTCCAATCTCAAGGCCATATAGTTGTTATATTATAGTTTATACAAATTTAACCAGAGCTACCACATGGTGGTCATCACATACCCATAAGTTAATCCATTCTTGGGTTCACCAATTGAATAGCCTGTGAAATAGGAATATCATGCTAGGAAATAAAAGACACCAAGAATGGAAGAGACAATAAGGTGCTGCAATTGGCAATACACAAAGGCAATTTATAGTTATAATAAAGATTCAATCATGCAAATAATGTTCTTTCAAAATGTCATGTTTACCCAATTTACTAAAACATGGTGAGGTCTATATCTTTATTACTCAATAGATTGATGGAGCAGCTTTTAGAAATCCACCTTATTAAAGTTTGAACTTTAAACACACCCAACAGAGGAATAATAATGTTTCCCCCAAGTCACACTTGCCCCAATATAGCAAAATCAAATCAAGAATATAATAAATGAAAACCAACAGCCACTATCCTTAATCAAAAGAAAACGAAAGAAAACACATTTAGCAATTTCAAGGAAATTCCCATTCAGCCTTGGTCTCTAGTTTTTCAAATAATAAAATGAACAAAACCTTAATACAACACCTGTAAGCCCCCCAAAATGAGAAGCAAGAAGAACAATGGCATCATTTCCAGGGAATTTTGATGTACTCACTGAACCTTACAACCAATATTTGGTCAAAAGGAAATATGAATAGAATGAATGAAAATTAAAGGAAAAAAAAAGCAAATCTCCTAAGATTATTTTGAATCAATAGACAACCTTATGTCTTGTGAGATATAAAGACTAACCTGGACACAATTAAATTGTTTGGAATCTTTATTTTCACCTTCAATTGCATACAAGGTTGGATATGGAACATTATACCTGCAAACAGGGGGGATTTTAGGGCCTATTTATGCCAATTAAATATCTGTCAACCAATTGCATAAATTTTGCCCAAGTGAAAATCCAAAAAGAACATTAAACAAGATCTCAACTTAATAATTTTTTGAAAAGAACATTAAACAAGATCCCACATAAGACTTTCCCACTCTTATCATGGTTGCAAAATTTTGTGTGAGTAATACCAAATCCAATGTGGTTCTAAACAACAATCAGTTTCATTCAATGAAAATTTCCAAGATGGGGAAGATCTAAAATATAAGTCTTCAAAACCTAATTGTTTGCAAGAACTGTATGGATACATGGTCTAGGTATTTGTAAGCTATATAAAGGAAGTATAATATCTTCAAAAATGATCTCCTTCAATGTCTTTACTACAATGTGAATACATAATTTGCATGTCTAAAGGCAAGCTGTAAAAATGTTTTAAGTGTATACACAAAAATTTAGCACATCTATAATAAAGGGAGAGGGTGACCTTTGACCTCTAATGTCAATAGAACAACTAATAAAAGCCTTTCAAAATTCAGGAATATATCCTCATGCTAAGCAATGGAGAAACTAGTTTTGGCAATGGTTCTGCTAATCCGCTTGTTCAAAATATTCCTACCAATCATATCTAGGCCATTCAAACAACTGCATGGCTTGAGATTTCTATCACTGTAACACAAGAAGGGAATAACATACCAAATTCTATGGTGTCTGTTACAGCTATACCATGTTGCAAAATTTTGTACTGTCTGCTCCAAAGTAGATAAGTGCACAGGTCTCACTACAAAAATCACAGAGAGGACTCTTCCATTCCTATTTACCACTTGTTTTCCAACACTCTATAACCCTTGTCAAACAAAATGAAAATGACTATTCAAATTTGTCTTCTAGATAACCATTTGAATTCATCTTCTTGATAACTATTCAAATTCATCTTCTAGATAACTGTTCAGCTTCTAAAGTATCTAGGAAATACAAAAAATAAAGTACTATTCTACTACTCCAAGGATTATGTACAATAGTGTAATGCAGTTGTCAAAACTAATAAGAAGAGTGGTATTTGGTTTCAATATTTTTTTAATAAGTCCAGCCAATGAAGAAGTGATAATGAGCATAGAGGTATAAACTTATAGGAAAGAGAAAATACCAGTATTAGTGGATGTTGCACAGACAGATAAAGATGATGCAGGAGGAAATCCGTCTAGTGAAAGTCAATGTCCAGATATTGAGAGAATTTTGTCAAGATATGCACTCAGTGATGAGGAATATGGTAGCAACCATGGACAAGGGACAATGGAAATTACCAGTGGGTACATGATGCCCTTTTTGGGGAATGGTCTATTAAAAAAGAGCTCTTTGATGCATAGAAGTGGTAATAAATTTGAAATTTAATGGTGTAATGAATGCAGAAGGCCCAACACTATAGAGGCTAGCAAACTGCACCTCCAGGTAAGTGGTATGGCATGCGCTGGGAAATATAATCTTGTTTTAAAGCCAAGGTATTATTGTCCCAGGAGTTTTGATGTTTTCTATTTTAGCTATGGTATATTGTGGATAGGATTTCTCTAATAAATAGCTGTCTTTCAGGTAGTATGGTCTCTAGTGGATAAGATTTCTCTAACAAATTCTGTATATATTTTGTGGTAGCTTTCGCTTGTGTCTGGAATGGGGCCCTGTGTATACAACCACAATACTATATTTTATAAATAAGAAGAAAAAACTTGAAAAAAAAAAAAATCAATATCTCCAGCTCTTGCTTATTCCAGCTTTAAATATGCAATAAACTTATCTTCCAAGTATTACTCAAACAGAAAGTATATCTATAAACATACAAAAAAAATCACTTTTGGGCACACCTATTGTTGCATACCCATACAGTATGTTTATAGTACTAGTTTTTACACACACAGGCTGAGTACATCTAGCTTATATCACTCAATCATGAAGGACTTCAAAATAGAAACAATACCATTTTCACTTCTAGGTTTTCTTAAAAATATGCAGTGTATACAATCACTATACACATACAATCAGTGAACCCAAATGACATTTCTTTATTAAAAAAAAATGCAAAATTTCAATTTTTGGTTCACTACAGACAAAACTCACCCAAATGGCTTGTTTAATATCCAATTTTTATTTTTTCCCATAAAAGGCATATACAATGAATATGCAATGAGTATGGAAAATGCAATATATGTAGCCTCTCAAGGGGTTGGCTCATTTCTCACAGTGGTATTCTAACAGCTGTAGTATAGAGATTAAACCTTATTACATGATAGGAATGTATAGAGATGTTTGATTTCAATTTGTATGCTTGGACCATACTATTTTATTAGGTTAAATATCTTATTGGAGCTTCAACCTAAGAGAATGACAATTATTATTGTTTAAGCTGAGATTCAGCAAAATGTTGTGACGCTAGAGATTGGAAGCCCAAAAGGGAGATATGGTATAGTAGCAGATGATTCACACGACTCAATGTTACTTTAGTACAAGAAGTAACACCAACATCATGGAATTTATTTGCACTACTATGGTTTTTCTGAGCAGTTTTACTTTTAGCCAATGCATGATGAAGCAAAAGAAACCTTGCAATTTTTGATGAGCTTGAGCTTCTACTTTGAATATTCCTACAATTTTTGTTCTCTGCAAAGTTTTTTCTTGTGTTTTTCCCTTTATGAAACCTGGCTGCATAATCATAGGCTCTTACTGCATCTTCTGCACTGTCAAAAGTGCCCAACCACAGTATTTTTGTGCTTTTAAGACTGCCTTTTAGGCTCAATTTGAGGTGGTTGTTTTAGTCTTTTGGGGTCTTTGATACATTCTTTATTTGTTGTCATGACTCTTCCAACAATACCTTATACATCACTATTATAACTTGCCACTCTACTACTAAGTACTATCTATGGCACTGTCCTTTTACCCAGTGGAATTCCCTAATAGAGGTTTCATAAAACACCTTCAAATTTCTAGGTAACTATATGATTCTATCGACATATTCCAAGTAACTCATATGTATTGATTGATCCTGCCCTTGTATCTAGAATATACCCTGCTAACTTCATCTCTAAGATAATTTGTCCAGCATTAGGTAGATCACTTGTATTTGAGGCTTTGATTTGTCTTTGTGAGCTTCATAAATGGAAATTACTTTTGTTACTTGTAGTACTTATAAAAGAATTAGAATGAGGGAAATAAGCACCAAGGCCTTATGAGTGATTGTATAATAGCTTTCCACAATCCATATAGAATGTATAATAGTTTTTAAAATGAAGATCTCAAACCAATTCAACATAAGAAATTGGTCATATATTAGTTTAGAGAGCTTAGAATTCTGATAATAGATTGCTTCGTTCAACTACAACATTTTCCATTTTGATTGAGATGACAATACCATTTTGAGTGAGTAATGGTCCTCTTATTCATCATGACATCTGATTGTGGACATTTAACTCTATTTTGCAGAATATGAGTGATATTATCTTCTATTATGTTAGTTTCTTGGATAATATAAGGTCTTCTTTTCTTAATTGAAGCTAGATCTTTTACCAACCTCTATTTTTTAGGGGGAGCTTTTGTAAACATGTCACAGTTGGCATTTGTGCTCCCTTTCCTAATTCTTCTTGCTCTACCTACTACAATAAATCAGCTTCATCCTTCTCAAATCTTCTGTTTTAGAGGGCTCCCATATATTCCTCTTAACTGATTTCTTCTACTTCTTACTCTTCCTTTGTAGATGCAATCTTAGTGGGGATACACTGATTGACTTGTAGAGGCTTCTCTATGTTGTACCAATTATTTAATAGTTATTGTTGTTACTCTGCCTATTCAAGTTGAATTTATTTTTTGTGATTTTCAGATGTTTTCTTTCTGCTTTTTTTTTTGGTTTAGTTTCTTAACAAAGGGCACTATATTTTGAGTGATACTTGCCTAAAAAGTTTGTTTTGTGAATAATGAACTACAAAATTATTGTTCTATTCTTTAACCTTTTGGAAGCTGAATTGTGTTCACACAAATTGGAAATTAATACAAAACATAAACATGCTTAACCCTATAGCTTTTCACCTGGGAAACCCCCAATGTGGAGGAGAAAACTCAACTTGGTAGATTCCCATTGCCCTTCCACCTACTTTATATTACTTGGAAACAATACAAAGGGAGGAAATACAACTACAAAGGCTGTTTCAATCCTCTATTTCAAACGTACCTATGTAAGTTTTTGAGGAAACCTTGTGCTACCAGGATATTTTTTTCAAGAAGTTCCAACATAATTAATATCCTTATAATTCTTTTTAACATAGATTATTAAACCAATAGCATAATAAAAAAGTTAAACCACTAAAATAATAAAAGGATGATTTATGTTTATGTTCTAATTGAGATCTCTTTTATTTTTTTTATATTTGTTGAAACTTTCAATTACAATCCATACATTTAGTAATATGCATGTTATTGCAACATAAATTTAATGGTTGATAAACTTTCAGTTACTGCCAGTACTTGGTTTTATGTCATCTTTGGGTGAGTAGAGAATATTGTTGAGTCCAAAGTATATCCTATATTGCTAATTGTATTTGGTATAACCACTTTACATGGACCCATATGATGGACAAGATTTGCTTGTATCAGGTGAGTAAAATTGGAGTTTCTACACTATAAAATTTACTATTATTCACGTAATCATTGGATAACCACAAGTTTTAGCAAAAACCTTCCACATATCTTCGGTGTACCCATTGCACATGAAGGTGCGATTGCTAGTTTATAAAATCCCATATTCTATTTCAATATGACATCCTTGTTTCCATGCCCCACATCTCCAAGCGACTGGGCCTTAAGAATTTTCAGTGCTCAGAAAATAAGGGTTTGAATTGTAACACTTTAGCAGCCAACGTTTATAGGAGACTAGGTTATAAATATTGGATAAATTGAGATTTGAGTGACAACACAACTTCTTTTTCTAGTTTACCTTAAACTAGATGGGTTCCCAATCACTTTCAAGGCACACTATATATTTAGGTGTCTAAAAAATCTTAATGATTAATTTATTTTCCATTGAAAAAGTGGTAATCAGTAGTAAGAGGCAGTTAGGAAATGAAAAACTTACAAGTCAGCCATAGATATTGATAGGGAAATCATAACAAATACAGATGTGGATCTTGTCTCTAGGGTGCCTCCTATGCTTGTGGTCTATTGTCTTGAGGAGCTTGAAATTAGAGAGGGAGGAGAGACCAAGGCCTTTGGCCACGAGCAGGTTCACTAGCACAAGGTGGTCGGGGCAGAGACAGTGACATTATCAGTACAAGGGGCTCTACTGCCTTCTCCCTTCTTCCCTCCACTTCCCCTGTTCAACTGTATCTACATTATCTTCACTTTGTTTGCCTTGTGCCTCCTCTTGTTTTGTTTTCTTCATGATACAGGGAGGGAAAAGGAAAATGCATCTCAAATGACAGAGAGAAAATGAATGACTTGTTTTGTTTTCTTCATGATACACAAGGAGGGAAAAGGAAAATGCATCTCAAATGAGGGATGAAAAATAAATGAGGAGAGGGAAATAAAAAAATTATTTTAGAAAAAGTTTTTTTTTATTGTCTTAATTTAAGACAATTAAAAAATTAGAAATATAATTTAATCATAAACTAGCAACCACACCTACTCTGCAATGGGTATGCGGAAGAAGTGTGGAAAGTGAATTAGGATAAATTCTAATCTTTTTTTGTACTATATAGAACTATAATAATTATTAATTATAAATTTTAATCATTTTATGTAATTAATAGTTTTATTTTTAAATATAATATATAATAATACGTATAATTATATTATTTATAGTTTACTTTTTATTATTAAAATATAATCCACATTTCATATAATAAACTTATAAATCAAATTTTATATTAAAAAATATATATATAAAAATTAAATTTTACCTTAAACAAATTATAAATCAAATATTATATAAATAAAATATAAAATAATTCTTTCAAATGAAAAATAATTATTTAAAAAAATAAAAAATAAAATAGAATGTCGTAATGTTAAAACCTAAATGTGTTTAATATTAGGATCTAGTGGTAATTTTCATTTTAATAGACATACTCTAAAACCCTCGTCAAAGCCTTATTTTCAGGTTGTAGCTTGCCAAATTGGAGAAGTGAAAGCTCAATACTAGTGAGGAAGAGTTTGGAGGAGCAGCAGGGAAAGTAGCTAAAAAGCAGTGGGGAAAGCAGCAATGCAACATTCAAAGCCCCTCTAGAGTCACGTCAATCAAAAATTTCATACCAAAAAAAAAAAATAGTTGTTATTCAGAATTTTCCTATGGCCATAATAAATATTTCCTCCTTCCAAGTTGGTTTAAACGCATGATTCATTGAACATGTCGTACAAGAACTGCAGAGACATCATGTTGTGATTACTTTAGTGATATAATGTGAGGGATACGACTCTGCATCTTCTCAAATAAAGAGCAATAAAACCATGACCACTATGCAATCGACGGTGTACGTATTTCAATATTTTTTTGTTATCGAGGATGGTTTCAATCAATGGTTGAAAGAATTTCAATGGTCGACAGATGATAACAACCATTTGATTGTACTTTTTAGCTTTGTCTTGTTGAAGTAGGATATGCCTTCAGTGTAAAATATATATTTAAGAAAAAAATAATATTTTTCTTAAATTAATGTTTTAAATCCTCCCTTTGTATAGTAGTGACACATGGATGTAGGGATGATTACCATTTAGTAGCGAAATGTTATTTTTTTTATAAAATATGTGAAGGCCTTAAGACTACACCAAGAGGCAAGGCCTTAAGACTGCACTGAGAGGCAAGGCCTTAAGACTGCACCGAGAAGCAATGCCTTCCATGCAATAGGTATTTTTGGTGCACCAAGCAACCTAGGTGGCCAAATAGCCCGCTTAGGTAGGGGTCCCATGAGGGGGGCTTAAGCTTTATGGATTATGATCAAATTAAAAAGAAAAATGAATAAAGGAGTAACTCATTTATTGAGTCATTTTTATTTGTCTGATATTAGTCATTTATTTAGTCATTTAGTTGTGATTTTACCCAATGACTAAATTAGTCACTTATAAATGACCAAATTAGTCATTTATTTGCAATATTTTACTAGTGTTAGTCACGTGACTAAAATTTTTAGTCACCTAGTCATTTATTTGCCAAATTATACTAGTGAACCGCATGTTTGCATATCACAGATGGGAGAAATGTTTTCTTGTTCAACTTCATTAATTTGGTTTTCCTCCAAATTAGTTTTGGCCATAAGCTTAGCTAAACCTTGGCCTCTTACCAACTTTATAATTTGAATATCTTTGTTGAACTCTTGGATTTTATTAATCCATCTATATTGTTGACCTATATTTTCTTGTTGAGTGAAAATTTCCTTGGCCGCTACACTTGGAACATAAGCCACCACAGTTGCACCAATCAATATGTTTTAAAATTTTTAATAGCCTTAACTAAGGCATAATCTTGCTTCTCAATGGCATCATACTTGAGCGCAGCTACTTGCAAAGACTTGTTGAAAAAGTAAATTGGTTGTTCAAAGCCTTCATCATTTTTCTATAACAACAATCTCACTACAGTATGAAAAGAGACAAATGTAAAAAATTAGAATGGCTTGGAATAGTTTGGAGTCTTCAAGACAGGTCCAACTTTAATAGCATCCTTGATGGCTTGAAAAGCTTTGAGAGGCTATTCTGACCACACCACCTTTTCTCCTTTCTTGAGCATATTTGAGATAGGCCTAACAATCTCTGCAAAATTAGTCACAAACCTCCTTAAAAATTTTATCTACCCAAAGAAAAATTGGATTACTTTAACATTATTAGGTGGTGTAATTTTATCTATGGCTACTACTCTTTCAAGATCAATTTTGATATCATCTTTCAATACAATGTACCCTACCAACTTACCTTCTTTGAATCCAAAGGCACATTTCTTGGGGTTCAATGAAATACCATATTCCAGGGCTCTAATGAAAATTTTCTCAAGGTGTGAAAAATGATCCTCCTCCTTACTATGAGTAGTAATATCATCTTGGTAGATAGCAAGAAACAAATCTATGAAATCAGTGAAAGCCACATCCATGGCTCTCTAAAAAGTTGCACCAACATTTATCAGGCCAAAATGCATCCTCACATAAACATAAGTCCCCCATGGTGTGGTAAATGTTGTTTTGTACTATTTTGATTCCCTCACCATAACCTGGTTATGACCTAAAAATCCATCCATCATAGAAAGTAATTCACAACCTGTTACCTTTTGTAACATTGCTTCCATGTTAGGTAAGGTGTAATTATCTTTCAAGGATGCAACATTAAGGTTCCTAAAATCCACACACAGTCTTAAGTCACCATTCTTTTTTCTCATTGTAACCAAGTTGGACACCCATGAAGAATTCCTTATAGGTTTAATAATTCCTACATCACTCAGTTTAGTAAGCTCCTCTTGCAGTTTGGGCCTCAAGGTAGGATTAATAGGTCTCTATTTTTTCCTAAAAGGCTTTGTGTCAAGCTTCAATAGGATCTCATGGTGGAATAGATCTTTCCTGTAGGCCTTTAAATCATCATAGGACCATGAAAATACATGTTTGTATTTTGTTAGTAAGGAAATTAACATAGTAAAGACACGGGGCTTCATTTTTTACCTATATACACCTTTTTAGGAGTATTTTCTATTCCCAAATTTATCTCTTCTAGGTCTTTTTTATGTGTAGATGCTTGCTTGGCATTTGATCTATCTAAGCCATCAAAGACCCTTTCTAGTGCAACTAGTCCCTTGGGAATCTTATTTGTTTTCAACTGAATTATCTTGTTCTCGAACAATGTCTCCTTTGGATCAACTTCCACCACATATGAGCTAAAGTCAATCTCTTGACTCTAATATTTGTTAGCACAATGCAAGAATCTCAAGATGTCATTATCATCACCAAACACTTTCCAATTATAGATGTTGTTAGGCACTGTAGGTCATGCCTATACCTCAATTCTTGAGACACCATCAAAAGTTACATCATCTAGCTTGACTACAATGTTAGCTAACAAATCTGCTTCAACATTGTGTCGTCTCTCTATCCAATCTATACTGAATGCATCAAAGGCCTCAATAGTTTCCCAAACCTCATCCCTATCACTGATACATTTTGACTCAAAATCCAACAAAATTTGAAATGTCAAAATTTTGACCTAGTCGATGATGCTGGGTCTGAATTTCAATGTTTCAAAGTTTGTCAGAAAATCGACGAAATAATTCTGATGGAAGTTCATCAAAATTCTAATGAACTTTTATCAGATTTTGAGTCAAAATTTATCAGTGTATATATTTCCTTAACCTTTTGTCCTTAGTGACAAACGTAGACTTGACTTGGGAGACTACTAGCTCAGAATCCCCAAATACTTTTAACAATTTTAACCCATGTTTAGAAGCTAACTTCAAACCAAGTAATAAAGCCTCATATTCAACAACATTGTTTGTACATGCAAATTGTAGCAAGAATGAGTACTTAAAGGTCTTACCTTTTGGAGAGATGAGAATGAATCCTACTCCTGAGCCTTCCTTAGAACAAGTGCCATCAAAGTACATAGTCCACAGAGCATCTTCCTGTGGTGTTTGTAAGACCTCTTTAACAATTGGTGTCGGCTTAGCTTCTTGTTTTTCTTGCTTTGACTCTTCCACACAAAAGGTGTCTATGCCAGTGTCCACAAAGTTAATTATTGGGGGTTCTTCTAGCTCTTCAATATGCTCAATCATATGTTAGAATCTTGATTTTCTAGAAATCTTGACATCCTTCTAATCAATTGAGAATGTGGCAAATGAAAAATCACATTGTATACTTCCTCCCATGGAAGAAAGCCATTGTATTGATAGTAGAATTCCATAAGTTGGTGGAATATCTATCACGTAACACTCATGAAAAACTCCTTTTCACAGAATGCAACTAGTTTATATGGTACTTTATAAATTACCCCAATAATAAGGACCGCTCTAGAATCCATAACATAGCACTTTCCATAGGTGCTATCAACCTTCAAGCCCATTTACTCCATTATCCTAACTGGATTGACATTATTTGAAGCACCATAATCTATCATACAATTCTTGAGTAGTTTTCCATCAATGATCAGGCTCAAAAAGAAAGGATTGACTAGACTAGGATTTGTAGTAATGGTAGTTCCCAAATAGATCTCAAGATTCTCATTAACTACTACGCCTACCTCAGTATATTTTTCTCAACTCTTACTTATTTTAGGTGCATCAGCTTCTGCTTTATCTTTGCTACCCTAGAAAATGCTATTAATAAAATCTACCATTTTGTTCTTATGTTCATCAATCCTCATCATCTCTAGAAAAGGAACTGTGACCTGGACTTGAGACAAAACCTAAAACATGTCAATGGGAGAATTACTTGTTAACTCAAGAAGTATTATGTCCTAAGGTTCTACCTTATTAGCTTGCTTATCAATCTTTTCAATGGTAGACTTCAAATCCTTGGCCTTTAAATCCTGATGTGCAGCTTTAACAATAACATTTTCTTTGCTACCTTTCTTTGCCCAAATTCCCATTTTTTTAGCTTCTTTGGGCTTGGTCTCTTCCTTTTTGTTTTCTATCTTAGTTCCTTTAATCTCTACATTGTTCTCTTTAATGAACATGCTGCTAGGATTACCTTGGTTTCTTCTCACCACCCTATTGGTGAAGACTACTTCTTGCTTGAGCTCTAGCATCCAATGCAATTGTATCTCTCGATTTCCTCATTTGAAAGTCTCCTCAAAGAAAAATTATCTAACTCGAGAGTGTAGGAAATGAATTCATCTTCTCTTTTTTCATCTGAAAGCACTTGCTAATGGTGTAAACCTACTTCGTGTCTTTGCACAACCACATCATTTGTGTTAGCATCATCACTAGAAGAATAATCATCACATTCCAACTTTGACCTAGTCATGAATACATTTTCCATCTCATCTGAATTATGAGGAGAATCAAACTCCCCTTGATCATCTTGAGTTTCTTCCAATGACCTCACAACCAAATTTTTTTGTGATGAGTGAGACATCTCACACACTCCACACCATGGTAAGTCTTCAGAAATTTTTGTGTTATTTTTATGCAAAGGGTCGAGTGTAGCCTAAAATTTCATTTGATTATTTTGAACTGGCTTCCCTTTGCACCAATTGGTATGATAAGGATAATCTTGAAGCCTTGGGGGCCTATCATTTCTCTAGGATTGGGGTTTCTCATTCTTTTTTTGCTTCTGTAATAGATTGAGAACTTGATCTAACTTTTCATCTAGAGCTACAACTTTAATTGCTTTCTCATTTTGAGCTTTTGAGTTCTTCAAAGGCCTAGGGTCATCCCTTCTTCCAACCTTACCAGATACCCTTCTATTGTTTTCAATGTTTACCGCCATCTTGTAGGCTTACCTCAAGGACTATAGATTCTTGTCCCTAAGCAAATAACACATCTTAGAGTCATATGAATTATAGTACACATCCAAACATGCTCTTTCATTAGGCCTTAGGAATCCAGGGACTTTATACATTCCTTTTGGAACCTCACATTAAATTCAGTAGCCATCTCATTATGCCCTTTTGTGATATTATTAAAGTCATTCAACCTAAACCGTGGATCAGTTTGGTCTCCATACTACTCTCTGAAGATTTGAAAGAATGAATCCTTGGAATCAATACTTGCATTTGGAAACCTCCTATACCAATCCCTTGCATCCTCCATTAGGGATTGCATAAATTATTTCATAGCCACATCCTCATCCCATGATTCAAAGTCTTCTACAAAACTCTAAAAATATTTTAAGTGGTCTTCACCATTGAGGGAATTTTTGCTAGTAAACTTGGGCACATGTTTCCTAACATTATCTAGCATTGGATTTGGGTATCTTAGGATGTTTTCAAAACATATCTACCTATACGTATCAGTGTGAAACAATCTCCTCCTAGTAGGTCCTTCTTCCTCATCTTGGTTATCATTATCTCTCCTACTATCACTATTGTGTCTAGACATTGTATGTTGAGAGTCATGTTGATCATTGAAATGAACTATTCTAGTTTTATCTTTAGGTTGTGAGGAGGAATTGGAGGGGTTTCCAGTAAATGGTGACTTTTCATTCATATGTGGACTTGAGCATGATGTACGGGCTTGAGGGCTTTGGGTCTAAGGGATAGGGTCTTTCAATGTGGACTCTAGGAAACCAAGTTTCCTCTTCATTTCCTTATTTACAACAAGTAACTCCATCTCCTTCATCTTCCTATCCAATTCTTCATTTTCTTTCATTAATTTGTTCAACAATGGAATAGAATCACCTTGCAATGTATCTTTCTTGGAAGGACCTCCTTCATTTGATTTTTTCTCTCCCATGGGTTGTTCTCCTTTGTCAACATTATGGGACTCACGGTTTGTATTTTTTGGGAGGAGTAGCTAGAATAGAAGTCTTTTCAGTGGTATTGGTTTGGGGATTTATAGTATCATTATCAACTGAGGAAACCACATGAATTTTTCCTACAATCTATTGCACTACTAGACTAGTTTCTTCAGAATATTTGGCTGCTCACCTATCTAGTGCCTCCATCTCCTCAACCTTCCTTCTTAACATATCCCTCTACATCATAACATCCCTTATTCTTTTCTCCTTCTTTGCATCTCTCTTTTTTCTATTTTCTTTGCATCTGGGGGCTCTTTCATTGAGCAATTTCATATCATTCAACACCTCTTCTTCATTTGAAAAAAGTAGAATCTCCATCAGATACTATTGTAGTTTCAACTTGGTGGGGAACAACATCATGGGAATATTCATCTCTAGTTAGCAGGTTAGGAGGAATAGGAGTATATGTATGAGAATTTTGGGTCACATATCCTTCAGTTCTAGCATGCCTAGCACTAGCATTGTCTTTTTGTATTCTATCCCTTTCTGTTATCTCTTTTTCTCTCCACTTCATGGCTTGATAGCCTCAGTCTAAGGAGTGCACATTTATAACAAACCTCATAAAAACTTATCCCCTCTCATTGAAAGTGTTATCACTAAAATCTAACATATTCCTTTCACATTCTGAACTAGAACTAGAATGAATATCATGTTTAGGGACCGGATGAGGAGTAGACTTATAGTTTTCAATGTCCTTTTCTTTTATCCATTTTCTGTGAGCATTCTTGTTCCTAGGAGATTTTACCTCCTGCTTTTGCTCTGGATGATTCTTCATGTGGCCTTGTGTTCCTTTCATTCGCACATAAATATTCTTCACATTTGTCAATTTATTTGATTTATTTACACTTTTCTTCTTTACTTCTTTAATATCCTTGAACACTGGCTCACACTGGTGTAGAGACTTTAGAGTCATCACCCAAATTCCTTGGGACAAATTAGTAGCAATTTTGTTATGCTTTATGCAAATTTTAACAAATCTTTAGGAACTTAGACAAACTTTTCCACATATGATGTGCATTTGCATGAATCTTGAACACGAGCTTTGAAAACAAAAGGAGTAGGAAACTTATCAGTAATTTTGGTTGAATATTTGAAAAATATTTGTGCTAAATTTAGCAGACACTTCTATTTTATTGACACTATAAGTAAATATCACCATATAACGTAGTGATCTATGATGAGGCATTATGGAGAACTAATAACTGTAAAGCTTACATCCCCAATAGAGTTTCCATTCTGTTGGTTATTTTCAATGAAACAATCAGATCTCGCCAGATACCTCTGGGTTTTCTAGACTCAATTATCGAATACCTACAAGATAAGTGGCCAAAAAATGAGATGTATCACCAATCACTTTATCTCCTACAATTCAAGATTTGAAAAACCTGCAAGAGTGGTCCCATAACATACATTATACAATTCTTTCAAACAACTTATGTATACATTGCATAATCAAGCAAATATATTCTCACCAATGACTAATAAAATGAAATCTTTCAAGAAGTTGGTATTTCCTTGAATGAATTATTCATCTTAAGCTGCGAATACAAGACAACACCAATGACAACAAATTAAAGATAGATCAATGATTATTTAAAAGGATGTTCTCAAATCGAGTAACTAGAACCATGAGAAAGACTTATGGGGATTAGGATTAGTGCCATTATCTATGGGCTAGGAGTCTAAGAAAATTGAAATATAAGGTATATTTAATTTGGAACATCCATGATTGAAGTGAAATTACTTTTCAATTCACAAATCTATAATTAGATTCTAAAGACTAATTATCAAATCCAATATCCCTAAATATGAATTTATGATTTTATCTAAGAATTTAAACTAATTCTATGAACTAGAGCTAAAACCAAAACATATACCAAAATATGAAAATAATAGTAATTAATGAAATGATCTTTGATCAAAATTTTCATTAATAATTCAAGTACAAATCTAAATTGGAGAGACTATAGACTTAGAAAACTTGAATTATCATTCAAATATGCTCAAGAACCATACATTTTACTAAATTTACTATCTAGACTCAAAGCATTAGACAATAACTTCTAACATATTTGTTGTGTTCTCCATTTTCACAATTCAATTCCAGAATTCAACAAAAGACCAGTACAAATGACCTTGAATTTCTTTTTATAGAATAAGGGAGCAAAAACAAGCTTCGGGCTAGATGTACACATGTCAAATTCTAATTGGACCACTACATAACATATTCCCTAATTCAGTTATATTTACATCTTTCAAATTGGAGGGAATAGATATGAGACAAAGATTATTAGCATTCGTTGTAAGAAGCAGCTTCACCCTCTAAAAGCACATGTCAAAAGGAATAGTCTTCTATGTTGTAGCATGTCTGTACCATTGAACAAGATGAAAAAATGATGTAAAGAAAAAATTGAATCAAAATCTTGGTCAACATTCGACATCATCAGTGGCCAATTGAAGTCAATGATTTCATCCAACTTCTTCCTATATCGAGAATACTTAGTCATCACAAAATTAGATTCTTTCTCAAAATCTTCCACAAAGATGATAATAAATGTCAAATTTTCCAAAGTATCATTCAAAACACTGATGTCAACTCCTTTAAAAATTTGATAAACTTGGGAAGTAATAACATCATCCATCTCCCTTTTCCACACTTATAGTGGTTTCACTTCATCACTGGGGAGCTAAATATCTTGCAACAGTGACAAATCCACTAGATCATAATGAGCCTCCAGTTCTCTAATTTTCTAATTGAGTGGGGCAATATATCCCTGAAACTTTTTCTCACTAAGCTCACAGACAAATGTATATGTTGGAATCACCTTAGGATATCTATCCTCATCTTGGTTGGCTCTGACTACCATAAACTTCAATATCTCAGACCTTGGGATCCACTTATTCAGGATTAGGATAGCCAACTCCTTATCCCCTTGAGAAAACCCTATTGCTTGCAACATCGCAACATAATTGGCATGAACATCATTCAATTTGGTCTAAATTTTCTTATTCAAATGTTTCAAGATAGTATGAACAATCTTTGAGATGTTTTCATACATTGTGTCTTGTTCTTGTTCCAACAGCTTCTTATATGTTTCAATTTGTTAAAGGATTTATTCTCTTGTAGGTTCATTAGATGAACTGGGACCTAATTTTCCTAGTTCCTCTACTGAGAGTGGCTCATGTCCTAGTTTATATGGCAATATTGCCAAGATTTAATATTGAGGGGAAGGTTCAAAAAATGCAATTGGAGAATATGGAGGTGGGTGACTTGAAGTAGCTTGGCCTTGATTTCTCTACATTTCTTCCCTCTTCTTATAGAATGCCAACTCAATCTCTAGTACAACTACCTTTTACTGACTATTATCATATTCATTAAGGAGCTCATGGTACTTACTCTTGAAATCATCCCTTTGAAGGGTGAGGTTTTCCATAGTTTCTTTAGTAAATCTAGCAACATTAACAACCATGTTAGTTTCCTCCAAGGCTGGGGTTTCATCGACTCTCTTCACAAGTAATTTCCCACTAAAATCTAATGGCTCAGTAAGTACTAGTTTCTTGGATCCCATGGATAATGACTAGATTGCTAGTACATCCCAATCTTCACTAAATGCACATCCCTGAAGTTCCATAGTCAATTCCTCCTCTATTTGCACTAGGGCCTTTTTAGCTATCCTTATGTTATCCCTAACTATAACATTAACAATATCTCACTCTGGTAGCAACAACACACCACATTTCTTCACAAGTTCTCTTCCATCCTAGGCAATAATCTTTCAAAATTAATCCCTCATAACACTCCTCACATTGGCCTGAATGACATTTTTAGGAAGCTAAGGAAGTAAACTCCTTTCAGTGGCTACCTGCTCTACATACTCTATAGCTTTGGCTCTCCATAAGAAATCTCTAAATGTGGGTGTTTCAACAAACGAGTCACATTCGATAAATTTCTAAAAAGCCTCTAACCTTAAATCAACTGCATTATTTAAACCAGTGATATCAAGTTTTCTCAGCCTGAGACTACTTTCTCCTAAACTTGAGGTAGCTTCCCCTATAGGGGGAGGAATTCCCTATTGTATATCCTTAGGAGTGATAAATATTTCATCATCATTTGTATCAAAATACTCAACTACTCCTCTTACCTCATTCCTTTGTTTCTTAAGGGGTGGTTGCACCAGTTGAGCAGGACTTCCTGGAGGTGAATCAACATCAATTACAGGTGGGGGAACCTACCTTGGAGGTTATGGCATTACAATTTTAGGAGAAGCTTCCTTTGATCCCTTAGAAGTGATAGGCGTCAACAAAGTTTGTTCTTCATCTACCACTTTCTTCCTTATAGAATAGATTCTTATTTTCTTGGGTGGTTGGTAAGTGGGCCTTTCTTCCAACACCATAGAAGTATCTTCTTCAACCACTCTTTCTTTTCCTTTATCTATAACCCCCCATTTCTCCCTTAACACACCAACTATATTGTCAAAATTGTCCATAACATACATGACCTGGCTAAATTCATTAGGTATATTTGGCATTGGGTTATACTTGGAATCCCTTTTCCATTTTTCCTCCATCATCTTCTTGTAAGAAAGATACTTGGCTTTCCTTCAATCCTATTTTGGAAAGCTAGAAATTTTCCTAATTACATCTTTAGGATAGTAGAAATTGTGCACAAAAATACCAAGTCTTTTATTTTCTTTTAATTTAGTAATAAATCCCTCAGGTCATGATTTATCAGGTGTATAGGCTCTAACTTGTAGGGTTCTAGTAGATTCCCTAATTCCCTCCATGCCCCTTTCACCATAAAAAAATTAGAAAATGTTGTCCACTCTAGAAAGAATGAGCCCTTCTTTGTTGTATCAAGTAAGTGGGCTGCCTATGAAGCTTCCAATTGCCTCATAATTTCAAGAAACCCTATCCTTAATGGCACATATCTTGTAAAAACATACAAATCTAAACTGGTGCCATATACTATGAAGATTGTTTTATTAGGATATAAAATCAAGTCTCCCCAGTTGTGACCCAAATTCAGGTTAGACCTCATCTCCATAGGTCTCAAGAATTCATGAATTTCTTTGGGGATCAATGGTGGTTGATATATCAAGGACCTCTTTATCTTTGATGAAAAATCATTATGAAACATCACATAATTATAATTTTGGTCATCTTTATCTAGAATCTAGGCCCAACATTGAACAAGCAAATAAACGCCTTTTCCTTCCTTTTCAAACTTATGTATTTATTAAAAACCTTTTCCCCTTTATAAAAGAACATATGAATTAACAATGAGTACCAACACAATTTCACCCATTCTTTCCCTTTCCTTGGCTCAACCAAACCTTTATAGATATGTTCTACCAAATATGTGGCATAATCATAAACTATGTTGTAAGTTGGATGTTGTAGATGTTTTTCCATGTAGTTGTATTCCCTCTGTAATGTGTTAGGTGGAGAAAAAATGATGATTTTCCACAAAGAATTTATAGTCTTCTTGAAGTAGCTAGTGAAATACTTCATCGAGAAGGGCTCAAGCTCCTTTTCACCAATTTTGATTTGTTTTCTATTCTTCCGAGTACTAGTACTAGTAGTATGCAAGCGAAATATTTTTTTCCTCATGAATACCTTGGTATTTTCATGTTCTTTCCTAATGACATCCATATCAAGAAGAACCAAATCCTGACTCCACTCATGCAAATCAAAAACATCTTCAATTTCCTATCTGGTTATCCTTACAATTTCTTTCCCATCAAATGTCTTGACTATCCTAGAGACTAGGTCATACCTTGAGGAGATATCCTTCAATAAATCAACATCCGTATATACATTGGGAACCAATAATTTTCCCATATCTACCCTCTAAGGGTTACAAAGGGGAACTCCAAGGTTTCTATTTATGAACCAATGTTGGAAGAGCTATCGTCTAGTATAAGGCAACTCGACATCCTTAATGAAGCACTACTTATCCATCACTCCCTCTCCGACTCTAAGGCCATAGAACAAGATTTCTCCTTTGGGTTTCTTATTTGTAGAGGACATTAACAAGTCAATTACATCCTAGAAAAGTAATCTAGGTTGGGCTATAGGGATAGCAATTTTTACTTTGGGAGCCATGGATATTGAAATGAATTTTAGGCAAACTAGGGTTTCGATGAGAAAGACTCCAATTACCAAACTCCTAATTCAAACCTAGGGTTCAATCTAAATGTCAATTTCAAAAGGTCCCATAGGGTTGTGATGTTTTAAAGATGAAAATAACCCTAACTTTGAGCAATTAAAACAAAGAAATAAAACACGTTCGACTAAAAGAAAATTGAAAGCCAACCCTAGTTCAAAAAGCTAGAATAAAGCATAAACAAAATTTATTGTACTTATGACTTTCAATTGCAATAAACCCTAATGATGGTCAGGATGAACTTTACAAGTCACCTTCTTTGATTTTTGTATTGCTCTAGACACATCCTCAAATTTCAATTATGCAAGAACTGACCACATACATTTTGAGGATAATCAAGTAGATTTTTGAGTCACCTCCACCATTACTACTCGCTCGCATGAAGTAAAAAAAATACAATGGGTGTACTCATAGTTTTGAATATGCAGTGTTGATCTCCCACTAAGATGGCCACCTTGGACAACTTACATTGAGTCATCACATTTGAATTTCATTTTTTCTCTATTCCAAACAACTAACCATAAAGATATGCCAACTTGATCCTTCTTCGTATACTTTTGGGCCCCACCTGCCAATGGTCATAGGACATACATGGCGACTTCTTGTGGTCCTTGCAACTTTTAACAAGCTTGCATTTGAACTCTGTGAGATGATAGAGGATGGTAGTGATCAACTCATCCCTCTTAATAATCACCATTGATCATAAAACTTTGAGTGTCAGAATGAAAAGTGATGGTTGGGTCTATACCCGTGATCAAACATGTGTGAGCATCTTGCAGACCATGCAGTGGTTAAAGAGTCATCACTTGGGACCTATGATCCAATGAGGAATGGTTCAAATTAATTCCAATGTATAGATGGTCTTTAATCTTGCACATACGAGAAATTTAACCATAAAATGGGGCCACGAATAGGCTAAAGGTGACCACATAACTTAGACAAGGGGGTTGGTAAAGGAATACCTTGTGATGGCTCAAAAGATAACTTAAATAGCTAGCAATTGGGCATAACAAGTCAACCTAAGATTAAGATGCCCAAGGTTACAAAGGTAAAACCCTAAACCCCACCTATGGGAAACATGTGGCATGCCCTTATTGAGAATAAAGGGATCTCAAAATGTCAAAAATTTTAGGGACTCCATCATAACATACACCAAATAAAATAATTTCTCCTTCATAAAACTCCACTTTTTCAAATTAACTAATAACATTTCTTCTTTGAGCCTTTGTAAGACTTGTCTAATATGCAATAAATTCTCTTCTTTTTTGTTGCTAAAAATTAGAATATCATCAAGATAAACAATCACAAACTTTCCTAAAAATGGTTTCAATACTTCATTCATTAACCTCATAAATTTATTGGGTTTATTTGTTAACCCAAAGGGCATTTCTAACCATTCATACATTCCCTCTTTAGTATTAAATGTAGTCTTCCATTCATCACCATCTCTTATCCTAATTTGGTGTTATAGGTTATTTAAATCAATCTTTATAAAATGTCTAGACTTTCGTAAACAATCCATGAGATCACCCATTCTTGGTAAAGGAAAATGATACCTTATTGTTATTTTGTTGATGACTCTTGAGTTCATGCACATTCTCCATTCACCATCCTTCTTTGGTGCTAACACAATTGGTACCACACATGGGCTAAGGCTCTCTCTAATTTTTCCTCTTTTAAATAACTTTTGCACTTGTTTTTTTACCTCTACATTTTCTATAGGTTTCAACCTATAGGAAGCCTTGTTGGGTAAACTTTCCCGTCGAATTAAATCAATATGATGATTGATGCTCCTGATAGGTGGTAGTCCATTTGGTAAATCCTTGGACACAATTTTATCAAACTCTTCTAGAATCCCCTTCACTTCTAAAGGCATGTCACTATGGTCATCTATTGTATCTACTTGTAGATCCTTGGGAATTATTCCAAAACATATCTTTTTATTTTTAATCTCTTTCAAAAATTTGTTTCCCTATCACTAGCAATTTTCTTGGACCACTTTCCACATCTTCATTCTTGGTTGCCAATGGTGTAAGAGTATATTTTATTTCATTTTTCTCCAATTTGTAAGTTTTTTTTCTTAAATTATGGATTTTATTTCTATCAAACTTCCATGGCCTCCCTAAAATTAAGTGAAATACATCCATGGGCATGATATCACACCACACAACATCTTCATAAGTGCCTATACAAAAATTCACAAGGCATTGCTAATCAACGAAGACTTGGTGACCTTTTTCTAGCCATGAAACCTTACAATGGGTAGGGTGAGATACCATTTTTAACCCCAAATTTTCCACCATTTCAACTTAAACTAAGTTATCAGTGCTTCCACAATCTATTATGACATTGCAGTACTTTTCACCAGATTTACATATTGTTCTAAATAAATTTTTCTTTTGCAGAGGTTTATCTTCTTTTTTGGTTGGCTTCTATAATCTCCTCTTCATCATAAGTTCTTATCCTCTCTTAGGTTCACTTGGTTGACTAACAAACCCTGTAGACTCATTATCCCCCTTTTCTATGTGTGCACTTGCTACCCATGTTCTCTTTAATCCTTATGGTATGTGTTGTGGGAATTCATAAAATCTATAGCCTGATTTTCAATAGTTAAAAGATGTTCCTTGGGAGCCTCTACCTTGGCCTCTTCCATATCCACCTCTACCTCTCATGGGGTATGGTCTTGACCTCATTTCATCCTTCTCCTTTTGATTTTTTTATGGGATGGCCTCCTTAACATGGTTGTAGTTTTTTTGTTGTTGCACTTTACCTTTGTTAACCTTTGTTTTTGTTTTTTCCTTTCTTTCTTGCTAATTTATCTTTAGCCTTTAGTGCATAATAGTATGCTTCTTCCAAATTTTGTAGCCTTATCATACTTATTTCATCTTGAATGTTCAACTTCAATTAATTAATAAATATTGCTACTTTTCCATGGTCCAATTCATTATGACCAGATCTTATGGAATTCTTATAAAACTCCTCATTATAGGCCTTCACACTCAAATCCCTTTGTCTTAAATTTTGCAATTTCTAGAGAAGTTCAAGTTGATGATCACCAGGAAAAAATTTAGTCTTTACGTTGCTTACCATTCGATCCCATCATGTAATCTTTTTTCTACCATTTCTTCTTCTCTGAGACTACACCTCTTTCCATGAGAGTGTTGCATGAACTTTCAACCTTGTTTGAAAAATATTTACTCTTTTTGGGTAGTCTACCTCATCATACTCAAGGTATTGCTCCATCTTTGTTAACTAGTCAATTAGTTCATCTAGTTTTAAACTTCTTGGGAAGCTTGGTAACTCTACCCTTGTTCCTTTCCCAAATTTGGAAATAGCTCTCATTAACCTTCTTTCACCTACATCTATATCTTCATTTGAATTTTTACCCTATTTTCCAACCATCTCCACTCCTTCACCATCTTCACTATCACTATCTTCATGTGCTCTGCCTCCTCTCATTCCACCCTCTATTGCATTCATTCTTTCCTACATTCCCCTCAATGTTTCTAGCAACTCATCTATTCTTCCTACTACTTCTATAGATGTAACCTTTTCCATCCTTCTTCTTGGTGGCATCATACTGCTCTAACTTAGCTTCTTTCCTTTTCTCTCTTACCACAATCTTCCTTGTTGTAATATACCTTGTTGTAGGGACACATACACAGTTCATACTCAAAAGGGATTACTCTAACCCCAATCTTAGTTCACTATCCCTCTTCCTAGAGCTATAGTTGTGCTCTAATACCATGTTGATGGAACCCACCCCCTTAGAGGTGCCTAAAAACCCACTAAAATGAGAAAACATGTCGAAAAGGAGAGGTTGTGTTGCTATAAGAAAACTCACACAACCTTTACAAAGGTATACACACATGCTACAGGTCCAATAGCAAGTTTTAGAGGCATAAAATCAATTGTAGGGACACAAACTAAGTTTTCAAAAATAGACTGTTGCTACAGGTAGCTACAACAATGGCTATAGGTGACTATTTATAGTTTCAACTTCATAAAAGACTTTAAAATTATAAATAAAAACTTGAAATTTTAGAATAAAAAACTTATATCATATTTCATGCAAACACACATTCAATATTAGAGAACCAAGACTTTAAAAAAAGTAAACAACTTTTCATTAACTTAGAAAATACAAACAATTATAATCATTTTACACATTTACAATTGCTACAATAAAATATAGAGTCTATTGGCCTACACTTTGTCTTCTTTATGTCTACTATGGGCCTCTTTGACTACTATCAAAATATTCCTTCTTATGTCCTTTAATATTATCTATTACCTTATTTATTCTCCTCCTTTTTTCCACTCTGACATCTCTTTCCACTGTTATGTCTTCCTTCTGCTATTTTGTTCTTCTTCTCAACACTATCCAAAATGTGGAATCTTCTTGCTAAAAATTATCCAAAATCACACCTAAAACTATTGCAACATTCAAAAACCTTCATAAATTCATACACCTACAAATTTTTAGTTCAAAAACTCCTACCTAATTTTCCTTTTATCATTTTTTAATATTGTTGTACATTAAATGAGCATACAATAGGTAGTTTTCTGCAACCAAGTAAAAAAATTAAATTAAATTAAATTTTAAAACCATTACAACTCCATCACATCACATTCATTGGAGGAAAAAAAAAATGATGCCCCTGCATCTAATTACTACGATAGAAAGTTTTGTGAGCCCCTGCTCACTATGCAAAACTCTATATTGTTGTGGGCTAAAGTTCTTGTTGTTGCAGGTTAGCAACTTTGTCATCTTGTGCTAACTAGAGTGATTCAAGCTCTTCTAGGCTTAACCATGTTTCATCTTCGACTAGTTTAACCTTGCATTTCACTAAATACGCATTGTACTCCCTTCCCCTAGTCTTCCTAATCACTCTAGAATCCAATATATCTTCATTTTCCTCTCATGATTTTTTAGGTAGATGCTCCTTCCATTTTTCTTGTAATATCATCTCTTCATCTTGTAGTTGTGATTTCTCTCCCTCATGATAAGTATATAAATTTGAAACATTAAAAATTGGAGAGATTTCCAAACCTTTAGGAAGCTCCAACTCATATGAATTCAGTGAAAACTTCTTGATGATCTTGCACGGTCCAATCTTCTTCCAGTTAAGTTTTTTGTAGGAATGTCTAGGAAATATTTCCTTTCATATATGTTCCAATACCATATCTCCAACTTCAAAATTCTTTTCTCTCCTCTTTAAATTGACCTTCACTTTATATTTTTGGCTGCTGCAACTAAGTTTTTTCCTAACTTGGTATAAATCTTGCATATATTTGGAAAACTCTTCTCCTTCAACACTTCTTTTATATCCTTCCATATTTGCAAGCTACCTTAATTCTAAAATACCTTTAGGAATATTCCCACAAACAATATGAAATGGAGTCTTACTTGTGCTTTTATTGACTAATTCATTTTACGCAAACTTAGCTTGAGGAAATATCGAATCCCATTACTTAGGGTTGTCACCAACTAAACATCTTAAAAAAATTCTTAAGCTACAATTAATAACTTTAGTCTATCCATCAATTTGAGGATGATAAGTAGAACTAAACTTTGAATCATTCCCTAATTTCTTCCAAATGTCCTACAAACTTCTTATCATGGTCTAAAACTCACTAGTAGAATTTGGCAAATAAATGACTATGTGACTAGAACTTTTAGTCATGACAACTCAAAATGATTAAATTATAGTTTTTTTTTGCAATATAGCTATAAATGACTAATTTGATCATAGGGTAAAAAAAAGAGAAGTGGAAAATAAAGCGGAAAGTAATAAAAAAGAAATTGAAAGACTAAGTTTTTTTTTGGGCACCAAAAAATGAAAAAGAGAATTTTTATTTTCTTATGTCTCTTGAGCCACATAACAAGAGGAAGGTTAGGTGTTTCTTAGTTTGTTTGTTCAAAAAAGTCCAAATATTTTTTGAGGGAATGTTGTAGAACTAACAGTTGTGTTGGAATTGTGTTCCTCAATCTCACAAGATGAAACCTTTGAAAGAGAAAATTCGGTGTGACATCCCTACTATCTAGCTGACTAGCAGTTGTGCAACCTTGTGAAATGCTCAGGTTGCTAAGACCTTGTTACTGTCTTTCCAACCAGAGCTATCAATATGACATGTTCATCACTATGAAAGTTTATAACTCTTCCTGCCCAAGCAGATCTCTTGCCGACAATTAGTGTTTAAAGGTTATCGGTGAGACTTGTGGTGACAGAAGTCATCGGGGAGAGATTTGAATGTTTGGTATGAATCATACCAACAAGAGATGTCTCACTGAATGGTTATACACTTGGATTCATCAGAGTAACATGAAATTTTGGTAAGAAATCTTGGTGAAAGATGATATGTCTCATTGATAGTATAGTTTGTTGTCAGTATGACTCCTAGAAAAAGATGGACTCGGAGTGCCTTGGAACCTACATAGTGACTCTTAGCAACAACCTAAGTCTTGCTGACAGATGTTCATATTGGTATGAATTGAGGGCTCAATATGATATCTCACCAAATAGTGATAGTCTTGTTGATGGGAATGTTGATGTCTATGTGACTTTTGAACATTGGTATGACCTCTCACCGAATATCAATAGTCTTGCCGAATAGTGCTACATGTGTTGGTCATCAGTATGATGTCTCAGCAATATGGTTTGTCTCACTAACAGCTTTTGAACTCGGTGTAACCTCTTACCAAATGTGATGACTCTGGCTGATATTGACAGTTGGGCTTTGTGGCATCGAGAAGACATGACTAGGGTCTCACCAACATGCAAACATAGTTTGAATGCTTTAGCTGATTGAAAGACTATCCTATGTGGTGTGTCTTCGACCAATCAGAGAAGTAGAATGGGAACCATTGGAAGTTAGATTATTGTGACCATTCCTGTGTGGAAGATCAATAGATAGTGGCAACATGGATATACTCTGAAATTGAAGATGATGTTCAGTTCGATGGATGTTCAGATGAATAGTTCAATGGGTGATCAGTGTGTGTGAATTCAATTCGAGCATTGTAACTAGAATGTTTTTGTACAAGGTTGATCAAGGATTATGCTATTGTAAATTGACATTAGAAAGATAAGTCTCATCTCTATATGTACTTTCCATTACTGTAATACAAAGAGGATTTTCTTGGTGTGGTGGGTTTTTCTCCTGTAAGGGTTTTCCCACATAAATTTGGTGTTCATCTGTGTATGTTAATTTCTCTATTTTAGTTATTTCTTTCAAGTGTATCTTAATTGGACTATAATTGAAAAATTTAAAGTCACCTCTAAATTATTCCCTGAGTTTTTGACATTAGGAGAGTGTTTCTCACCTTATCTTTCCTTACAAGTGGTATCAGAGCATGGCCAGTTGAGTTATCCTTGTGGGTACATTGGGTTTTTTATGTCAATTATGTTCAATGGGAGTCTTGTAGAAGTTTGGTAATTTTAATTATAGGTTAGGATGACAAGCACATCAGGAAAGATTGAAATTAAGAAATTCAATGGCAACAATTTTGATTTGTGGAAACTCAAAATGGAATATCTATTGGTTGATCATGATCTTTGGATTGTTGTGTCTGGAGAGAAGCCTACAGGCATGAAGCAAGAATATTGGGACCTTGCAGATAGAAAATCAAAGGGGTTGATGAGGCTTTGTTTAGTAGACTCTATTCTTCTGAATGTTCATGAAGAAAATATTGCATCTTCCTTGTGGAAAAGACAGTCAACTATTTATCAAGGCAAGTCCTTGGTGAATAAATTGTTCTTGAGGAAGAAGTTGCAATCTTTGAGAATGCAGAAGGGAGAATCTATTGCTGATCATATGAATGCATTCAACATGTTGATTGCATAGTTAACATCTGTGGGTGTGAAGATTGATGAAGAAGATCGCTATATGATGTTATTATGTTCTTTGTCAGATTCTTGGGATCACCTGGTGATGGCTATTGGGAGTACAACTTCCTCTTTTAAGATGGAAGATGTTGTTGCTTCTTTGTTATCAGAAGAGATGAGAAGGAAATATTTTGAGATGGTGAAGAAGGCTCTTGTTGTTAGAGGAAGAACAAAAGAAAAATGCAAGAAGAAGGACAAGAAGTTCAAATCCAAATCGAAAGGGAGATCAAAGTCTCCTGGCAAGAAGTCAAAAGGTGAAGTGTTGGAATTGTGGGAAACCTAGTCATGTTTGTAAGGATTGTAAAGAGGAGAAAAAGAAGAAGAAGAAAAATTATTCCAACAATGATTCTTCTCAGAGTGATGCAGATGCCTTCATTGTAGCCTTGGCTACACAGGCATCAGATGATGTCTGGCTGATTGATTCTGGAGCATCTTTCCACATGGCTTCTCATAGAGACTATTTCATGAAGTATGAAAAATATGATGGTGGAAAGGTGTATTTGGCAAGTGATTCATCTTTGGAAATAGGTGGTCATGGAAGAGTCATAATTCAATTCCTTGATGGAAGAGTGAAGGGAATCAATGATGTAATGCATATACCAGGTTTGGCTCAAAATTTAATTTTTGTTAGTAAGCTAAATGATATTGGAGTGCAAGTCACATTCTCTAGAAATGGCTGCAAGATGACTAGAGGCTCAATGGTGCTAGCAAGGGGTGCTCATATTGGTACCTTGTATAAGTTGGATGTACATGCTATGCACTGTAATAGTGTCTCTGCAAAGTCACATAAAGCTACTCATGGAGAAAAGAAGGAAAATGTTCCTGACAGTGTAAACTCTATGGAAGTTAAACTTCTAGTAGAAAAGACTATGCTCTGGCATCATAGGCTAGGCCACATTGGAGAGAAAAGTTTAAAAACCTTGAAGAATAAAAACTTGGTTGAAGGGCTTGATGATTGTACCTTGAATTTGAATTATGTGAACATTGTATATATGGAAAACATCACCATGTTTCATTTTACTTTAGTCCTCACAAATCTTCTAGTTTACTTGATTACATTCATTATGATATTTTTGGTCCAGTGAATTTTCCTTCTTTGTCTAAGTCAAGGTATAAGATCAGAGCAATCAGAAGTATCAGTGACATTCAACTCTTGAACTAGGAAATCCCTCATAGATTCTTGCATACGGTGGAACTAGGCGGGAGACCACACATAGAGTTGGCTTTATTTTCTAGGAGCGAGTGAGAAAGGAAAATTCTTCTCTAAGGGATCTCCACTATTCTCGTCGCCCACCACATGACATAGCAAACCATTCGTCTATATCATATCTAAGATGATTAACCTCACCAAGATTAATGGCCAAGTTGTTCCCCAGATGGATCACCCTTCTATAGAGATCCTGGAGTGTGCTAGAAATGTTCTATTTGAGTTATTGCCCCTACTATTCCAAGGGTTCATGTTTTCAAGCAAGGTGTTTTTGTCTGTTCTTGTTCATACTCCTTACGATCCGTGACTGTGGGTGACCCTGTTGGTCACCCATAGAATTTTAGGGGGGGCCGGTGATGATAGGAAAATAGCTTTTCCTACATTCTCGTGTATGCTTTGTAGAGAGCGCAATGTCATATCTAATAAAACACATAACGTCGGACCATAATCATAAGAAATATAGGAAGAGCGGGGGTAAAATAAATCAATCATAATACATAACCTACACTCACTCCAAATATGCGATCACATGTGTTACACTCTGATTCAACCTAATGGGGACTGGAGAAAGTGAGACACCAAACCATAAAAGGTAAATGTTGCACCATAAAGAGCAAACCCACCATGTTGCCTCGATTACCGACGTAAGAATCGAGCATCACCATTAGCAGAGACAAATCCAAATACAAATCTTTTAGTAGCACACATATCCAAAGGCCAGAACATAGCCCATTTACCTCATTTATTGGGTTGAGTCCCAGTCATAGTTTACCCAGAACCCGTTGATTGAATTGATCATTCATTGATGATTATTCGAGAAGAGCATTTGTTTATTTTTTGAAAAGCAAATCAGAAGTGTTTAGTCATTTTAAGGAATTTAAAAACCTTGTAAAAAATTAGACTAGAAGGAAAATAAAATGTTTAAGGACTGATAATGGAGGTTAATTTTGTTCTGATGAGTTTGAGATGTATTGTAAAGATCATGGGATTAAAAGACATAAAACTACACCTTACACTTTATAACAAACTGTAGTGACAGAAAGGTTCAACAAGACAGTGATGGAAAGAGCACAGAGTATGCTGAGCAGTGTTGGATTGGAGGAGAAGTTCTAGGCTAAGGCAGTTGCTATAGCATGGTACTTGATAAACCATTCTCCTAGTTCTACTCTTGTTGAGAAAACACCTTTGGAAGCATGGTCTAGTAAGAAGCCCTCTCTAAGACATATTTGTGTTTTTGGCTGTGAGGCACATGCATATGTGCCAAATGAGAAAAGATCTAAATTAGAGAACATGACTATTAAATGTATTTTTATTGGCTATAGTGTTGGCATAAAATGATACAAGCTTTGGAATCCTGATACGGAGAAGGTTCTATACAGCAGAAGTGTTATCTTTCACGAGCTGAAGCCTTCTAACTTGGATTTGCAATCAGAGACAAAATCAGAAAACAAAAAGGATGTAGTTGAAATTCCTCTGACACTAGATAAAAAGGAATTCAAAATTCAAAATGTACTTGAAACTAAGGAGAGCTCAAGCAGTTATGAAAGTTTTGAAGAAGAACAACCCCAGTCTCAGCAAGTGAGGAGGTCAACTCATGAAATAAAGAAACCTGATAGGTATGGGTTTTCTTTGATAGATTCTACTTGTTCCTATGCTTTAATTTCTAGCACTGATGAGCCTAGGACTGTGAAAGAGACATTTAGAATATCTGATTCAAACTCTTGGTTGGAAGCCATGAATGAAGAAATGGCATCATTAGAAAAGAATGATACTTGGAGTTTGGTGCCCTTTCCTGAAGGCATAAAAGTTGTTGGTTGCAAATGGGTATTTAAAAATAAAATAGGTCTGGATGGCATTGTGAAAAAATATAAGGTGAGGTTGGTTGTGAAGGGTTATTCCCAGGTAGAGGGAATTGATTATGGAGAAATTTTTTCTCATGTAGCTAAGCTAACATCCATTAGGTTTCTTTTGTCACTTGCAGTAGCATATGACTTAGAGGTTGAACGGATGGATGTGAAGACAACATTTCTTCATGGTGGTCTTGAAGAAGAAATTTATTTGTCCCACCCTGAGCACTTTGTGGAGAAAGGTAAAGAAAAATTGGTTTGCAAGTTGAAAAAATATCTATATGGATTAAAGCAGTCTCCTAGAATGTGGTACTAGAAGTTTGACAAAAAAAATTTGTCATTGGGATTTGTAAGATCAAAATCTGATCATTGTGTGTATTACAAAGCTGAAAGTGATCAAGTTCTTAGGCAATAGTAAGTTAATGATTTCTGATCTTAAGTCTCAAAATCTGGATTAAAGCAATCTCCTAGAATGTGGTACTAGAAGTTTGACAAAAAAAAATTGTCATTGGAATTTGTAAGATCAAAATATGATCATTGTGTGTATTACAAAGCTGAAAGTGATCAAGTTCTTAGGCAATAGTAAGTTAATGATTTCTGATCTTAAGTCTCAAAATATTTTGTCATTGGGATTTGTAAGATCAAAATCTGATCATTGTGTGTATTACAAAGCTGAAAGTGATCAAGTTCATAGGCAATAGTAAGTTAATGATTTTTTATCTTAAGTCTCAATTGTCTGCAAAGTTTGAAATGCAAGATCTTGGTGCAGCAAGGTATATTCTGAGAATGGAAACAACTAGGGACATGAAGAGTAGAAAACTTTGGCTCAGTCAGAGTAAGTATATTAAGACTATTCTAAATAGATTTTGTATGACTAATTGCATACAGCTAGTTGTTCCAGTTTTGTAGGGAATGAAGCTATATGTTGAAGACTGTCCAAAATATCCTACTAAGATGGAGGACATGACTAGTGTGCCTTATGCTAGTGTAGTTGGCAGTCTAATAAATGCAATGGTCTGTACAAGGCCAAACATTTTCCAAGTAGTGGGAGTACTTAGTTGGTTTATGGCTAATCCTAGAAGATCACATTGGGATGTTGTGAAAAGAGTATTCAGATATTTGAAGGGAACTTCTGAATATGCATTGTGTTACCATGACAACTTGGTTGAATCATAGAGGACTCTTAGCATTTGAGGCTATGTGGATTCTGATTGGGAAAGTGACATTAATAGTAGAAGATCCACCAGTGGATATATTTTCATGATGAATGGTGGTGCAGTGAGTTGGATGAGTAAGCAGCAGGTTGTAGTTGCTTTGTCTACTATAGAGGCAGAATACATGGCAGCAACACACGCCTATAAAGAAGCAATTAGGTTAAAAAGTTTGTGTTCTAACATTGTTTTTGATGCAGGGAAAATAACAATTTACTATGACAGTCAGAGTGCTATTTGTTTGGAAAAGAATCCTACTTTCCACGCCAAGATGAAACATATAGATGTACAGTATCATTTTGTACAAGACATGGTGGAGGATGGAAAGATCTCTTTAGAAAAAGTGGATACTCTAGAGAATGTTGCAGATGCATTGATGAAGCCAGTGAGCACAAACAAGTTCAAGTGGTGTGCCAGTTCAATGGGCCTTAGTGCCCATGAACGTCAGTAGTTTGGTTGTGCTCTAGAGGTGCCTATGTGATCTTCATCAAGTGGGAGATTGTTAGAATTATGTGCCTCAATATCATAGGATGAAACCTCTGAAAGATAAAAGTTAGTGTGATATCCCTACTATTTGGATGACTAGTAGTTGTGCAACCTTGTGAAATGATCAGGTCATTGAGACCTTGTTACTGTCTTACCAACTGGAGCTATCGCTATGAAAGTTTCTAACTCTTCTTGCCCAAGTAGATCTCTTGCTGACAGATGGTGTCTAAAGGTTATCGGTGAGATTTGTGGTGACAAAAGTCATCAGAGAGAGATTTGAACGTTCGTTATGAATCATACCCATAAGAGATGTCTCACCGAATGGTTATACACTCGGACTCATCAAAGTAAAATGAAATTTTGGTTAGAACTCTTGGCGACAAATGATATGTCTTGCCGATAGTATAGTCTATTGTTGGTATGACTCCTAGTGAAAGATGAACTCGGATTGACTTGGAACCAATGGAGTGACTCTTAGTGATAGCATAAGTCTTGCTGAAAGATGTTCATATTGGTATGACTTGAGGGGCTCGGTATGATCTCTCACCAAATAGGAATAGTCTTGCCAATGGGAATGCTAATGTCTATGTGACTTTTGAACATCGGTATGACCTCTCACCGAATAGCAATAGTCTTACCGAATAGCGCTACATGTGTTGGTCATCAGTATGATTTCTTAGTGATATGGTTTGTCTCGCTGATAGCTATTGAACTTGGTGTAACCTCTTTCCGAAGGTGATGACTATGGCTGATATCGACGGTTGGGCTTTGTGGCATTGGGGAGACACGGCTAGTGTCTCACCAACATGCGAACACAGTTTGAATGTTTTGAATGATTGAAAGACTATCCTACGTGGTGTGTCTTTGACCAATCAGAGAAGTAGAATGGGAACTATTGGCAGTTAGATTGTTGTGACCGTTCTTGTGTGGAAGATCAACAAACAGTGGTGACATAGATATACTCTGAAATTGAAGATGATGTTTAGTTTGATGGATGTTCGAATGAATAGTTCGGTGGGTGATTAGTGTGTGTGAACTCAATTAAGAGAGCATTGTAACTGGGATGTTTTTGTACAAGGTTGATCAAGGATTATGCTATTGTAAATTGGCATCAGAAAGATAAGTCTGATCTCTGTATGTAATTTCCATTACTGTAATACAAAGAGGATTTTCTTAGTGTGGTGGGTTTTTCTCTCATAAGGGTTTTCCCACGTAAATCTGGTGTTCATCTGTGTATGTTAATTTCTTTGTTTCAATTATTTCTTTCAAGTGTATCTTAATTGGACTGTAATTGAAAAATTTAAAGTCACATCTACATTCTTCCCTGAGGTTTTGACATTAGGAGAGTTACAAGTTGGTTGAAGCAACATCTATCCACATTGTTGAGAAGATCTGGGATAAAGGAACATTGAGTTTTCTCTAAATAAACCTTTCTTTTTTGGCTTTGAATTCATCCACACTGTAGAGATTGATAAGGGTTTGAAGACACATTGCATGCACGAGTTGATCTTCCAAGGTTTTGAGGATAGATCATGCCCATGTTGAGATAATATTCAAGGTTTTTTGGAATCCTTCATCCTCACATCTTTCCAGCTATATCTATGCCATTAGGGGTTTTTTTTTTGTTTGATGTTTGGAGGAAGAGCTTGCTTGTCTCCTCATGAAGGTTTTATCCTTGTCATAAGCCCAAACTAGGAATTCAAAGCTGTTATTAGGGAAACAACCACCTTCATAGGTGATACTTTCATATCACAATTTAGATCTTTAGAGAAGATCACAGGCCATGATATTTTTAAGACATGATAGAAGTCTCATTGTTGAAGTGTCAATGGGTTTTGCTAGTTATGAGGAGTTTTTCTAGTTATGAATGGACATATGTATGTCTTTTTAAGGAAACTAATGATGAATAAATGGAAATATGTATGTTTTACTATCTTGATATCACCAATGTCAGCCACCACTAACATTCAACCATGACCTATGGGTGAGAACCACTTCTTTGGCCAGTAGGTTTTCATCCTTGGCCATTTAAAAACTAGTAGGGGTTTTTTCCTCTAGTTACTAACAATCTGTGAGGTTTTTTCCTCAAATATATTCATGTGAAAATAAATGCTCAAGACAAATCTCATTAGGGTTTGATGTGGGTGTTCAAAAGTAACCTACCATTGCATGTTTTCTTTATCTAAATTATCATGACTATAGATTCTCTTTCTTTTTATATATCCTTTTCTGCCTAAATAAAAAAGAATTTTAGATCTCCCTTATCACCCATTTTCATGTGGTTATAACTGTCCCATGAATCCTTCACGATTGATCTTTCATGACCGTCGTTCATATATGAAGATGGAAATTTAAAAGTATTCAAGATAATTGTGCCCTATCCTTTCATGTATTATAAATATTGATAACCATGACTATCATATTTCAATTAGGTCACTCTCAATGAAATTACTTGATATCCACTTATACTAGCTTGAACTATGGCTAAGGTCATATTTACTATCATGTATGAGCTAATTATCCTAAAAAAAATTGTCACTATCCATTGGTTATAGTAACTATCCCTACTTCTTAATTTTCCCTTAGCTTCATGGTACTTATCCTATTTATTACAGTCATAGAGAGTATCTTTTGCATATGGATTTCCCTTATATACATTAAAACAACTATCATCTTTTATGTCTTATAACCATCTTTTATTATTTGCAATCTACCTTTTTATAAATTTTTATACATAATTCATTTTTATTTATTAATAGGTCTACCACTATTTATTGTGCAAGGAAACCTTTGTTGAACAAAGCAACTAAGAGAGGGGTGAATTAATTGTCACATATTTAATCTTTTAATTCAATCACTGGAACAAATTCTTAATATTGCTTAAATGATTAATCATCAAATGCCAATGTAGAAACTTAAATCCAACACATAAACACAACACTATATTTGCATGGAAATCCAAATAAGGTAAAAACCATGGTGAGGATTAACTCACACTATAGAGAATATCAAAATTTATTACAAAATTATCACTACTATGAAACAAGGCTCACTGCCAAATTAAGGACTCACTATCTAGAGCAAGGACTCACTATCTGGAGCAAGGAATTACTATCTAGAGAAAGGACTCATTGTCCAACAAGGATAACAACCTAGAGGGCTCATGCCACAGAGATACAAAGAAGACAAAGAAGACTTATTACAAAGAGAAGAAAATATCAATACCACAAAGGATTACATCATAGTCACTTGTAGACATACATGAATGTTAAAGTTCACCTTTATCTCACTACTTCTGGAAACTCAACATTAAGGCTTTGCACTGATCTACCACACTTGCATTACACACACTCACTGAATAGCATCAATGTCTCACCAATCTTCTCTTTTTCTTTTCCACTTATCTCTCTTCTTCACTCTTGTATATTTTTCACCACTAACTCATCATGTATTTATACCATCTTCAACTTTGAAACATATCTAATGTCATCCATCCAAATTCAAATTCAAATAAGGTTGGCACCAAAACATTATAGGGTGGTATTAGAATTAGGGTGACCCAAACACATGTTTCATAGGGACCCAAATAGATCCAACATGCTTCATCAACTTCAAAAGTAGTATTTCACAAAAGGTTGGCCAAAATAGTTTTAAACACATAGGACCATTAAGTTCAACTTTCCATATACCAAAATTATCTCCAATACAATAAGAAAAACTCAAATATAGAACTGTATATCATTTAAGACTTCATCAAAGAGAAATCTAGACCAAAAACATTTCTTTCAAACTTCAACCAAAAACATAAAAAACCATAGTTAACAACTGGTGAACACAACTCATATTGTATAATGAATTAATAAACAAAAATTAGGATATATCAGCTTCCAAAAACCATGACCAAAATAGATCTCAACCATACAAATATAGGATCAAATCTAGAGTAAAACCTGGAGCAACCATAGAACATCTGCAACATATCTCCATTACAATTTTCTCAATATCCTCAAAATATACAACCAATAACTTGTATCCATGACACTAATGACAATAGTAATCAGTTGATAACCAATTGACCAGTTGACATCAATGACAACACCTTCAATCTTTCCATTCTTGCAACAATATCCCCCTTTTTCATTGATGGAAACACATGATGTGAAGAACCATCAAAGACAACATAATAAATATCCACTCTCTCTTTTCTTTTTATATTCTTTTTCACATGCTTATTCTCCCCTTTTTTCCTTTTTCTTTTTTTCTCACATGCTTCTTCTCCCCCTTTGACATCATTGGAAAAGGAAAAAGATATTTTACATTTATTTCCCCTTTGACATAGAAAATATAATACACACAATGACAACACTTGATACTACCTGCTCCCCCTGAGAGGTGCCCACCAAAATATTAGTCCAAAAGAAACATAGATCCATATATCCACTAGATCAATGCATCTCCATATGCATCTACTTCAAGAAAGGAGGGGAAATAACCCCTAACTTCTCTTGGAGATACTCAAAAGTATATTTAGAAATAGGCTTTGTGAAAATATTAGCCACTTGATCCTTCATCTGAACATACTCAAGATTTAATTCATTCTCCATGACCTTCTCTCTTAAGAAATGATATCTGATAGATATATGATTTGTCCTTGAGTACATCACAAGATTTTTTGAAACGTTAATTGCACTTGTATTATCACAAAAGATAGATATAGGATCATCATATATCATTGTGATATCTTTCAATGTTTGTTTTGTCCATAGAACTTGTGTACAACAAGATGCAATAGCAATATACTATTAAACCAACACAAGAAAACTGAGAGGGGGAGTGAATAAGTTGTCACACAATTCAAAATTAAAACTCAACACTTATTAATTCCACAACCACATTGTTCTATTATTAAGTAAGACCATGAAACATAAATAAGAGAAAGTAAATCAACACAATGATTACCAAATTTTTACATGGAAAACCCAATGAAGGAAAAACCATAGTGAGGGTTAACTCACAATATTAAATATTATAAACTAAATACAAAGGCTCACTACCAAGGGCTCATTGCCCAAAAGAAGACTCACTATCTGACAGGGAGGCTCACTGCCTACAAATACAAAAGACAACAAAAGATCCACCACAACAATTAACACACATCCACAACTTGAATAATGATTGCATAAACCTTTAGCTTACTGCCTTCAAGAATCTGACAAAATGAAGCACTGTTGACTCAACTCACTCACACACACAATTTTTCTCTTATGATTTTTTCTCACTTTTGTCACTTTGCATCACACTATTATACAACTCTTCACAATTCAACTTGCTTTTATACCATCCTCATCCTTAGAAACTTTCTTCAAGGTCGATCACAAATACCTCATTTTATAAATTCAAAATAGGTCAACAACTCAAAAATCCCTTGGTGGAAAGGAATAAGAGTGGACCAATAATTTTTTTTTTCAAGATAAAAAATAATATCTCGAAACAACAACATGCTTCCTTAATTAAATTTTATTCTTTGAATGAGGTGTAAACACCAGGTTGGCCAAACCTAATGAAAACACAAATGATCATTGATGTACATTCTTTCCAACAAGAAGATGACACACAAATGCCATGAAATTCTTCTTTATGTAGGATAATACACTTTAGAATCTTCCAGATACATCCACATCAAAACAACAAACTTCAATCACTGAACACCTTTCACTAGTCTGTCTAGACTATATAAACTCACACTGAAATACTAAAAGCATGCCTTCTAGAACACCAATCTTCAAACTTCTTTTCCATGGCACAAAAAAGACCTTCACAAGACATATTCCAAATATGCAAGATCTGAAACAAAATAGAGGAAAATTGTAGAGTAACAATATTTATCCCAGTCCACAAAAGACTAAATTTTCCAAAACAATTCACAAACCAGTGAATGTAACTTTCACATACCATCAAACCAGAAGCTAAAACTCAAGAGGTATCACCACAATAGACACGTAAATTATACTGATTGGTCTTGCACACTTGATCCTGATTTACTAACATTAGTTCTCTCTAAATCACCTCTTTACTAACCAGTTAATTTAATAATCCTTATTTAATTAATTTGTCATATTTCATCTTTTAATTAAATAAATCCATTTTATTTGATTAAATCATTATCTTGTATTAATTAAATAAATCATTTTGTTTAATTAATCCTAATGTCCCTCTTTTGATTAAATAAATCATTTTATTTAATTAAGTCTAATATCCATTATTCCTCCCATTTGATTTAAATAAATCCAATAAATCTAAATCAAGTGTCATATCAACTAATCTCCATCTAATTTAATTAAATTCTAATTAACTCTAACTCTAATCTATCAAATCCTCTAGATTTTACAACTTGCACAAGTAAATCAATTTAATTGATTTATAAATTCTTCTATTTTCATTCAAAAAGGCATCTCATTGGAATATTCCTCCATTTTGAAATCTCCCTCCCAAAAGGTCTTGTCCTCCAACATGGAATTTAAGTCTCTTACAAGTCCTTTTTTTTTATCCAAGTGGCATTAACTCTTCTTCCATCTCTTCCTCCACAAGCCATCTTTCAAATTTCAAATTTCCACCTAATTGCATTTATTTGTACATTGATCAAAATGTGCCTCATCTCTCTTCAATAGCATGTTGACAAGTGGAACATTGTTATTAGTTCATCTTTAGTCCCACATCCTTCATGTTTTGCATTCCTCCATCCTTCTTTCCTATAAATGGAGAGCTCTTCTACCAATTTTGGATACACAACTTTATGCAAGATTATTATCTATGAGTTTTGAGCAAATCCATTAACACTTCATCCAAGTTTTCATATTTTTTCATCACCATAGCTAAGTTATTGCAAATTTCATCAGGGAGCACCATTGATCATCACCAAAGCTTTCAAGGAATTGGGAAAGGGCTATTTTCCACATAAAAATAGCACCAGTTACCCCATGGGATTGAGGTTTTGAGCATTTGAATAGGATTTAGATTGCTTTTACTTGATTTTTTTACTTTATTTCTTGTTCATTATGATTCAAATGAATCTTATGGGGAATGCTAGTTTAGATTTATATAATTGACTAACATTGTGTTGTTTTTTCATGTTTGTGTAGGTCTAAATATACCATTCACACCACTAAATCCCCATTATCAAAAACCTTTAGATTCGCACAAGCATGGGATCAACACAGGAGAAATGCAGAGCACAAATCAGAGCACATTCTAAAAACTTTTATCATTCTGACTTCTCTTCTTTATTTAATTTTCTCAAGAGCACTTGGAAACTTATCAAACCAACACATTTGTAACACTATAAAGATAGCTCCATGTACTCATAACATCTCAAAATGCTACGCCCTTAATATTATTGTACATCGGGTTATGAATAGTCGGCTTGTGCCTATCTTAACTCTCTATTAAGTCATATTATCATTAGTATATTGTTATTTAGTTGTTTAGGTCGGCCTAAGTCTTATATAGGTGTGTCTAAGTCGGCTTAGGTGATATCCTTGGCATAAATAGGTATATATAGGAGGTTGTGAGTCTTATTTCATCATCAAGTTGTGAAGTGTGTTCTCATTAGAGATATTTGGAGGTTTTCCCCCTTGAAGTGGCTTGTTATTCTCAGTTATTATCAAGTATTTGCAGCATATTTCATATCGTATTCTTCTATTGTGCAAGTTATTTCATAACAAGTGGTATCAGAGCATGATCTTGGCACCATAGAGGCAAGGTTTTTTCTCAATTTTGGAGGTGATTTTGGGAGGAGAATATCTTTCAGATTTTGGTGAATTTTTTTCTGATTTTTAAAGGGTTTTTGAAGAACATATTGAAGAAGCTACAGTCCAGATTTTATAAGAATTGGAGTAGAATTAATCGAATTATTGCAGAATTAGGGTTTCTACACTATTTTTTTTGGAATCTACATATCTCATACATATTGTTGAATTGGAGTCTAATTTTTAATTGGGTTTTTGAAGACATACTAAAGGAGATTATAGTAAAAATTTGAGATAATTTAAGTTTCATTTGTGTGATTTATTTCAATTTTCCCCCCTTGAAGTGGCTTGTTATTATTATCAAGTATTTGCAGCATATTTCATATCATATTCTTCTATTGTGCAAGTTATTTCATAACACAAAAACATCTTAGCTATACATGTATCATTTGCACCATACTGAACTATGTTGACATCAATGAAAAAATTAATAAAAACACCACCAAAACTTGCTCATACCTAATCTCCCGCTTTGTCATTGATGGAAACACATGATGTGAAAAACTAGCAAAGACAAAAAAAAATTACACATTATCCTAAGAGAACACCTTCTCTTCTTCTTCACCTAGTTTTCACATGAATTTCTCTCCCCCTTTGACATAAATGGAAAATATCAACAACACTAATTACTCCCCCTTAGGATTACACCCATACTGCAACAATGAAAACCTTTTCTACTCCCCCTATGGAGTAGACCCATTTATCAGTCTAGATAAATGAATAATATGTGAATTCACTAGACTGATGCATCTTCATGTGCACCTAGTTAGGAGTGCTAATGAACCCCAACATCTCCCTAAGATGCTCAAAAGTATCATTTGGAAGAGCCTTAGTGAATATGTCTATAATTTGTTCCTTTGTTGTCACATACTCCAACCTAACCTCATTCTCCAACACTTTTTCTCTTAGAAAATGATACTTGATAGATTTTTTTCTTGAATACATAACAGGGTTCTTTAAAATGTTTATTGCAATTGTGTTGTCACATAAAATAGAAATAGGCTCATCACATACCACACCAATGTCCTTCAGTTTTTGCTTCATCCATAAAACATGTGTGCAACAAATATTGTTGTAATATATTTTGCCTCTACTGTGGATAAAGAAACCAAGTCTTGCTTTTTTCTCAACCATGAAACTAATCTCTCACCAAGAAAGAAAGCACCACCATTGGTACTCTTCCATTCATGTACACATTCAGCCCAATCAACATCTGTATAAGCACATAGGGTGAAATCATCACTCTTAAGATACCATAGTCCATTATCTAGTGTACCTTTAAGATATCTAAATATCTCCTTTACATCTATGACATGTGATTCTCTAGGATCTTCTTGGAATCTGGAAACTAGACATACTACATGCATAATGTATGGTTTGGTAGCAGTAAGGTACAAAAGTCCACCAATCATAAATTTATATTTCCTCTGATCAGTCTTAGAAAATTCATCATCTTTGCTTAGTTTACATCTGGTTACCATAGGAGTACAAACTAGTTTGGAATCATCCATCCCAAACTTCTTCAATAGTTCTTTTACATACTTGGATTGTGAAATGAATATCCCTTTATTAGTTTGATTCACTTGTAGACCAAGGAAGAAATTCAATTCACCGATCATAGACATCTCAAATTCTTTTTGCATCTATTTAGCAAACTTTTTACACATGACTTCATTTCCACCAAAAATGATATCATCAACATAAATAAATACTACCAAAAAGTTTTTACCTTTCACTTTGAAGTAAAGATTTCTATTAGCAGAACCTTTATTGAATCCTTGCTTTGTTAGATATTTTTCCAATCATGTATACCAAGCTTTGGGAGCTTACTTCATCCCATACAATGCCTTCTTTAGTTTACAAACCATGATTAGTTTTTTAGACAACTAAAACCCTTTAGGTTGCTCCATTTACACCTCTTCCTCTAACTCACCATTCAAAAAAGTTGACTTAACATCCATCTAATACACTTTGAAATCCTTGTGGGCAGAAAAATTCAAAAACAACCCTATAGCTTCCATTCTATCCATAGGGAAAATGTTTCTTCAAAATATATACCTTCAACTTGTGAATATCCTTTGCATACTAGTATTGCCTTATTTTTTACAACTTCTTCACTTTCATTTGGCTTATTCTAAAACACCCATTTCAAGTCAATCACATTTTTATTCATAGGTCTAGGGACTAGTTCCCATGTCTAATTATTTTCTATCTGCTACAATTCTTCTTTCATATCTCTCATCCAACTCTCATCTTCACATGCTCAACTTACAAATTTGGGTTCAATTTTAGATAATAGACACAAATTTACCTTTTCTGCAGCTCTGCTTCTTGTCTTCATGCCTTCAATTTAATCTCCAATTATCTAATCCTTTGGATAATTCTTTTGTGCATACTTAGGAGTTTTGATAGGAGGTTCTAGTTCATTTTCTTCCTCTCCTTCTTCTTCCACTTGTTCTTCTTTATCTTCTTCTTCCTTCTCCTTGTTTTCTTTAGGTACATGTCCACATATAGGATCATTAGGTTCAACTTCACTTATCTCAATAGATCTACATATATTTTCATCAAATTTCACATTAACACTTTCAATAATCTTTCTCAATCTTTTGTTAAAGCATTTATATGTTTTTCTAGTAGTTGAGTATCCAAGAAAAATTACTTCAACACATCTAGTATCCAACTTTCCAAGATTTTCATCATCTCTTTTAATATAGCATCTACTTCCAAATGCCTTGAAATGCCTCATAGTAGGAGTCTTACCAGGGTATGTGTAGGATCATCATGGAGAAAACATGCCCTTAAGTGGTAAAAAAATTAGAGTTATGCAACTTGACGTAAAAATTTGAATAAGTTATCTATATTATTTCAAAAATATGTCAGAATAGAATTTGTAGCAAATTGAATGTAGTTTCTAAACTACTAGGTTCGTTTAAAACAAAAAGAAATCTATTTGGTGAAAATTTGAAATTTCAATGTAGTAGTACCTAAATTTCAAGGAAAAAATAAGTAGGTGTCTATCTGATCACCCTAACCACAATAAAATGATAACCTTTTTTTATAAGATTTTATATATAAGTAGAGGACTCATGTCGTGATGTGATGTATATTTTTTTGTAATTTTTTTCGAAGTAAATAATTAATTATGATTTTTTTATTACAACTTTTAAAAAATATAAAAAACTCGTATGTCTGACCAACTTGACTTGGTCAAAACTTCATGAAATTCAATTTTTATTTTTTTAATCCTATAGTATTCCAAGCATAGAATGTGACGCATGTTTTGGATTCAAAAAATGTGATACTGCTTGAAAGCTATAAATTTTTTTCAATAAGTCTATCAATCAGGACTTTAGTCCTAATTTGAATAGAAAATTAATAATAATTACATATTAAATTCAAATTAAAGCATAATTTATATTGGTGGAAAGCTAAGAATCTCCTTTAAAAACCCTTTTCATTTCATCAATTTTGGGTATAAAAAAAGTCGTCAGCCACATACCCATCATATTGCCACTTTTTGGCCCATCATGATCCTACACATACCCACAAGTCCATGACTCAAAAGGTTTCTTAGTGTTGTTGTATCTGATATGGACTCTATTAAGAACATAAACAACAGTATGTATCACTTCTATTCATTACACATTTGGTACATTTTATTCTTTCATCATGGTTCTAGCAGCTTCCTGTATAGTCCAATTTTTCCTTTCAACTACTTCATTCTATTGAGGCATTTTTAGAGAAGACAATTATCTTCTTATGCCATGTTCTTCACATAATGCATTAAATTCACCATAAGTGAATTCTCCACCTCTATCGGATCTCAAACACTTGATTTCCAAATTTACTTCATTTTCTACTCTTGCTTTGAATACCATAAACCTATCCAGAGCCTAAGTATTTTCTCTGAGAAAAGCAACCCATGTCATTCAAGTATAATCATCAATAAGCAATATGAAATATCTCTCACCATTCAGGCTTCTAGTTCTAGTTGGACCATAAAGATTAGTGTGAACTAACTCCAACATTCTAGTAGTAGAATTCTCTTTTCCCTTAAATCTGCATCTTGTTTGTTTCCCCAATTGACAACTTTTGTAGATAGCATTAGGAGGTCTTGTGATTCTATGTAGTCCTCGAGAAATCTCCTTTGCACTGATCTTGACCAGGTTATAAAAAATTACATGTCCCATTCTCTAGTGCCATAACCAACTTTCACTTATTTGAGATACAAGGTAATGACTATCAACACCCTTCAGCTAATAGATGTTTCTATGAGTTCTTCCAACAACAATCATATCTCTATTTTCAAATCCTTTTCTGATTTCACAAGTACTGTTCTGAAACACAAGTTTGAAACCATTGCTACACATCTAACCAACACTCAGAAGGTTATGCCTCAAAACCTTCACATAATGTACATAATTAGTATTGTGCACTCCATCAAAACTAATTGATCCTTTTGAATAGATATTTGCTCTTGAATCATCACCAAACATAACTAAACCGCCCTCATATTTCTCAAGTTTAGTGATGCGCAAGGTCATTGATGTCACAACTTGAATCATTTAGTCAATTATTAATGAACCGAGTGTGTCTTAGAGCTATATGCAATAAGGATGATTGCCACAGATTTTTTGGGGGGGGTTTGCATTGTAAAAACTGACTTCAAGTATCGATTTGGCTCCTTCAGGAGCTTTCAAGAGCTCTCAGGAGCTCTTAGGAGATGAACTACAATGACTAATTCCAAAGGATTAACTCTATCTTATTTCCTAATTTAAAGTTCTATCGACTCATTTCTGACTTCATTGGACTTGATTGAGATCAATTCATGGAAATGACTAATATTTACTTTAATTCTTAATCTAAAGTATGAAATCCAAATTAGTTCTACTTTGCTTCGAAAGAAATCTATCTTAATATTTACTAGAAATTAAATACTATTTTAAGAACAAAAATATACTGCAAGGAAATGATAATTAATCTAGAAAACATGAGTACCAATTTCCATGAACAGATTTCCAACAAAATTCAATTCCATCTTTTCATAATTTCCCATCATTGCTTCTAATTAAACTCAACAAATAATTACCAAACTTAATTCCTACAAACAACATCTAAATCAAATTAATTTAACAAAACTTACAATGAATCTAATAAAACCATTCTAAGCATGACAAACTAAACTTTAAAATTAATTCAAGCAGAATTAACTATCCAGATTTAACATCCAATAAACTGGAAATGATTCAACAACTTTAAATTCTAGAATTGACATCTAACACTTCATATTTAATATTAAAAAATAAGATAGCTCAGTAAAATACCAACACAAGATCAATCCCTTTGGTTGAGAGGGCCCTACTCTTCCTCAGGTAAGATCTCTTAACACATTGATTCAAGTTAACTTCTTGCTTTCATTCAAATTGATCAAAGTGGGATGCAGAACAAAGTATTGTCATCAATTACACAATTCTAATTGAAATTATCTAACTCCTATCTTAAACCAAAACATGGATATATATAACCATATCCTTATTGAATTCACAACATGTTGCTTAACTACCAAGATTCAAGGAATCTAAACTAAAGATTAAAGTAGAACTTGAAATATAACTAAAACATGACTAAGAATAGACATAGAAAAATATTCCAGATCGACACTGGGAGTATAAGTTCCAAAACAAACTACAAATAATCAGATTTAGATTTGAGTGATTCATCATCCATCTAGGTTGATCAATGTCATGATTATCTTCTTTGGTTAAACAAGGAGTTTAACTTCATCATTAATCTTGCAAATACCCTAAATAAAACCCTTAAGAAAAGGATAACAATTATGGCAGTAAAAGACTAACATTGCATAATTAACTTATTAATATCACCATAAAGTAACACATTTAACATAAACCGTTACTTCAAATATATCTACCAAATTAGCTAAACATAAAGAAAAGTAAATAAATATATTAGTCTATAGTCTACTGCCAGTCATGTTAATTAACAAAAATAACAAGTCTTTTAAACATAAAATGATTTAAATGAAAGTATCCTTGAGCCTCTCACCATTCTTCCCCACTTGTTATGGACCATGTCCTCATGGTTCCTCATCAAGAATTATGGTGGTTTCTTTGTCCTTTTTTAGTGCCTCCATCCAAATGTAACAGTCGAACACTCATTCTTTGTATTGGTACGACTATCTGCTATTGAGTGCAAAGCCATGGTATTGTCTTAGCTTTTCAAACCATGGTATTATTACTCCCTCGGGTACAATGAGTGATTCCTTGAGCTTTTAGGAATGCATAATGATAATTGGCATTTTGAACTACATACCAACCCAGAAATCTTGCTACTGCTCAATCAAAGTGATCACATGTATGACTCTTATCAAACTCCATCTGAGATTGTTTGGACTTATTGGCTCTCTTCTTCTTACTGACTCAAGAATGAGCTTATATCTTTTTTCATAGGATTTTATTTCCAATGGGGGAAGTGTCCCTTCTATATTCTGGAATGTAGATATACTATTGAAAAGGCTTGAAACATAAAGAGGATTAATGTGATTTAGCCTTACCACATATCGTACCATTTTGATAGACCTCTTTGCATAAGGCATTTTGGGCCTCATGAGTAAACCATACATTTTTTGAGCCTCCTTATATTTTTCCATTCTACTTGACCACTCAACCTGATTCTACACTAAGGATACAAAGGACCTAATTTTTAGTTCACCAACATAAACATTTAACAAAGAATCATCATTATCTCCCATTAAAAAATCATGCTAGAAAAACTCACACATTTGATTTTGAATATCAAGGTGGTTGTAGAAGTAATCTTGTATAAAATATTATCATTGCAATAATCTAGGCATCTTCCCAAACTTAACTGATTAAGCTTCCATTGTAGAAAATTTTCTCTAAGAAATAGAGCATATACCCCTATTGGTATTCTCATTGACAACATTACAGAAATTATTTCAATTGCTTGCTCAAGTCTTTGTTCAACTTCATTTTTTTCTTCTTCTAATTTTTGAACTTTCTTTTCCAAGTAATCATTCTCATGCTTGTATCTCATGGCTTCCAAAGAGAGATATCTAGGTTGAGTCTTTGGTGAACACCTGATGGAATATCAGATGGAATGGAAGGCAGAGCAAGGTAATGTGATGTGGTTGCAGAAGTAGAGGCTTCTTGAGAATAGAACATCATAGACAATTGTTTCAATTGCTCTTCTTTTTGCTGCAACTCTTCTTTTAATTCTGTAATTTCCTCAGCACATGCTAGTTCTTGCATACTTTCTTGTTGAAAATCTTCCTCTATTTTATGCAATTGTTCTCTATACTTCATTTCACTTTGTTCAATCCATCTTTCTATTTCTTGAGTTTTGTTGATGGATTGCTGCAATTCTTCTTCTTTTCTTCTTAAGTTTTCCTCAAGGAATTGCATATTTTTCCTTTCTTGTTCTAACTTAGCTTCCATTCTAGAGATTTTCATAGCCCTTAACAATTCCTTAGCTTATAATTCCTCTTCATTCCATTTTTCATGAATTTATTCTTCAACCAATGATTCCTTTCCTTTTATTTTCTAATAAGTCATAGAAGGTGTAGGGGATCTCATAGTTTCCTCTTGTTAAAATTTCTCTGAGGCTTCTTGCTCTTTTGATTGTGCCTCAGACTCTTTAGCAGAGTCATGGATTTTAGCAATAGAGGTCCATTCAAGACTCAACATTGGACCTTCAGGAGGGCTTTGAGGCCACTCAAGGGAATTCACTGGTGTGTGGGTTTCCTCATGGGTTGCAACCATTTATTTTGGGCCTTCAGAGATAGGGTTTTGAAATGTCAGTGTCACTTCAGAAGTGGACACAATGGTCTCAACATGGCTAGGGCTTCCTTCATCCAAGTTTTTATTTTTCTTCTTGGAGCTACTACAAGTTATCCTAGAGGATTCTTGCCATTTTATTTTACCATTCTTCTTTTCTTTCTTGGAAGATTCACCTTCTTCTATTTTTGATCTTTTTTTTGTGGGCCCCTTTGTGCGCTTCCCTTTTTGTGTTTCTATGGGTGCAAAAAAAAACTCTAACCAGCCCTGTTTCCCAGTCTCTTTCTTTAAGAAATGATGCTTAATTATTAGATGAATTAACCTATGGTATTTTATGGAAGATTCCCCTCTAGACTTTACTCTTGAAATCATGGAAGCAATTTGTTGAAACAAAAATTCTTTAAGATTTACTCTAGTAGAGGGTTTTGTATGTCCATACCTTAAATGTATCAGGAGCTACATTCCTAGCCCCAATATAGTACCATACTGTCCTTCGTAGGTAAATAATTTCATGAGCCATGTTGCAGTTGTTCTCTAGGGTTTGTCCAAACTGTGATGAGTTATTCTGCATTGGTCTCCCTTATGCATCAAAATTTTAGGCCTCCTTTCTAGTTCTTGGTGAAATGTGGGCACCAATTAATCAAACTTCATTCTACCTTTGTTAACTAGCTTTCCCTTAGTTGGTATCCCTAAAATTTCACTAATTATTTTTGGAGTGACTTCAATGAATTCACCCCTTACCCTAGTGACATTTACATGAAAGTTTCTCATGAATTCCTCTGTAATTTACGGCTGAAAACCTTCATATTTCATTATAAAATTCAACCATCTAGCTTTTTCCAACAATCTCTTGGTTTTAGAATCAAGAGTGAAGTTTTCTAGCTTAGCATTCCTCTTGTTCCCCATTTCTTCTTGTCAATAATGGTGGACTTCACTTGGTGGAATGAGTTACTTAACCAAAATCTAGAATTATTTTTCCTTGTTTTTAGAGCAGCCAATTTCAAAAATGACACAACGTGTCATTAATTCTTTGCATTAACTTCCTTTACTACTCCAAATGATTCACAAACCACATATTGTAGTTGCAATTTAATTCACAAAGTTGGAGGTGTTCCTTACACATGTCAGCATAAATGGGGAAAGCTTTTTGAAAAGACAGGAAAATCTCTACATGATCCATAATTATTTCTGACATCATCCAATGTCACATCATTCCTTATATCAACTATCCCACTACTTTTTGAAATGATTAAAAGGAATTTATTACCATTATTAACAACAATATGGCGAAGATGTCTAGACTTATAATTATTCACCTAATTTACATTAGTCTAAACTCTTTAGAAAATAATATTCACATTAAATGCACACTTTATTTATTGCAAACTTTTGAGATCTTTAGGAGCCCTTCAGAATCCCTCAGGAGATTTTTAGGAGCGATCAACCCAAACAGAGTCTTCAAAGTCTTCACCCTTCAAGATCTTCAGGAGCTTTTGGGAGCTCTTTAGGAGCTATTGAGCCAAATGGAGTCTTTAATGTCTTTAATGATGGATCTTCAGGATCTTCAAGAGCTTTTAGGCTCTTTAGGATCCTTCAGGGTCCTTTAGGAGTTAACTCAAATAGACCACCATTGCTAGTTTTTAGTCATCTTTATTTTTTTCAAAATAAAACTGCCATTTATTGGTTTTCAATTTACTTCCTTTTTTCGCAAGGTAAAATTCAATTGCTAGTTTTTAATTTACCTTATTTATTCATGCCTTCTTCAAAGGTTCAAAGATCTTCTCTCATGGAAGATATTTCTTCCATGAAAAAATATTCAATTTTGTGTTGCAAATCATCTATAAATTCCCTCTTTGTTGCTATCTTATGATATGTCTTCAGTTGATGACCATTAACTAGCATAACTTTCTTTTCTCCATCAATTAGAAGCAATTGGAAAACTCCATTTTCAAATACTTCATCTATCTCATAGGTTCCTAGCCATCTGGTATGGAACTTCCCTTAAAACTCTTCAAATATGGAGTCAAATAACAATGCCCAATCTACTTCTTTGAACTGTCTAGACACAATATGTTTATCATGCCATTCCTTCCTTTACTTCTGAATCACCTCTGTATGTTGAAGTGCCTCCATTCTCATTTCATCAAGTCTATTGAGCTGCAAAATTTCTACTTTTCTTAGATTCAGGTAAATCAATTCCAATCTCTACTATTTTTCAATGTTCTTAATTCAAAATCTATTGGCATGACTAGTTTTTTCCCATACACAAGTTCATATAGAGAAAATCTAGTTTTTTTCCATTTGGTATTATAGGCTCAAACTGCTTCCTCCAAACTATCTGCCCAGTCTATTTTCCTTAATGAAACTATTTTTGTCAGGATATTCTCTAATTCTTTGTTAGTGACCTCCACTTGTCCATTCACTTGAGGATGATATGGCAAAATTTTTCTATGTGTCATTTGGTATCCCTACAAAAAGGATTCCATCATTACTGATACAAACTATGCTCCTTGTTCTAAAACAATTTCTCTAGGTGCACCAAATCTCTGAAGAATTTTCTTGTACAAAAAATCTACAACTTTATCTTCTTTTTCTACTAGTAATGCTTTCACCTCATCCCATTTTGTTGCATAATTTATACAAACAAGTATGTAATGTTTCCCTTTTGAAGGTGGATCTATTGGTCCCACAAAATTGATGCCCCATTTTTCAAATGGTTCTAGAGCTATTTGTGGCTAAAACAACATCTCCATGGTTGGCATGGGTCTTCACATCCATTGACATTCATCACAGTGTTTGAAAAAGAATGAAACATCCTTTGTCATTGATAGCCAAAAGTAGCCATCTCCTAAGATCTTGTGAATTGTTCTCACTACCGAATAGTGTCCTCCTTCTAGATCATGATGGAAGGTGTGTACTACATCATAGACATCTAACTCAGTTGCACATATGCATAAAACATGGTCAGGGAACAATATAAATAAAAGACCATTAATCCACTAAAATCTAGAACTTTCACAAATTAACCTCTTTTTTTGTTTATGACTGAAGTGACTTGGGAATTTCCCTATTATAAGGTAATTTTCCAAATCAACAAACCATGGTGGATGAATTGATATAGAAAATAGATGTTCATCTGGAAATGTATCATCCACTAGTTCTTGATTATCTTGTAAGAAAATTCTAGAAAGAAAGTTAGCAACAACATTGTCTTTTCTAGGTTTACCAATGATAGTTACATCAAATTATTGCAATAATAGTAACCATTTGATAATGCATCCACCTACTATAGCCTTGTTCATTAAATATCTAATTGCACCATGGTCTGTATGTACATAAACTTTGTAACCTATAACATAATGCCTGAATTTGTTAATTGCATATACTACAACTAAAAATTCATTTTTTGTTATTGTGTAGTTTCTTTCAGTAGCATTTAAGTTTTTTCTAACATAATAGATTGCATGCATGGCATCATTGTCATCTTTTTGTCCTAATACTACTCCAATAGCCAAATTGGATGCCTCAACATGTCTATGAAATGGTTCCCCCCAAACTAGTCCTTTGATAATTGGAGAAGTTGTTAAAGCTATTTTAATTGTCTCAAAAGATTTTTGACAATCTTTAGTCCATACAAACTCCTCTTCTTTCTTGAGTAGTGTAAATAGTGGTTCTACAATATTACTAAATCCTTCTATAAATCTTCTTTAATACCTAGCATGCCCAAGAAAACTTTGAACACCAATTTGGTTCTTAGGGGTCTCAATGTTCTATATGATCTCAACTTTATTGGGATCAAACTTTATCCCCTCTTTTGAGATGTGATGTCCTAGAACAATGTCATTTGTCATCATAATGAAACTTTTTCCATGATTTAGTGATAATCTATGATCCTTACAGTGTTGTAAGACCTTGTCTAATTTTTTTAGTGCCTCATCAAATGTTTTATCATGGAATGCAAATTCATCCATATAAATCTCGACATAGGAAGTGGTGAAATCTACAAATATAGAAAGTACTGCTCTTTGAAATGTGGTTGGCGCATTACATAGTCCAAATGGTAAATTTGTATATGCATATGTACCCCAAGGATAGGTAAAGGTAGTTTTGTTTTGATCTTCAGGGGCTACTTGGATTTGGTTATATCCACTGAAGCCATCAAGAAAAGAGAAGTATTTGTTGCCTGCTAGGTTATCTAGTACTTGGTCAATGAATGGCTATGTGAAATGGTCTTTCTTTGTGGCTTTATTCAATTCTCGATAATATATGCACACATTCCATTTACCATTATTCTTGGGGACTATAACCAGTGGAGAAATCCACTGAATAACAAAGATTGGGTATATGAACCCTACTTTGAATAGCTTCTCTATTTCTTTTTTAACAATGTCACGAAGAACATTATTGATATGCCTTTGTCCTTGTTTGATTGGTCTTACATATTTTGTGTAATTGTGATGATTACAAATTGAAGGATGGATTCCTCTCATATCAATATAGTCCCAAGAAAATGCTTCAGTGTGTGTTTCTAAAGTTTCCTTTAATTATTTTACTTGCATTAGGGATAAAGATGAATTAATATTTAGAGGTTTATCTCTAGCTACTGTAATCTCTTCTGTTTCTTTTGTGGAATCAATGGATTTTTCAAAAAATGTATTCAGAGGACAAGAGTGTTGTTCATGTAATGTTGTTTGACAATTTTGTTTCTCAATTTCAAAGGTAAACTCTTGTTCTTCACATTCTTGAACATGTTCAACTATAGTAACCATGGCTAATTCCAAAATACCATCACCTTCTAATTCTAAATCCTCATCCACCTAAAGTTGTGTGTTTGGTTGAATTTATGGTTGTGATGGTGGATAGAGTGACAATTCTTTCTATTTTTGACCATTTGAGATGATCATGCTTCCAGATCTACAATCAATTAAGGTGGCAATAATAGCCAACCATGGTCTACCTAAGATGATTAGATATCCAAAATATTTCTTTTTGGCTTTAAGAACCAAAAATTCAATTGGATAATCCCATGTATCTATGGTAACCATGATCTCTCCTATAATACCTTCTAGTTTTGTAGTAGATTAGTTAGCCAACTGTAGAACAGTTGTTGTTTGCTGAATAGTTGTCATCCCTAGAATTTCAACCATAATAGATGTATAACATTTATGGCAACTGCTAAATCAATTAAGACACTGTTTACCTCTACTCCATTTATACTCAAGGTTATTACAAAACTTCTAGGATCATTATATTTCTGAGGAAGCAATCTTCCTGATAGTACATCAGTTAGTTTTCTCCCTACTTGTATTTTTGGAGGTAGCTTCTTCTTTCTCCCTGGAGTTTTCATGTAAAGGGATTCTACTAATTGGTTTATCTCTGGTATGTCGTTAATCTCTTCCAATAATGGTATTTCAATGTTTATTTTCTTTAACTCACGAAGAAGCTGAGAATCAACAAGATTCATGTAAGTAGTTTAAGAGTTTTTAGGAGTGAGATTTTCTTCCTTCAATCTTTCAAGTTAAGGTGCCTATTTGATGTTTTTTTCCTCTTCAAATATTTTTGTTTCATCTAAATTATCAATTTCTTCCCCACTTTCTTGAGCTTTTTCTACTTGTTCAAATTGAACAATTCGATTCATCAATTGAATATCAATAGCATCAATTACATTCAAATTAGGGGGATTTGCATCATTATGGGTATTTCTTGGATTTGCAAACAGTTGAGATGGTAGCTAAGACTATTTCACTTGGTCATTAGTGGCATTAGTAACATTTATCACATGACTTTTTGTCCCAAGGGACATTTTTTCGCTTCATTTTTGCATGGTTGGAACTACATCTAATTTTGTTGCCATGATGGTTGATTTGAATGCCACTATGGTTGTTGATTAGCTTGCCATTACGATTAGTTCCATTGTGGATTCATCCATTTAGGTTGTCCCCAATATGTAGGTGATGGTTGATATGGAGGGATCCATTGGTTTTGGTTTTTCCAAGGGTTTTGATTCCAGTTTGATGTAGAACCATACTGTCATTGGTTAGCATTATACCCTGTGTTTTGGGGTCTTTGGACAACATAATTAAGTTCCTCTTTGACCATTGGTGATTTCTTTAGATTGATTTTTATCCCATCCAAAAGATTACAGGAACTTGTTGAGTGTGGTTTCTCACAAATCTCACAGACATCAACTTGATTCAATGGACAATCTCTTAAAAGGTGTTTCCCCATACACTTGGAGCAATAAATAGATAATGGTTTAGTGGTATTCTTATCTCCTTGCACATTGAGATTAAGAAGTAAATCAGTTTTCATGTTTCCTAATTCCTTCATTACTTTTGACACATCAGTGGTATGAACCTTGTTTCTTCTAGAGTTTCTAGTCCCTACCCTATTTCTAGAGTAGTTTCTACATATCTCAACAATGTCATACAAGGAATTTTTTTAATGTCTCTCTTTCCCATAAGATTCAGGGACTCTCTTGATTCGTCATCAATTCCTCTTAGGAGAATTATTTTTCTAATTTCACCATCTAGCCCATTATTACACCTCTAATGTACAAACTGGAACCTATCAGCATAGTCTTCTAAACTTTCATCCTCCATTTTCCTTATTCAAAAAAATTCCTTCTTCCTATCCATTCTCTATAGTAGGCTTGATACTTATCCAAAAAGTTAGTCTCCATTTGTTGCCAAGTTGCAATTGTTCCAGTGCCTAGACCCATGAACCATCATAAAGCTGATTCATTCAATGTAGAAGGAAACAACTTCAACTTCTAATTATCATTTGTGTAATCATAGGTCTAGCACAAAAAATTGAACTAAAAAAGGAACTGATTAGGATCCTTGGATGTTTTTCATCTAAAGGTAGGAAAAACCGAGGGTGAGATATTCTTCATAGGAGGTTCACCAATTTTTCTTTCAAGATTGATGGGATAAGAGAAGGTCCTATTTGTTGGTGGATGTATAGATTGTTCACCCACTTCTTCTTCCTAAAATGGATCTCGATTCTCTTCTTGATTGTCTATCATATTTTCTTTATTATCTTCTTGATTTTTGATCTAGTATTGTTGAATATCTTCCTAATCAAAATCAAGATTTCTTCAAAAATTAATGTTTCATGGAAGAAACCTCCCTAGATGGTCTCTATTTCATCTCATCCATAATTTAGTTCTATCTTCCTTACCAACACTAAGGCTTCTTACTTAATAGCCAAAGCTTTTAATCCCTAACAACGACACCAAAAAAAATGGCAAAGGTCATCGATGTCATAACTTGTATCATTTAGTCAATTATTTATCAAACGAGGTGTGTCTCAAAGCTATATATGATAAGGATGGTTGTCACAAACTTTTGGGGGGGTTTTACACTATAAATAGTGACTTTAGGTATCGATTTGGCTCCTTCAGGAGCTTTCAAGAGCTCTTAGGAGCTTTCCAGGAGCTCTCAAGAGTTGAACTGCAGTGACTAATTCCTAAGGATTAATTCTATCTTATTTCCTAATTTAAAGTTATGTTGACTTATTTCTAACTTCATTGGACTTGATTGAGACTGATTAATGGAAAAGATTAACATTTAATTTAATTCTTAATATAAAGTACAAAATACAAATTAATTCTACTTTGCTTCAAAAGAAATCTATCTTAAGATCTGCTAGAAATTAAATGCTATTTTAAGAATAGAAATAAACTGCAAGAAAAGGACAATTAATATAGAAAACATGAATACTAATTTCCATTAACATATTTCCAACAAAATTCAATTTCATATTTTCATAAGTTTCCATCATTGCTTCTAATTAAACTCAACAAATAGTTACCAAACTTAATTCCTACAAACAACATCTAAATCCGATTAATTTAACAAACCTTACAATGAATCTAATCAAACCATTCTAACCATAATAAACTAAACTTTAAAATTGATTCAAATAGAATTAACTATACAGATTTAACATCCAATAAACTAGAAAGGATTCAACAACTTACCATTCTAGAATTGACATCTAACACTTTAGATTTAATATTAAAAAATAACATAACTCAGTAAAATACCAACACAAGATCGATCCCTTTGGTTGAGTGGGCCCTTCTCTTCCTCAAGGAAGATCTCTTAACACAGTGATTTGATTAACTTCTTGCTTTCATTCAAACTAATTCAAGTGGGACACATAACAAAGTATTTCCATCAATTACAAAATTTTGATTGAAATTATCTGACTCCTATCTAAAACTGAAACATGGATATTTATAACCATATCCTTATTGAACTCACAATATGTCACTTAACTACCAAGATTCAAGGCATCTAAACTAAATATTAAAGAAAAACTTAAAATAGAACTAAAACAAAACTAAGAATAGACATAGAGAAATATGCTAGATCAATGCTAGGAGTATAAGGTCCAAAACCGACTATAAAGAATTAGATTTAGACTTTAGTGATTCATCATCCAGATGGGTTGATCAATGACATGATTATCTTCCTTGGTTAAACAAGGAGTTTAACTTCATCATCAGTCTTTCAAATACCCTAAATAAAACCCTTAAGAAAAGGATAACAATTATGGCAATAAAATATTAACACTACATAATTAACTCATTAATATCACCATAAAGTAATACATTTAACATAAACCATTACTTCAAGTATATCTACCAAATTAGCTAAATGTAAAGAAAAGTAAGTAAATATATTAGTCTATAGTCTTCCACCAGTCATGTTAATTAACAAAATTAATAATTCTTTTAAACATAAAATGATTTAAATGAAAGTATCCTGAGCCTCTCATCATTTAGTAAACTTACTCTTATCTCCAATCATGTGATTTGGACATCCACTATCAATTACCCAATAGTATTCATCTTGTCTTGCATGAAAGGCAGTAACCAAACTACCTTCCATCCTATTTTGCTTATTCTCTGGAGCTTTCACACTTACACATTTTCCAAGGTTAGTGGATACATATTTTCTTTCCAAAGCTAAGAATAAGCATTCACTATCATCAACCTCATTCTTAGATTCATCATTAGAAATTCCTACTTCTTCTTTAACATAGTACTTCGTATATTTCTTATCCTTCCTATCATTATCTTTATAATCCTTGTTCTTCTTACGTACATCTCTATTCAAACATCTTGAATCATAATGAGCAATATTACCACAACTAAAATATTTAAAGGGAAACATACCTTTATACTTCTTGGTGTCTTTCTTCAACTTCCTAGTGAAGTTTGCTTCCAACTCATCAACACCATCACTATCTAGTTCCTCTTCAATATTCAATGCTTTTAATGTTGTTTCTATCTTTTCTTCTATCTTGTCTTCTTTCTAGAACTTCCTCAACTCAAATTATTGCAAGGTGTCAAACAACTATTCCAAAGTATACTTATCAGGATCATAGACTTCTTCAATCACTGATATTTTATCACTATAGCAATCCGGTAGGGTTATCAAGATCTTCTCAATTATATCTTCATCTGATAGTTTTACTCCTTGATTTCTAACTTCATTTGCAATTAGTTCAACCCTCTAAAAGAAACTTGTAAACTCTTCACCTTCTTCCATCTTCAGATTCACAAATTTTTGCTTCACTTCCAGCTTCTTTGTCAATTTCACTCTTTCATTTCCTTCATACATATCTTCCAACTTCTTCCAGAATTCATATGTAGTTTCCAAAGAAGAAACCTTTTCTCACTCATGTTTAGATAAACCACTACAAATAGCATACTTCACCTTCTCATTTTATTCCAAAGCAGAGATCTCATTTGCAGTAGTAAGACCATCTAATGGGGGTGTATACTTTGTCTCAATAGCCTTCTAGGTCCTAAAACCAAAGGAGATAATATATCCTTTCATTTTTCCCTTCCAATCATTGTAGTCAGTTCCATCAAACATAGGGATCATAAAATTATGTGCCATTGGATCTTCCTTAAGTGATTAAGCTCTACACCAAGGAACCAATGCTTTGATACCAATTGTTAAACATGAGTAGGACAACTGAGAGGGGGTGAATTAGTTGTCACACAATTCAAACTTAAAACTCAACACTTATTAATTCCACAACTACACTATTCTATTATTAATTAAGAGCATGAAACACAAATAACATAAAGTAAAAAATCAACACAATGAACACTAAATTTTTATGTCAAAAACCCAATGAGGGGAAAGCCACTATGAGGATTAACTCAAAATATAAAATATTATAAACTGAATACAAAATCTCATTGCAAAGGGATCACTACCCAAAAGAGGACTCACTATCCAAGAACAAAGGCTCGCTGTGTAAAAAAAAACTCACTATCCAACAGGGAGGCTCACTGCCTACAGATATAAAAGAGAACAAAAGATCCACCACAACAATTAACACGCATTTGCAGCTTGAATAAATATTGTAGAAACCTTTAATTCACTGCCTTCAAGAATCCGACACAATGAAGAACTCCTGACTCAACTCACTCATACACACACTTCTTCTCTTATGATTTGTGGCTCACTTTCATCACTTTGCATCACACTGTCATACAAATCTTCACAATTCAACTTTCTTTTATACCATCCTCATCCTTAGAAACTTTCTTCAAGATTAGCCAAAAATACCTCATTTTATAAATTCAAAATAGGCCAGCAATTCAAAATTCTTACAGTGGAAAGGAATAAGAGTCGACCAATAATTTTTTTTTTTAAGATAAAAAATAATATCTTGAAACAACCACAAGCTTCCTTAATTAAATTTTATTCTTAAAATGAGGTGTAAACACCAGGTCACCCAAACCTAATGAAAACACAAATATCATTGATGTACACTCTTTCCAACAAGAAGATGACACACATATGCCATGACATGCTTCCTTATGCATTAGAATACACTTTAGAATATTCCAGATACATCTACATCAATAAAACAAACTTTAATCACTGAACACCTTTCACAGTCTATCTAGATTATATAAAATCACACTGAAATATTGAAAACATGCCTTCTAGAACACCAATCTTCAAACTTCTTTGCTAGGGCATAGAAAAGACCTTCACAAGACATATTCCAGATCAGCAAGATCTAAAACAAAATGAAAGAAAATTGCAGAGCAACAATATTTCTCCTAGTCCATAGAAGACTAACTCTACCAAAATAGTTCATATACTGATGAACGTAACATTCACGTACCATTAAACCAAAAGCTAAAACTATGGAGGTATTGCCACTAAATCCCTATTATCAAACTTTCCAATCCACACAAGCATAGGATCAACATAGGAGAAATGCAGAGCACAAACTAGAGCACATTCTAAACACTTTTATCATTCTAACTTCTCTTCTTTATTTAATTTTATCAAAAGCACTTGGAAACTTATCAAACCAACACATCTGCAACACTATAAAGATAGCTCCATGTACTCACAACATCTCAATAGCATCTCAACTATACATGTATCATCTACAACATATTGAACTATGTTGAAATCAATGACAACGTTAATGACAACATCACCAAAACTTTCTCATACCTACAACATATACTTAGCTTTAGCAATAGACAAGGAGAATACATCTTGCTTTTTACTCAACCATGCCACCAATCTACATCCATGAAAGAATGCACCACCACTTGTACCCTTTTTTTCATCTACACATCTAGCCCAATCTACATCTGTACAATCACTTAAAGTAAAGTCAGTATCTCTAGGATACCATAATCCATAATCCAGAGTTCCATTCAAATATCTAAAAATTCTCTTTATAGTAGCAACATATGCTTTCTTAGGACCTTCTTGAAATTTAGACACAAAACAAACTACATGCATAATATCCAATCTAATAGTAGTCAAATACAACTTAGTCCACCAACCATAGATTTCTACTTGCTCTGATCAACCTTAGGGGAATCATCATCTTTACCCAATTTACAACCAACCACCATAGGAGGACATAGCAGTTTGGAACCATCCATCCCAAACTTCTTCAACATCTCTCTCACATACTTCAACTGTGAAATAAATATTCATTTCTCTATTTGATTCATTTGTAGCCAAGAAATAAATTCATCCATCCAAACATAGACATTTCAAATTCTTTTTGCATCTCTTCCACAAACATCTTGCACATATTTTCATTTCCTCCAAAGATAATGTCATCAACATACATAACTACAATCAATATTTTTTAATTTTCAATCTTAAAATAAATATTACAATCCATCATACCTATTATCAATTAGATTTGCACCCTGTTTAACCTGAAGTTCAACAATCTACTAAAACATGGGAATGATCCCAAGGTGTGGGTACATTATATGAGATCAAACCTCCAAAGATGCCCAAATTATGTTGGTGTCACCTAAACTAATCTAAACTAAAGCTTTCCAAGAAAAATGAGAACATGAAAATGCAAACACTATAAAAATGCTTTAAAAGGTGAAACACCAAATTATTTTGACAAATACTACCACATAACATGCACAATAAGCTCAATAAACTAGCTTGTTTCAAGACCAACTCACACCTTTCTTATGTTCGTGTACTAATATTTCATAGGAAGGATTTAGTGTTTGGAGAATTATAAGAAGAATTGAAGATTCTCACAACTAGCTATTGTTTATCACTATGTCACAACCTACAACCTACAACCTAAACAAATCATGCATTTTTTGTTTAGACGTGTTAAAGATGAGACATACACTCAAGGATTTAAGCATAAATCACAAAAAAATACATAAATCATTCAACTACACATAGTTAACAACATTGAGAAGGTTAAAATAACTGCCTCTTATTGAATCTCAAAGGTAAAAGACTAAAATACATGCCTATAAATGTGTTACAAAAAATGCAATATTTTCTGCCAAGGACTCCAAAAAGGTAACAAAGTAGAGAAAGAGCAAGTAAGAACTAAATGTAAATGATTCAAAAAGTGACTATAAACATCTCCCAACTAGTTGCACCAAAGAAGGAACTAGAAGCTTCCTTGGGTCGGATGCCTCCAAAAAGCCTAAAAAGTAGCAACTAAAACCTCTCAAAAAGAGCTCCAAAGTGTGGAAAGAGTCAAGTTTTACCATGTCAAACATGAAGGCACATAAAAATGATGCCTAAATCCTCTCCATCTCTCCAAAAGAAAAATAAAAGCTCCCTATATGCTCTCCAAATGCTTTAAAATGGTCAAAAAAACCTCCTTGATTCATGACACATGTTGGTTAACCTCCCTAACCTCTCCTATATGCTTGGCACAAGCACATAAATCTCCAACTATCCCTCTTGACTTCATGAAAACACATGCTTATTATGTATTTTCATTTGCATAGCACTTAATAAAGTGACTTATAACATATCACTTTAATAAATTCTTTACAATTGTGATTCAATGCAAAATAAAAAGTTCATGATTCGACCTATATGAAACAGATGCAAAGAATGAGTCTTAAAAGACTTACTACACATCAAAATTTACAAAGGAAAAGGTTTGAGGCATTATTTCTTGGCAAACATTTTAAAAATAAAGGTAAAAATACTTTTTGTTATCATCCTCCATCAGGGTTTTGTAACCCTAAACACAAAAGCAAAGGAAAAATGCTAAAATGCATTTCATTTTCACCGACCCTTCTAGAACCTTCATGTTGTCAACCTGGGGTTTCATGAAGATTGGAGAAAGGATTTTAATGTTGGATTTTTAGTGTCTCAAAGGAATCCTCACATTTTGGGAAAAGAACACCATGTAAAGCTTGAGGTAAGCTTTTGGAAAGCATTTTCCAATCATTTTATTCATTTTCTAAAGAAAAAAGGGCTTGAACTTGAGCTATATTTTGCAAAAAGATGAATATAATCTCTTTCTTTTTTATCCCTCTTGTATATTTTGAATATTCCATGTATTATTTTTTTTTATTTTAGACATTTCAGGTTTTTTTGGCAAAAATATGAACATTTCCTGATTTCTACGGCTACAACCTCCACATTTTCTTTATGTTTTCTGCATTTTGCAAGAGTTGACTCTACTTTCTTGTTCTCCTTGTCTCCATGTAGTAGTGAGTAGCAGTGTCATAATCACCATTTCTATGAGAAGATTGTACAAGATTATAATATGAATAATCCCTCATGGGAGAGTGGATAGTGGAAACAAGAACTATCTCTATCAATTGTTCCACAATAAAATGTTGTCCTGTGAAGGGAAAGAATGATTTACAAAATGATTTAGTGTCATTGCATAGTACGAGAATTATTCAAATATTCAAATAATATACACATCCTTCTAATCCCTCATGAATACTACCCTTCTCATTAAATTGTACATCCATGGGTCATCCAAGCTTCACAGGTCATGGCTTTATGCACTAAAAACTAAATTTTGGATTCCTAATAGTCTCCTTTATCTTGTAGTTGTTAAGTGCTTTTTTATCAGAACTTGGACACCTAAATGTTGTCCCTTCACTACTCATAGTAGATATATTTTTTACTCTTGAGGCTTCCTCTCCAATATCTTTATCATTGCCATCATGTTATTTTCTTGTCTTTTTACTATCCTACTCCTCTATGTTATGACAGTCTTGTGACTATCTACTCAATCCTATGAATGACTGTCCTTTCTTGCATTCTTATGACTATCCTAACACAACTGTTTCAACAATAATGATATACAACCTTAATGATTGTAAATGTGGTTAATTTATTTAAACTGATCATTACACTTAACCTGCTTCCTTACCCATAATCTGCATTTGGTTATCCTTCTCTTATTGTGACTCTATTGAGTGAATACCTTTCATTTATGATTGTGATGTCAACCAATTCACTACCATAGGTGATGAGTATTGACTCAAAGTTGATAAGTGTGAAGATTTTTACACTTTCATCCCTCAAAACAAGAGGGTAGCATGTTGGGCTCAACCCTTGTGGGAGCCCATTTTACTCCACATGCTATAATATCAAATACAAACAAGACAATAATGAGAATTTCACCTATACATGCACAATGAATAAAAATGTTAGATAAAAATAGTGAAACTTAGTATATGATGCTTCATGATTTGATGATATTCCTCTAGTTCTTTTGATGCTATAAAGCTATTTCAATGTCATATGATAGCACACTATATGTTTGTTGAAATTGAATTATATATGATGAGAAAATGTATCTTGAGCTTTAACACCAAATTTCCTCAACACTTGTAGGAATTCAGGAACAATCAGGAAACTTTCAGAGAAACTGAGTAGGAGGATCTATCTGAAGATGTAATAGATCAACATCCATCCTCACAACCCAAGAAATGATGGATGCATTTTTCTTTTCACGTGCTCTTCTTTTCTTCAAATATATAGTCTAATTTTGTATTGTATTGGATTTAATCCCATGTATTGTGTGGGATATTGTATACTTGAAATTATCAATAAAATACATTTTTTATGCAAACATTTTTTTACTCTCTTCTCTGTTGTATAGATTTTCATAATGGAATGTAATCTATTTGATAATTCTTTGCATATGAATGAAACATAGGAAAAATAAATGTGTACCTTTCATCCTTAGTTTGAAAATGCTATCTCATCTATACCTGATTGAGCTAGAAGCAATATTAGGTAACATTTTTGGCAACATCTGCTATACGTTTTCCTACTAAACTTCTTGACCAGTTTATTGAAGCTTATCCATTGAGCATTGACTCACTTAAAAGATGACAAGACTTGAAAAATAGTCTTGTATATTACTATAGCTCATTAGATCATTGCATGACACCCTAGAAAATATTCCAACTACCAAAACTAGATTCAAACTAACCTATTAACTGTATGAAACAACACATAAAGGAAAATAAAACTAACCCTACTCTACACTAACCAAGAAAGACACCAACTCAAATGAAACCATTCATTGGTTGGGTAAAATTTGCCTTTTGTACAAAATTTATAATGTTTTACATGATTTTGGACAACTACATGGAAATGAACAATGGACAAAAAACTAATAAATAGTTGCACGACATCTTGAAGAACATATACAAGCTCACTAACCTCTTTGAATGGAATATAAACACTACTGCCCTGAGGTAGAAAAGTGACTTGAATCTGCTCTTCTTCAACTGCACCTTCACGCTTGGGTTCAAGCATGATAGGAATCTTCTTATTAGCCTCCACTCTAGATAAATGTCTAATAGGACATCCTATTGACAAGAAAAATTTGAAGTTAGTCTTGTTGGTTTCACTCTTGTCAACTGTCTCTTTAACCTCATTATGCTAGCTAGGAACAACACTTATTTCATGTGATTTAATTGAATGAATGGATGCTTCCATGCTTTGCTCCTACTGCTCAATATTTTTTGATTGGGAAGATGTTGAATTGGAATTTAAACTAGAACAAAACACTTCCAAGTCATCCCAAAATAATTCTTCTTCTACCTCCTCTTTGGTTTTTTGAATAATAAGGATCTCTTTGACCTCATAACAACTTTCTTCAAGACCTCTAAACTCCAAAGATGACTCATCTTTGTGCTCTCCTTCTTGGATCAACAACTCATAACTATACTCAACATGCTCCAACTACTTCAAATCTGCTATTTGTGTGAGAACAACCACATTTTCTTCATTAGAATCAACCAATAGAGGTAGCTCATGGAGTAAATTAGTAGCATATTCCTTTTCATCAGCCTCTTCACTTGCTTCTTGATGGACCAATATCCTATTTGAGTGACTTTCGTCATCTTGTTGCTCAAAACTTGCTGATGATGTTAATAAAGGAATATTTTCCTCAATATTATCAAAAAATAATGGAAGTTCTATAAATAAATCAGTCTTTATCTCACCATTCTTGTCACAAATTTTCTACTCATCCTCACTTTGTTCAACAAAAATAGGAAACTCATCCAAATAGTTATTTAATAACTCAATTTTAACACATGTTTATTTCCTTACTTCTTGTTGTCCTAACTAATTAGGCTCATCTCTTTCTTGCCACACGTCCGAATTTTCATTAGGAGAGCAAGAGGATTCATTAGGAAAAGAAACTTGTGAATTCAGTTGAGCTTCTTGAAAGAAAATAGGCCACTCAAAGGATTGCTTTTGAGGATTAATGGGATAAACTTGTTCAATAATGGACCCTTTAAATGAAGAAGAACCTTTGAAGCTTGGAATATTAAATTTGGAAGACTTATGAAGCTCAAGAGACTTACCTTGTTTGAAACTTGGTATCTTGAACTAAGGTACTCCTTTCTCAAAAAATGGATTTGGAAATGTGAGGTCTAGTTAAACTTCCATCTTCTAGGCAAACAAAAGCTTCCTCTCTTCTTATTCCACCACCTCCCTTGTAAGATCTTAATCATGTTGTCTCTTTTGTGCCAACAATTTTTGCTCATGAAGATGGGCATTGTAAGCCAATTCCTCCTACAATAAAGCATATTCTTGTTGCCTCTTGATCTCATTAAGTTCCTTTGTCTAGTCAAGAAATATGCTCTTGATGTTTGCAATCTTATTTTTCTCATTACTTTGGAACTAAATAGAATATTGAGTATGTTGGTTTGGCATATAGTTTTCTTGAGCAGGAATGGGTGGGTGGTGATCATGATGAATCTGCTGGTTACTTGTAATTACATGGCTATTTTGGATAAAACCTGTAGTATGGTTACTTTGAAATGACTGATAAGAAGAAGTATGAGCAACATCCTCATGGAATGGAGGGTGATAAGACATGTCCCCATGAAACATAGACATGTATATTCATTCAAAACTAGAAAATCATAATAAAGCATATTTTCGTGTTGAAAAGAGTGAAACATATTAGCACATGAACTACTGAAACTGGTAGATAATCTCTCCAGAGTTGCCAAGTATGTATTTGAACAACTCAAAAGGTAGAAAAAAACTATTTTACACATCAAAAAATAGTGAAATAATGGATAAAAGAACTGAAAAACCAGTTTTCTATCCCACAGGGCATGCCAAAATTGTTATCAATTAGATTTACACCCTATTGAACTTGAAGTTCAACAATCTACTAAAACATGGTAATGATCCCAAGGTGTGGGTACTTTATATAAGATCAAAACTTTGGAGAAGGTTGGGTTCCTATGGTGTCACCTAAACTAATCTAAACTAAAGCTTGTAGAGAAAAAGGAGAAGGAGAACATGAAAATGAAAACACTATCCTAATGCTTTAAAAGGTGAAACACCAAATTTTTCATGACAAATACAACCGCATAACATGCACAATGAGCTCAATAAACCATATTGTTTTAGGACACAACTCACACCTTTCTCATGTTCATGTACTAATATTCCCTAGGAAGCATTTAGTGTTTGCAAAATTAGGAGAATTGAAGATTCTCACAACTAACTACTATTTAACACTATGTCACAACCTATAACCTACAACCTAAACAAATCATACATTTTTTGTTTAGAGGTGTTAAAGATGATACATACACTCAAGGATTCAAGCATAAATCATAAAAATATACATTAATCATTTACTTGCACATAGTAAACAACATTAAGAAGGTAAAAATCATTACCTCTTATTGAATCTCAAAGGTAAAATACCATAATACATGCCTGTAAATGAGTTACAAAAAATGCAATATTTTCTGCCAAGGACTCCAAAAAATTCATAAAGTAGAGAAAGAGAAAGTAAGAATTGAATATAAATGATTCAAAAAGTGACTATAAACATCTCCCAAGCAGTTACACCAAAGAAGGAACTAGAAGCTTCCTTGGGTCAGCTGCCTCCAAAAAGCCTAAAAAGTAGCAATTGAACCTCTCCAAAAGAGCTCCAACGTTTGGAAAAACTCAAGTTTGACCATGTGAAACATGAAGGAAAATAAAAATGATTCCTAAATCTTCTCCATCTCTTTAAAAGGAAAATAAAATCTCTGTATATGCTCACCAAATGCTTTAAAATGGTTAAAAAACCCTCCTTGATTTGTGGCACATGTTGGTTAACCTCTCTAACCTTTCCTATATGCTAGGAACAAGCACATAAATCTCAAAATATCCCTCTTGAATTCATGAAAGAACATTATTCTTATCTATTTACATTTACATAACACTTAATAAAGTGGCCTATAATATATCACTTTAATAAATATTTTACAATTGTGATTCAATGCAAAATAAAATGGTCAAGATCCAACCTATATGAAACAAATACAAATAACAAGTCTTAGAAGACTTATTGTACATCAACATTTACAAAGGAAAAGGTTTGAGGCATTATTTTTTGGAAAACATTTTAAAAATAAAGGTAAACATACTGGTAGTGCATAGGTGCACTACCTCTCTTGAAAGGAAATGTACAACAATAGGTTGTTGAAAATCACCCCAAGGTCTCTCGAGTGTCAAGTCATGACTTGAATGGAATTTATTAGTTAATTCAATTTGATTTTCTTAGTAACCATAGGCTAGACTTACAAAGTTAAACTAGAGGGAAGTCAGATCTTAAAATGGAGTTATTGAGATGGAAAGTGGTTGCACAATTGCTATAGGTTCAAACAATAGTCTTGAACTCCTATTTCAGCTTTAGATTTAGCTTTACAATGTGCAATGAACCTTATCTTAAACTACTTATTAAAAAAAAGGAAAAATGGAAAGGAGGAGACGAAGTTCCTAGACCTGAAACTAATAGTGAATAGTGATCATGGAGGACCCTGTTGTGGACAACCTTCCTAAAACACAATTTCACTTAACTAGATCTCCTCACAATCTCATGAAATTTATGCAAGCTTCTAAGGATTGCAAATATTCAACCATTAATTCACCATAAACACGGATAAAAGATAGAAGTTTAGAGAAGCTTTTAGTTTATTCCCAAACTAACTTTACATAGTTGTTTACCATCAATAAACAACGAAAATTATGGACAAGGAAGGTAACCAACACACAAAAAAATTCTTCAAAATTAGTGAAAATAAACTAATCTACTACAACAAGTTAAAACATGCAAAACAACAAAGTAGAACTACTCAAATTAACTAACTATGGGAGAAGAACCATGTAACATGTAACTAAAACTCAAGAATTCACCAAAAGTCAATGAAATTCTATTAAAATTTTAGTATCATTCTCTTACAACAACTCAACTCTCTCTTGAAAATGAGAGGAGACCCCCTATTTATACTATCCAAAAAGTGAAGTGAACAGCCAAGATTGATTTGCGTTTTGTGGCCAAGATTCACTACAAAATAGGGTTTCACCTACCCCCAAATATATTACAATTTAAAATTACATTCTTTTCTTTTCCCTATTTTGTCTTCTTGTGGAAACATTGTAGCTCTTTTGTCTTTTGTTGATTTCCTTTTGTTGTAGCTACACTATAACGAATTAATCATCAATCACAGGAATTCCTCCATTCCTCTTTAAGGTGGTGTACTCCACAAACTTTCCAATCAATCCCTAGAGTTTATCCCACTCCAATACATATAATTGGATTACCTGAACATTAAATTTTCTAGATTTATTTGTGAGGTCATCCTAGTCCCTGCTATATTTCTACACATTCTTAATCACCTGCTTGGATTAAGTGAAGTCTTGAGTAGTGAAACCCATGAAATGTGGCATGAGTGCATCCATAGTCTTGTTCTCCATTTTCTTGTGAAATTAGGGCTTTATCTTTTTTGGATCCAACTTGATAATGGGCACATCAAAGTCCATCATCAACCTTATTTATTCTTCACAAGCAGCCTATACTTTCTTGATCCAATCAATTTCTATCTCCATCTCATGGAGCACTTTCTCTAACACCTCCTTTCTATGGTCAAGAATCATTTTCCATGTCTCCACAAGCCAATGATCACCTTTTACCAAAGAAAACTCATTTCCTAGGATCCATCAGGTACCTTGAGGATAGCCTCAAGTTTGGGGTATGTGATCTTGTATAACCTGGGGAAGTCGATGCAGAATTTCCTTATTCCCTTGAGTATATTTTGTACTTCTAGGAACTTATTTGTTCTAACTGCACGACTGATGATCATGTTTCCACTATAGAGGACTTTTCTGAACCAATCCTTTATGGCCTTTGTCCATTTCTTTCATTTCTTTAGCTGCTCAATGTGGTCTTTGGACAACAATTGCAGGGGGGCTAAGGACATGGTAGGGAGCTCTTCAGCTGATGACCACTGCTAAATATACACTATTAGGTCAGCCACTTGCACATTTAGTTCCTCCTTGGAAACCTTATCCTTGCACATTTGATGCACGATAGTGTTAATAGACGCCTAGAGATGATCAATCTTTTTCTCTCATGTGGCTATTCCTAGATCAAAGGTAGAGATATTGTAGCTTATTTCCTCTTCCCATGATTGGAGTGGCTATTTGAATAGTTATAGATTTAGACACATCCATTGTCAACTAAGATTTGACCTTAGGCTTCTTCTCTTTCTTCATGCTTATTTGGGATCAAGCTAAGATGGCCTCTAGCCTTACCATTAGATCCTTTAAGGTTGGGGTCTTCTTCTCCAACTATTTCTTGAGCCACTCAGGCATCTAAGATTCTCCCCTTGTTGATTCATGACCACCTTCTTCCTCACAGGTGTGCTAAATTTCCATTACCTTATCACCTAGAGCTTCTTGTTTGGTATTTTCTCCTTCTTCTTCATCTGAATCCTGAATAGATATTGTTTCCTTCTATGGGGACTTGGAGGTTGTGTTCTCTTTGGGGCTATCTTCCCCTTCATTAGTTTTCTTTTCTTTTTCTTCATCATGCCCATGCTCCATGGGATACTCTGTTTATGTGCTCTTATGGGATTCAGAGTATTCTTCAAGTTTATATTCTTCTTTCTTTTCCTCTTCCTCATGCTAAGGCAACATATTTTCATCACGCTCGAGGCTCTCTTCTCACTCCTCTTTTCCTTTCTCTTCTTGCTCTTCTGAGAGAGGCATCTATTCATCATGTTTGGGGCTTTTTTCATGCTCCTTAGTTGGAGGTTCAGTATCTTCCTCCATTTCCTCTTCCTCATTCTTTTCTTCATCAGAGGGTTTCTTTTCCACTTCCTCTCTAACTTTCTTGAGTTGTTGGGCCAACTCCTCTTCGAGGTAGGGATCAAATGTTTCCACAAGGTACTTGGAACCTGACTCCTCAATGTCTTCTTCTGATGATTATGTTTCTTCTCCCTCATGCACCACCTTATCAATTGTCAAATGCTGGTACTCAAGGTGCTCATTGTAATCATCAACTTCCTCTTCCATCTCTTGTGTAGCTTCCCTTTCTTGTCTCTCCAACTCTTTTGATATTCCCATTGTGGCCTTCATCTTTGGTAGTTTAGTTAGAGGAGCATGGATAGGAAGAGTGGAAAAAATTCTTGTCAAGGCAGCTTGTATGGTTGGGTTCATCAATAGCCCAAATAGTTCTATAGGAATGTTTTGCATGTGGTGGGAGAATGCCTCAGGAAGCAATAGAGTGGGCATTGGAATCATTCTTTTTGCTAACTAAATAGATGTTTTAAGAGACATGGAGGAGGAGGAGAGTGGAAAGGTGGTGGCAGAAGAAGAGTCTATTATTATTACTTGGGCCATGGGTGGGGTGGAGGCAAGGTGAATTGAGATGTCCACTGCAAGCAAGGAACTGGAAACCATTGCCTAAGAAGTAGGTAGAGGGGCAGCATTAGTAGCAACATTAGTAGTAGCAGTGGCTACAAGGGTGGAGGCAGTAGGAAGATATTTTGGCTACCCAACCTCTAGTTCTTCTCCTTCATGGAGCAGGTCCTCTTGGATGGTGGGCATGCCTGATGTCTTTGGTCTCTTGGAGGATTCACCCTCAGTTGCTTTTCTTGCATATACCTTAGGCTTGGGCTAACTTTGAGCCTCTTCTTTTCTCTTCCTTGACTTGGTGATTGGAGGAAATTTTGAGGTTTCTCCTGCAGTTGTCCCACTATCAGTTTTGCTTTCTGACACATCCTCAAGCTCCTCATAAGTCAAAGTCACTCGTTGTTTCAATTGGGAAATTTTTTGATCAATTGATTACTTGGTTCTAGCCTCAATTAGCTTTGTTAGGATATCGAGGTCGTCAACCTCTTACTCATTCCAATCAATCAAGGGTAGTGGAAGATTTGAAACTATGTTATAGTGAGGATCCATTACTATATTCTCATCTTCCATTACTTGGTTTGACACTAGGAACAAGTTGACCCTCTTGAAAAAGTACACTATCATGTGCATGTAGTGCCTCATTCATACTTCATTATCATCCTTATAATTGGCCCAAAAGTCTTCAATGCTATGCACATGAGCATATTCATCCGTGGCCATATTTTTTAGTTTACCATTGGGGTCCATTCACGGTCAAGTAGTGTGGAAATTTAGATTGTACTACATGAGTTGTTTATATGAATTGTCTACACATTGAGAGGTGTGGAGTTCATATAGCCATTGGCTGAAGGAGAGTTGACAAGGAATCACTACCTTTTTTTTGCTTCTTAGGAGAGCATGTGCATGTCGTAGCTACTGAGAGAGTTCTAACAATATTATTTGGTCATTTGGGTACCGAGGCAACTTGTATGGTTTCTCTGAGAAGCCTTTGGCTCAAATGTAAGTAAGCTTTGTAAATTGTATAAATAAGAAAGAAAACTAGTAGAGGAAAGAATTATCACTATGGGAGACTCTTCTCTCAAAGTCACCCCCAAGCAATCTGATAATGTGACCTATGAAAGCATCATTGACTTTACAATAATCCCTCTTGAAGTTCATGTATTGAAGTTGAGGGTATCTATCATAAACTTTCAATTCTCTGCTTGGTTCTACATTTGGTGCCACAAATAAGGCCCTTTATTGGGTCTTTTCAACTAGTAAATAGAAAAGGTACGAAGTCATGTAGAAGCACGAGGTCTTCTTTATAGGCATAAATTGTTTGTGCAAGAAATTACTAATTATCCTTTCCCAATAGAAATTGGTTTTTCCCCAGATTATCTCTTCCATGAATTACAACATCCACTCTTGAAAGTAGGCTATAGTTGGAAGGCCCATAACTCTACTTAGCAAGGTTACCAAGTCATGGTAGTCCTTGTAGAAGTCATTGTGGAAGAGCTCCTAGGGTACCTTGGCTGCACTACCCCTCTTCTCCTTCAAATAGTATTGATTTATAAGTCTTTTGCATTTGAGGGGGTCTTCATCCCACATCTCCTTTCCATCTTCCTTTGTTTCTTCCTCCATCTCCATGAAGGTATGGATATGGAAAGTCTTTCCTATTGACTTGGGGGAGAATTTAGTTAGATCATTCCCATCTCTATCTACTATTGTTCTAGATTTTGGCTAATATTCTTCCCTGTAGGCCATTAAAGCTTAGGGGTGATGAGGGTTGATGGGAATTCGACAACTTTGGCCAACCCACTACTTCTGATCTTTCTCACACATTTTGTTTCGAGGTTGATCTAGACCCTTTACTTGAATTCATCAATGTCTACATGTCTGATGTCAATATCCAAAACCTCATTCCAAGCTGAGGTGAGCTTGGAGTTGAGGGGTTCCCCTTGGAACTTGTATTTCATCTAGTCCTTGTATTATTTTCCACAAGGTGCTTTGGTTGTTTTATTTCCCTTTTCCTTTTCCATGGATGCCTTTGAGGGTCTTGCACCTAGTTCCATATATCCTATAGGTGAGAGAGAGGTAAGAACATTCAAGCATGAAAACATGGAAAAGTTAGCCAAAATATTGCAAAATAATGTCAGATTAGATAATTCATTATTTAAGAATCCTAACATCTCTTCCAGATTGACATTATCCTTTCAGATGAAGGAGTTTCAATAGTTCAGGCCTAGGGGTGCAGACTGCCCTAGGCTGATGGCAATTTTGGAGCAGTTGTAGGAGGGACAACAATTAGGGCATGGAAGCCTGGCTATCCCAACCCACCTTATGATTTGTTCAAGGTATGGGGTCCACCAAGGAGAAAGTACCATTTAGGCATGTGGGTCAAAGTGACTTTGGAGTTTCAAGGGTGTTAAAGATCATATTTTAGGCAAGCAAAATTAGGGAGTAGCTTGGTTGTTTAAGGGTCTATCATTGAAACAAGACTGGAAAAGTGATGGACCGTTGGCAGTGTTCCACCGTGCAGGACCCAAAGCTTTGGAGGGAGGTAGCGTAACTCATTTAACATTGAGGACTTTTGGGTCAGAAGGAGTAGGTGGCCATTTGGTCGCTACCATTTGAAATGGAAAAAGTCAGACGGAGGCCTAGCAAGGGAGATCCATGGCACTAAGTCCACTTAAGGTTCATTGCTTAACAATTTTCATTTTGCATACTGGTAGTCATGGTAAGATTGAGACTCGAGGGGTGGAATGTCAACCATAAGGAATCATTTGAAATGATAGGTTCACCACAACTATCCACATACAGAAGTCTTCTAGGAGGGGATCAAGAACAGGTTTGTACTTGGTCATTTAGGATACAAATGAAACCAATCGACAGAGACAGGCCTAGGATTTGATGGTCAGGTAGACAGTTAGGTTTTTCCTTTTAGGATAGCTATTTGTGCATAGGAAGAATGGGGATGAAATTTTGCGGTGGGTGACCCACATGCTAAGATTTGTTGTTCATTTTTTTAGCTGGTGAAGACAAGGGTGGATCTTGACAGGAGAAAGGATGAGCTGCAAAAGCCAATCAAAATAAGGAAGAACAAACAAACATCCCTAAGTGAAAGTTCACAGGGGGGACCCATGATGGATCATGACTTAAAGGATTTTCAAGAGTTTGAGCTCATAAGCGATCGATGGGGTGGGACCTAGCCATCGGGAGGCTGTTAGTGATTAGCCATTTGAAATGAGAAAGAAAAAGGGCATTTATGGGAAATAAACTACACCTAGGGACCTAAGAGGGTTGGTGGCTCTTCATCTTGTTTTGTGAAATTACACTAAGTTCAAGCAGCCAAGGAAATGGTTCTTCTCGTGAGGACGGACCTGGCAGAGAAGTTTGTTGTTTCAATTTTAACTCAATTTTCAAGGTTGATGATGGCGATAGGAAGGTGCAGGCCCGTAGGAGGAGAAAGCCCTAGCCAATGAATAGTGACAAAGAACCTAAGTTTCACACAAGGACAATGGGATGATATCAAAAGTTTGTTGAAATTCTACTTCATGGGTTTTGTGTACCTAGTCATAATCTAACTGTTTATCGAGTTTTCCCCTTTTAAATTTAATAATTTTTCCTCAAAATCAAAGAAAACTCAAAGTGGGGCATGTGGCAGAAAGCCTACTTCAAGAATCTGATGAATGTGGATGAGGAATCAATGGGTAAAGGCTTTAAATCATTGGTGGAACTCATCAGGCATGAAGGCAGTGCTGGAGATTGGCTCTAACTCTTTTCTAATCGACTGACAAGTGAAAATCACATCTGGAAGTTGCCTATTTATAGAACATGGCATATTAAATGCACCCTATTAATGATTGTATGGCGGGGGTGGGAGTTGGTGAGTTGTCATTTGAAAAAAATAGTGGGAGCATCAAAACTCACCAAACAGAAGGCAGTTGTAGCTCATCTATTTGGTTGTTTAGTTATGAAAATAGCATTGGAGGTTTTGGGTTTCCCAGGGTAGAAATTTGTCAGACTATGCCAGTCCAAAATGTCACCAGTAAGAGGAAGCTATGAACAAACATGTGAGTCCCGATAGGTGGAAATCTATTGGAGAAAGGTCATTTGGAATGGCTATGGGGTGAAAGAAACCCACACGGGGCGGCCCGATAGGTGGAAAGCTATTGGAGAAAGGTCGTTTGGAATGGCTATGGGGTGAAAGAAACCCACAGGGGGCGGCCCGACAGGGTGGGCCCAACCAACTCCTTGGATGCCTATTTTTGAAAGCAAAGGAAAATAGCTAAGGGGACTCCACGAAGGCCTAGAGCCTTGAAATTTTGAGGGGGGTCAAAACATGGTCAACTCAATGTCACTTCCCTAAAACTAATTGACCACCTAGAACACCAAAATAGGGGGCACACTAAATGAGGTAATGACAAAAGTGACCCAGAGAAGCAAAAAGAAAGAGGGTCCCCATTCTAAATGGGGCATGTGTGTTGAGGGCACAACAAATGGTGACTCTGATAGAGAACACTCTTGAGCATTCTACAGATAAATTTTCAATCAGAATCCTGAATCTCTGGTTTCACAAACTAGAAGCCTGCTTCCAAAAGTGAACTAGGAGAACAAGATCTTTAGCTAAATCAACCCATGAAATGTCTCAGAGGTGTGTGTGATTTGTGAATTCATTCCTTTCCCTCAAAAATAGTGACAAGTGGCAACTAATCAAACTAAGAAAGCTACATGAATTATCCAACCCCAAAAGTAACCTGGACATTGCCTGATTGCCAGTCAGGCATCCATAGCCCTGGTGGAGTTTTCACTATGACCCCATGAACATTGTTCTACTTCCAACTAGACATCCATAGCCCTGACGGAGTTGTCTGTACACCCATATAGTTTCTATATTTTAACATTTTCCTCCTATTTTCTTTCTTTCAATGCTTCTTTAATATTTTCTTCTTTTGCTCAACTAGGTAAGCATCAAAGCCTACTATGTGTTTGGGAACCATAGTGGTTACTAGAGAAGACTTAAAAAATTTCACTCGCTAAGTCATCATAAACAACCACTATATAGTTCTTTGGAAACAATTAATATGAATTCTATGTTGGATCTAAGATGAACATAAAAGGAAGATTCAACAAAGGGTCAGGTTCTAAGTCAAAGTTCAAGTGAGGAAACCATTTCTTGGAAACTATCAAAGACCAATAGTTGAGAGTGAACATTTAGCCAAAAAAAACTAAGAGCGGGTAGCAAAGTGAATTGTTCATTGAATGAGTATGACCACAATAGTAGAAATGAAGAACACCCTCATCAAAGAAAAGCAGTTGGGAAATGAACAAAAATAAAAAGTGGCTTGAAGCAATAAAACAATGCAAACCAAAAGCAGCATAAACTAACCTATATACAGGTATTTACAAGAATAGCTCCAAGAAATTCAAGCTTGGAAGTAATGCTTTAGGTGCTACCCATTGACAGGAAACATGACATCTTCACTTGTTAAAGTCTTAAGGCAGAAAGCATTATCTTTGAGGATTTCAACAATTTGAAAGGGGCCAAGCTAGATCTTGTTGAATTTGTCACGTCCCCCTTTCTTCTCATGGGCCTTGTCCCAGTATAGGACTAGATCAGTGATTATAAAGGCCTTGACTTTAGCTTGGAAGTTGAACCATCTCTTGACCAATTCATGATGTTTAGTGAAATTTTCAATGGCTCAATCATGCACTTCTTCTAGGTGTAATAGCTATGCCAAGCGAACTTCTCTTTGATCCCCTTCTTTGTAAAAGTAATTGATGAACTGGATGGTGGGGATTTTTAGGTGAATTGGGAACATAGGATCTAGGCCATAAATGAGGTGGAATGGGGAATCACCAAGGGTAGCCTTGTGGTGTGTGTGATCTTCCCAAAGGGAAAAGTGGAGTTGGGTATGCCAATCCTTGGGATTTTTGTCAAGCAGTTTTTTGATCATCGTAATGAGATTCTTATTAGTGGATTCTACCAAGCCATTGCCCTGAGGATAGTAGTTGGATGAGAACTTAAGGGAAATCCCATAATTGAATTCCCAACTAGTGAGTTTAAGCAAGGAAAAGGTAGGGCCATTATCAAAAACTAATGCATATGGGCAACCAACATGATTTAAAATGAAGCTTTAAAGAAAATTCATAACTACCTCTATTGTGCATTTCCTACATGTAATGGCTTATGTCCATCTAGTGCAATAATTAGAAGTAGTTAGAATGTACCTATGTCCTCTAGTTGATGGTGGGCTTACCAAACCAATGAAGTCAAGATCCCATTGCATGAATGATCTCACCTCTAGAACTGGTTGCAATAGGACAATAGTGTTCCTTTCTCTAGTTGTAGTGGTCTAGCAAACACGACATATATGAACATGGTTATGAGAATCCTTAAAAACTATTGGCCAATAGTATCCTACTCATAAGATTTGATGCATGGTTGAAGGAACATATCCATGATCGGTGCCAATTTTTTTTTGAAATTCTTTCAAGACATAGTTTGCTTCTTCTTAGCCAAGGCATCTTAGATAGACACCTTCATGATTCCTCTTATATAGTATGGATCCTTGTATCATGTAGCTACTACTTTTTAGAGGGAGAGTACATTTTTGAAATCCTTGCAAGTGAGGTAGGCACTTATTGTTCAACAAGTAAAAAATGATGTCATCATGCCATTCCCCTGGGGAAACATTCTCGAGCTGATACTATTGAATTGTGACTTCAAGTTTTCCTTCAACTACTATTTCAGCTATTGTCCGAGTGAAGGATTTCCCTCTCACTAATTTCATAGGTGGAATTTCCATGTCATATTCCTATAGTAGGGTAACCCACTTAGCTCTTCATTCTCCTAACTCATTTTTCATGAGCAACTTCTTCCCTATTGGGTTAGGGACAATAGCGAACAACTTTTTCCACATCTTTCAAGGGAGTACTCATGAAGGAAATTGGGTGCTTTTTTCCTTCGCTATCCTTCTAGGTAAAAATATTGGTACATGAGTGGCCTAAAGCAAATGAATAAATGTAGAAGGGCTTCAGATAATTAGGGTTAAATAGCACCGGTTCCTTAGAAATGGCTTTCTTGATTTCTTCAAAGACTTTCCTTGCTTGTAGGGTCCATTCAATCTTGGCATCTTCCTTTATCATGGTGTTAAGCAGTTTGACAATTTTAGTAAAGCCCATGATGAACTTCTTGACGAAATCTATCTTTTTGAAAAAAGATTTTAGTTCTTTCTTAATTCCCGGTAGTTGAATCTTTAGCAGGGATTGGATGTGCTTAAGATCTGTGGAGATTCCTCATTCTAAAATAACATGCCCAAGTAACTTTCCTTTAGTGATTCCAAAGAGGAACTTCTTCAGATTAAGGGAAACCCCAAATTCTTAGCATCTTTTAAATACTTTGCATAGATCAAAGACATGATCACTTTGTTTCTTTAAAAACACAGTCAAATCATCCATGTAGATAATTATACACTTTGCAATCAAGTCCTTGAAGGCAATTTCCATTTCACATTGAAAGGTGGCACCCACATTGATGAGCCCAAATGGCATTCTTCTATATCCAAAGGTGCCCCACTTGGTGTTGAATGTTGTCTTGTGTCGATCTTCATACTACACCATCACATGATTATACCTTAAATACCCATTGAGGAAGGACATCAGCTACAATCCATTAACAATTTGCAATACCTCATCTTATGAGGGAAATGGATAGTTGTCCTACTCTGAGGCTCTGTTCAGATTGTAGAATTCCATGCATAATCTGATTTCTCTATATTTTTTCCTAACCAGGACCAAATTGGCCACCCACATGGAGTGCCTAATTGGAAAGATGATTCTAGCTAGAATTAGTTTTTGCACTTCCTTGTAAATGATAGGCTCCAACAAGGAATTGATGGGATGTTTTCTTGGTCAGAACATTCATACATTGGGCTTAAGAGATATGGTGTGGTTGATAATGGAGGTGTCATAAGCCTTCAAATCTTCATAGCTCTAGGCTACCACATCGTAATACTTTTGCAAAGCATCAATAATCCATTTCTTCTCTTCTACAGTACACACACTTTTCCAATAAACACATTTTTAACTTCCTCGGTTGTTCTGAGGTTGTGGTTATCACACTGACTGCTTATGGATTCCTTCTTTGCTTATTGATCTTGATCTCTAATTTGATCTAGGTTAAATATGCACTCAAGCTAGACCATACCCCAAGGAATAGTGTTGGTTTTGATGTTAATGACCCCCTCTATATCTATTGCAGCTTCTTCGGGTTCAGTTCCATCAATTATTTGGGTTGCAGACACATTGGAACTAGTGATGAACTCTAGGATGTGCTTATCATCATTGAATACCTTGAAGTTTGTGACATTTTCTAGTATAGATGCAGTGTAGGTCAACTCAATAGTGAATTGTTTGAGACCAAAAAGGGATAGGGGTTGTAGCATGCTAGCTGCTTGAGCCAAATCATCAACAATATGATTCAAAGAGTGAGGGATTAGCTAGATATTAAAGGAATCTAGGCTCTCTAGAAGATCACAAACTCTATGCCTATAACTTTCCAACCTACTATCATGACATGCGTACAATTTTTTGACCTGTTTAACTACCAATTCTGAATCACTAGAAACTTGTAACATCTTAACATTCTTTCTCAAAGCCATTAAGAGACCATGGAACAAAGCCTCATATTTTGCTACATTTTTCATACAATAAAATTGAAGTCTATGAGTAGAAAAGTAGGTCTTACCCATAGGGATGATGAGTTTGAACCCGGCGCCGACTCCTTGCTTGGACTTAGATCCATCGAAGTGTAATGTCTAGAACCTGGAGGGTTCTTTGACTTTAGGATCAACTATGCATGCATTCTTCCTTGGTTTCTCATTAGCATCTACCATTTATGGGGTAGGAGCATTCTTATTATAGTTGGTGGCAAGTTGTTTGGCTGGTGGCTCCTCTAGTGATGTGGCTTGCCCTTTGATGTTCTCTACTACGGTCTGACACAAGCAACACTCAAATTCTAAGTGAGTAGCATTGTGAACTCTACACCAGCTTGGAAACAACAAGTCTTGGAAGTCCATCCTTACCCCTAGACTGAGCTGATCTTGTATACATATCTCCATGAAATGTTGGAATCCATCTAGCAGTCCTAAATTGACATCTTTGTAAGATTCATCATCTTCTAATTCCACTAATACTTCTATACTTTAAGGTGCATAGGCCAAGTTGGTCAAAGGACTGCATTGCACTAGGAAGACCTCTACAACTAGTTCTTCTTCTTGAGGCTCCACTTCTTCTTGATAAGAAAAGGGACAGTAATTTCCCAATTCTATTTCAACAAATAACACCTCATTAGTGTTGTATTTTTCAATCATGAACTTCATGTGTGGCTCTTGATCGATTTGAATCTGGTTTGGTAGCCCCTTCCATGGAAACCACATGTGAGACAAATCTATTGCAACATATCCATTCAATGCATGGGTGAAGTCATGTCCCAGGATAATTCTGTGTGTGTCAGGAATATTTACAACTTGGATGTCAGTAACTTGTTGCACCCTTGGGTTTGTAGCAATCTACATTGGGATACGATTGATCTCCCCTATGATGTTAACCTTGGTTTTGTCTAGTTGAGTGAATTTTATTCTTGAAGGTGTGGGGGTAATCCCAAGGGCTTTGCACACTACTAGAGGCATGACATTGGTTGATGCTCTAGAGTCAATTAGACAATTGTGCAAATTCTTTACAAATATTCTAATTGTGGTGAGAAAGGGTGGTGTTTCAAACCTTCCTTGGAAGAGACCCATAGGTACATCAACCTGGGCCACTTGACCCTTGTCCTTCTCATTTGTATTTTCCTTAGATTTCCTTAGAGTTTTCTCTTTAGTGGGTTGTTTTCCAGCATGCTGGTTGGTGGAGACATCCTTCTTTTTACCTATGATTTCTTGGCTTATAGGCTCCTACTGAGGCTCTTCAAAGGTGATTCTGTTGGTAGGTATTTCTTGTGTTTTCTTAGAGGAGGGGGATCCATTAATTACCCTAAAAAAGGCATACCTAACTATAGGAACCTTGAGTAGCTCAAAAGTAGACAAGCTAATCTTAACCTTCTTGAAGTCTTCAACAACGTACTCCCCCATTTGCTCAATTTTGGAATCAAAGTATCTACCTATGGAAGAGCTGGCTGACTGGCTCTGAGTTTAGTCTTGTTGTTTGTTGTTGTTCAAGTATTGTTTGGGAAAATAAGGATATCTTGGGTTGTTGTTAGCATTAGGGTCAGGAGGGGTACTAAAGTTGTTAGGTGGAGTGGAGGTAGTGAATGGTCCCCCTATTTGTCTATTTATTAGGTTATATGAAGAGTTTCTCTGATGGAACATTTGGACTTCATCTTCATGAGGCTCTTCATCATCCACAAGACCATTATATATAAAGTAAAGAGATGAGATAAAGCTTCTTCATTTTTGGTAGAAGTGATCTCGATCTTGAGCTCATTGCTCTTACTTCACAGGAATGGGGCTTGGTTGACCACAAGATAGGAGGTATCATATGGGTCATACAAAACTATGTCTCTACAGTTTGCACTATCAACAACATTTTGGATCTCCACTTGAAAAAATTTTGTGGTTGTTTGGAACTTGGGGCAATCCAACTCAGAATTCCTGCTAGTCTTATGAATCCTACACCATCCAAATAAGGAAGCCTCAACAAAATACACTCCACTAGTTTTCTTTTCACTACTGGCAAGCTGATCAAGAGGAGTGGGAACACACCCGTTCTTGGCCTTGTATTCCATGTCCTATTCTATCTTTGTGAGGGTCTCTTTTCCAAGTTCTGATTGTAGTTCTGTCCTCGCTCATAGTTTGGTGCTGATGAGGTACCCGATTCTTGGTTGTCCTAACTATCTCAATTGAGATTGGCTTGAATGATGTGTTGAGAAGCTTACAACTAGCTATTTTGATTTATCAAGTGTGTCATTTTTGTGGGCATATTTTAGATCATTTTTGTCAACTCATCCAACTAATATTTCTTTGTATTGCTTGGTTGCGAGGTCTGATTTTGAAAGAAGATGAGTTGTGCCACCAGCTAGTTTTACTAAGTAGGTAGGAATTTGGGCCCTTGTAGGTATATCAGTCCCTGCAGTAGTTGTGCATAGGTATGCAGTTGCTGAGGTATAGGGAGTCCTAGTTCATGGGCTGCCCTGGATGAGGCACTATGGGAAGTTGTGACACTTGATTCATTAAGGGAGTCTGATGTTGTAGTGCCTAAGTGAGTCCTTGAATCTATAGAGGGTGGGAAGCCTACCCCAAGGATGGCAGTGGACCAGAGATATGATGTCCCAAGTCGGTGCTAGCAATGCCTACCTTCGCATAAGCCTCCACTAATGTGGCAAGAGATGGTCACATCCTTCTCACCAATGTAGCTATGAGGTTATCTAATGCTGCATAATAAATAGGCAATGCAACAACATCATTGAGCATGGATGGATCTTGGAAATTTGTGTATGCTCGATGGAATCAATCATTGAAGGAGTTGATTTCCTCATTGACTTCCCTTCAGATAGACATGAATTTCTAGTATAGCTCTGAAGGGCTGATCGGGATCTTGTACTTCTGCATGAAGGCATTCATCAACAAGGTTGAAGATTTGATGAACCTCTTTGGTAAGTTGATATACCAATAGAAGGCCTCTTTCCCTAAGGAATAAGGGAAAATTTTGCATTCCACATCTTCTTGATCAATCTACATATCTTTTAGTGTTGCTTGGAATATCTTAAAGTTTTCTTCATCCATCCTTTGCGGATCCTGAGGATAGAACTTCAAGCAAAAGATCTCTGGATTCTTAGGCATGTCATGGTAAGCATTAAAGAACAATGTGGAAGGATTATTTCCTAGCCAAGCTATGAGGGGAGGCATGGGTGGTATTCGTTGTTGGACAATAGCTTGGGGCTGCACAAGGGTAGCAATAGTTAGGGCTACACCTTGGACTTGGAAGGCAGGGACTGGGGCAACACCCTAGTTGTGGGAAGAAAATAGTTGAAATACAATTTGAGATAGGTAAGTGGAAGAGGTAGTGATGGAAGAGGAAGGGTGAGTGTGTGGCTGATGGAAAGAGGAAGGAGGTGAAAGTGGAGGTGAAGTGGATAGAATGGTGGAGGAAGAAGAGGCTACATCCTCTTTGTTGGTCTTTCTAGCCCTTTTAGGGGGTTGTAGTTCTTGAAATTCCCATTTTTTTGGTGTTGACCTTAAAACTCTCTAGAATCTTTCAAGGGAGAATGAACCAATTTGATCCAACTTAGCTCAAATGACCCTCCTTATAGCACCAGTTCTGTTGATGTGTGATTTAGCACTTTCTCAACACAAGAAGTGCATAGGTGCACTACCTCTCTTGAAAGGAAATCTCCAACAATAGGTTGCTGAAAATCACCCCAAGGTCTCTCAGGTGTCAAGTCATGAATTGCATGGAATTTCTAAGTTGGTTCAATGTGATTTTGCTAGTAATCATAGGGTAGACTTATAGAGTTAGGTTGGAGGGAAGTCAAATATTAAAAATGGAGTTCTTGAGATAGGAAGTGGTTGCACAATTGTTACAGGTTCAAACATCAGTCTTGAACTCCTATATTAGCTTTAGATTTGGCTTTATAATGTGCAATGAACCTTAACTTAAACTACTTATTAAAAAAGAAGGAAAAAGGGTAGGGAAGAGAGGAAGTTCCTAGACCTGAACTAACAGTGAACAGTGATCATGGAGGACCCTATTGCATACAACCTTCCTAAAATAGAATTTCACTTAACCAAATCTCCTCACAGTCTCATGAAATTTGTGCAAGCTTCTAAGGACTACATATATTCTACCATTTATTCACCATAAGCATGAATAAAAGATAGAAGTTTAGAGTAGCTTTTAGTTTATTCCTAGACTAACTTTACATAGTTGTTTATCATCAATAAACAATAAAAAGTGTAGACACGTAAAATATACTGATTGACATTGTGCATTTGATCCTGACTCACTAACATTGTTTCTTCCTGAATCATCCTTTGATCTAACCATTTAATCAAATTCTCCCATCTGATCAAATTCATCAATACTCATCTCTTAATTAAATAAATCACTTTATCTAATTAGGTCACTTTCTCCTATTAATTAAATCAATCCACCTGATCTAATTATCCCTATTTAATTAAATAATCAATTTATTTGATTAAATCTCTAAAGTTTATCCATTAAATTAAATAAATTAAAACCTTATATGATTTTTTTTAACACCATCTCCTTTAATTAAATAAATCAAATCCTTATTAAATTAATCTCTTGTCATATTTCTCTCTTATTTGATTTAAGATTAATCCATAAATCTAAGTCAAATAGGTCACATCATCTAATCTCTTGTTAAATTAATTAAACCCTTGATTAATTTAATCCAATCTCATGTCACATCCTCTAGATAATGCAAGTTGCACATGAAAATATATTTAATTCATTTATTAAATCCCTATTTTCCTCACAAGGCATCTTTTGGAATATTCTCTCAATTTGAATTCAAAATTCCAAGTCAACATGTACATCCAACAAGGCAATAACTCCATCTTACATGTCCTTTTCCTTGAGCCAAGTGGCATTTATTGCATTTTCCATTCCCTCTTACATGTCATTTCAACAAATTTGAAATTCAAATATCGAAATTTATTGGCACAAACCCCAAATCTTGCACATCCATCATCCATTCATAGCTTGACAAGTGGCACCATATCATTCGATGAATGTTAGTCCCACATTGCTCAAATTTGGACTTTCATCCATCTTGAAATCCTATAAATGAAGAGCTCCTCTCCTCATTTGAACATCCACAATCCAAGTAAAGTTACCATGCCAAAATACTTAGCCATTTTCATCCATCATTTGAGTTCTTAGCTAGGCCTTTTGTAGATTTGGTTTGGAGTTCTCAACTTTCATCAAAGTGGATCAATATCATCTTCAAAATTTGAAAATTGCATCTTAGGGATTGGGAAAGGGCCAATTTTCACATCAAATTGGCACCAATTCCCCCATGGGATCATGAGTTTGCACATCTAATTAGGATTTCATCTTGTTTTTGTCATTTGCATTATGTTTTTCAATATTTTCATTCCTAGTTTGAGTTGTAAATAGATTTCATGGGGAATCCTTGTTTATGCTTGCAAAATCTAACTTAAGGTGTTGATTGTCTTTTTTTTGCAGGTACCTAGGCTTGGGTTTGCACATTTTGCACTAGAAGGAGGGCTAGATATCATTAATTCTAATTTTTTCTTGAAATTTCCACATTTTTCTTCACACAGGCTCATCAGCATCACTATTTTAGCACTGCGAGCTCATCACCGTCGTTGTTTTAGCATTGTGGGCTCGTAAGTGCCACTGTTTTGGCACCACTAGAATCATCCCACCAAAAACATTCAAATTCTTAACTTTGCCGCTGGACTCGTTGACTTATAGGACCTTTTGAATTTTTCAAAAATAGCGACACTGGACACAAACTCTGATGTTGGGCGAAATTGTGATGCAATCGAGCTCTCTGTCCTAACATAGAGCACCGTTGACTGGTAAGCGGCGCTGTAAGTGCACCGCTGGGAGAAAAAATAAGCGACGCCTTCACAAGTTGCGACACTGGGAGACAGTAAAAGGGAGAATTCATTTTTTTAGCATGTGCTTCTGATTTATGAGTTGTTTACATTCTATTTTCTGGTTTTTAACTTCTATGTTTTTCTCCAGAATCTGACTTTTCTTTCTCCTTTGTAGGTTGGAAATCAAAAACTAAAAGAGGAGTATGGTGATGATATCTTGTCCAATCAAAGTGTTTTTAAACACTTAAGTGTTTGTTTAACACTTCTTTAATAATTTGTCATCTTTTCACCCTTAGGGCACTAGTTTTCATTTGGGCTTAAAAAGAACCTTTCAATTTCTTCTTGCAAAAGGTTAAAATGAACAATAGGATCAACAACTTACTAGATTTTGTTTATTAGATTAACAAATTGAACAAATGTCTTACACTTGTGATTTGGTGCTTTAAAATGAACTCACATATTGCTTTGAGGATTTAAAACGAACAAGTGTAGTGTTTTTGTGAGGGCTTACTTAGACTAAAGCCATTGAAAAAGGATGTATGCGCTTCTCTCGTGCTTTATAGGGATCTTGAGAATCAAAAGGACTTTTTCATGACTTTGGGATGAGATAAAGCAATCACCTCCACACTTCGATTTGGGCTTAAAAATTGAACAAAATCTTGTGCGAGTGTGAGTAGGGGTATTTTCCCATATATTCTATTTCTTTGTGCCGTCAAAGATTGATCGAGTTATGGATTTTGTCTTTGCTTGCTTTTGTTTATCCTAGAGGGCCTGCCTTGGGGAAAAAGTACTCACCCAAGGGAATGACTCAACTGGTAACACTCTGAACCTAAGAGTATTTCTAGCCGAGATATAAATGTGGATATTGGAAGAAATGCCAATATCACGTGGTTGACTCCAACAAAATGGATCTGAAAGGGGACTCTTGCCACGTCAAGTCAACTCCTATGAATGGAAAGTCCATACTAAAACCCATGTGCTAGAATTTTCCAAAATCCTTAATCTATTTTTTGGTGCAAGAACGGTCATTCTAAAGCCACCCCACACTATTACGGTCTTCTAGTAGAAATGGAAAGCATGCCATGGAAGTTTCATGGGTGTTGATGCTTGCCTACCCCGTATAAGTGAGTGCCGTGGAGGGGATCCAGTGGTGTCAAGCATCTAACCATTCACTAGAGATAAGCGTAGCTGGACTTGTCCAAGTAGGAACCCAACAAATATTATCTTACACATCCATAGGATTGTACTTATTCTTGGGTTACAAAATGCATTGCTTGATCGAAAACCTCTAAAAAAAAAACACTTAACATTATCCAAATTTCAAACCCTTTTGAGGACAAATACAGTTGACTCAATCCATATGTTATTGCTTTCCCTTGGGATTCACATTCTTAGAGGTTTCTAAACATTGGATTACATCTCAATTTGTCTTCTTGAGTAAACAATCGGAACCTTTGCCTTAAGTTCATTAAATTTCCACATAACATATCTTGTGGGGTTTGAGGAAAGTAAGACATTGGACACCTTATTTTGAAAACCTAATTGAAGAAAGTGTTTTTGGTAAAATAAAGACATTAATCAAAGCTAAGCAAAAATAAATTTTCATATGTGTGTTGAAGACTCATAACCTCATAAAAGGAAAAAAATCATTGATTGGAAATCCAAAAATGTGTGTTCAATTCAAATCATTTCTTGGTTACAAAGGTCTTTAGGAAGCATTTGCATGCTCTTCAATACCTAGGTCTAGGCAAAAAAATTGTCTTTTTTAGGTTCATCTTAGGATGAAAAGAAAACATAAAAATATTTTTATCCATCCTTCAAAACATCAAAACATCACCTCACAAATCAGCTTTTGGAAAATCTTGAAATCATTCTTGATATTAGACTTTTTGGAAAAATCCAAATCATCAAAACCTTTGAGATTGAAATCCTTGAAAACATTATCATCAAAATCACCTTTGGCTAAGTGTGTGTAGATGCATCCTTTTGCATATACTTAGGTCAAATATTATCAAAATAATCTTGTTTGGCTTAGTACATGGAGATGAATCCTTCTCCATATGCTTAGTGAAACCATCATCTTTCTTGGATAGGTGTGGGTAGATGCATCCTTCTTCCCACAAATATTCAAAATTATTATCCTTTGATCAAATTTATCCCTTAGATCATCATCCAAAGGGTCTTTTTGTTTGAAATCCAAAATCAAAATCAAAATCAATCAAGGACAAACCTCAAAGGAAAATCAAAATCCAAAATCCGAAACATATCCAAAAGTTCTAAAAAAAATAAAAATGAAGCCTAGTATCTTCCTCAAAAAGATTTACCAAAAGATCATAAACATTCACTTATCCATCTTTTGCATCATCATCATATCATCTTTTGATCCTTAAAATAACCTAGAAATTTCTACTTTGAGGCTTAAAATAGGAATCAATCCAAAGAGATAAGAGATTCATCTCCCATTCTTAAAGGATTGGTCCTTATTTTATGGTTCAAACTAGATCTCAATACAAGAAAAGCATGGAAGCCAACAAAGAAACACCAGCTTCAAGCGATCTTATCCAAACAAATGTTGAAATAAATCCCACCAAATCAAGCAATCCTTTGACTCTCTCATAAAATCCACAAGAAGAGGCTCAAGGAGAAGACCTCCCCTTTGGAATGTCTCATGATGAAATAATAGAAATGCTTCAAAATCCGATAAACCATAAGATTGTCAATATCTTGATGAAACTCAACCCTTCATTGTATATGCTTGAACTAGCAAAACAAGGAGCCAATTTTCCTTTGGATTTTGACATGAGCACCATAGTAGAGACATCATTTCCTCCAATCTCGTCTACCATGCCCATCTCATCCACACCCCCATCCCAAAAAATCATTCAAAACATTCTGCAAATCACATCTCTTGCTCCTACCCAACCCAACATTAATAAGGGAAGTACATTTCTCAATGCAATTAAACACACCCCCTTGTTAATAATCAAAACTTGGATGCAATCACCACCTTGGAACAAACCATGCCTAAAAACCCACTACATAAGAATGTTCCTCTCACTTTTCATCATGATCCATCATCGTCATTTTTTTACGCCACACCTCAAACTTCTCTTCTCACAAATTCGCAAGAGGGAGATATGTGTTTAGACCAGGGGGCATATTCAACACCACAAAATTTTCACAAGGGCTAGCATCCCTTATCACTCATTGGTTTAAGGCTTCCTCCCCTACCAAGCATCAATCAAACCTACATCCCAACCATCAATCAAAGCATTACACCAAACACCCAAAAATTTTCGTTGATATCACAACAAAAAACAATAAACGCACAAGCAATATCGTAAAACATGATCTCTCAAGGGTCAATCACATCAAAAACACCACTTATCACTCAAACCACCACATCAACAATACCATCCATGAATGAAATAATCAACATGACATCACCATTCACCACTACCACAAACACCATTCCAAATCCGCCACCACCACCAACTTCTACCACATCAAGTCAATACAACGCAACATTGCAAGTTGCTTTCCAAAGAGGATACCAACAAGTGCAAAAAAAAAAAGCTATATACCTAGCTGATCAAGTTGGACAAGTTACCTAAGCTGCACAAGCTGCCTTACAAGCACAAAAAACACAACAAGCGAAACAAGCCCAAGCTTTATTACAACAACAACAACAAGAAGCCACCCAAGCATTACAAGCACACAAGGTTGCACAAGCACAAGCTCTATTGCAACAAAAAGAAATGCAAGCACAAGTCACACAAGCACAAGCTCAAGCAAAATCTCAATATCAAGCACAACAAGCACAAGCACAAGCACAACTTCTCGCACAAGCAATGCAATTGCAAGAATACTAGCAAGCATTATAGCAATACCAAGAGCAACAGGAAGTAGCAAAACTAGTAGCCCAACAACAAGCATTGTTGGAGCAACAACAAGCACAACAACAAGCATTGTTGGAACAACAACAAGCGTTGTTGGAACAACAACAAGCACAACAACAAGCACAAATCCTAGCACAACAACAACAAGACCAACAACAAGTGTTGTTCATACAAAAGCAATTTGATGCCTACCTAGCTCGACAAAAAATACACATACCATTGAACAACACGTCAAACAACACATTGACCAACCCACCCATCCAAACTAAAATTGCAAGTCCCCAAAACACCTTCATCCCACCCCCTGATCTACAAAATGATGTCATGACACAAATTAGGTTGCTCTCGCAACAAGTGCTTGACCTTCAATCAGGGAAAACAACCAAAACACCAAGCAACTTGTCTCCCTATCCATTTGATAGGAGCCTAGAAATGAAACCATTCCCTAAGGGATTTGAAATCCCCAAATTTGACAAATATCGAGGGATGGGAAACCCTAAAGATCACATCAGGGAATTCTAGGTTCACTACATGGAAGTCACATATGATGATACTTATCTGATGTAGCTATTTCCTAGAAGCTTGGCAGGCCCCGCTATAGAATGGTTCTCTCACTTACTTTCAGGCATTAGAATATTCCAGGAAATTAGGGGCGCATTCATCAGGAACTATGTATGTAATATTGCAATGGATGTTAGTCTCAAAGAGATATATGCTCTAAAACAAGGAAATAATGAATCTTTTACTTCATTCCTTCAATGATGGCGATCCAAGGCCAATTGGAGCAAGTGGACCATGCCATAGGAATAATAAGTTTGCACCATCATAGCTAACCTTGAAGGCTTCTTAGCATTTCACCTTAAAGTTTGGGGCATCACTACATATGATCAATTGATCCCCAAGGTGTTTAGCATCGAAAGAGCCCTTGTGACTCAACCCGCAGAATCAACATCATACCATGAACAAAAAAACAATCGCCCACCATAAAATTACAATGATAAACCTCACACATGGGCAAGAAACAAAAATGTTACTAATGATGGTTTCGTTGATCCAGGGTGGTCATTAGTGGTCCTCACCAAACTGCACCCACATCATAAATCCAACCACAATAGCAAAACACCCATCACATACCATACCAACCAAACAAAAATCCAACCATCAATAATCTCCATGACAAAAGAGGACCACCCCAATGTAAGAGTTATCCAAAATGAAAATACTCTACTTTGGGGGAACCACTTGAGGATATCATGAAAAATCTCATCGATGAAAAACTCATCAAAGCACCTACATTTGAGAATTACCAAGAACCCAACATCAAACCTCCTTGGTATAACAAGAACCAACTTTGTGAGTTCCATAAAATAAAAGGCCACAGCACAAATAGTTGTATGAGACTCAAAAACATCATCCAAGACCTCATTGATAAGAAAATCATAAATGTGGAACAACCTATAGGGAACCAAGACCTTAAGATATACACCAATTTGATGCCAAATCATGGAAACAAAGGGAATCAAAAAGATAAGGGGAAAGGTACTCACTAAAATGTAAGTCATGTGTATGAAACAGTCATCACCTCCCTAGATTAAAACTGCATGGTCATTACTATCAAGGGTGCCTATGCCAAATATTGTGGAGTCACCACAAGAGGTGGCAAATAACCATCGCAAGCTCATCCCAGCCAAACAAATCCCCTATGTATAGATCTGCTCCTAATGGTTACAATGTGCTAGACCAGCTTAAGAGGACACCAACACAAATCTCCATCATGGAGTTGCTAAAAATATCAGCAGCCCATAGAAAGATCCTTGAGGAAGCCTTAGCCACATCAATTGTCCTTGTAGACCTTGATGCAAAGTAATTCCAAGATATGGTCGGAAACATCATAATGCCTAATCTTCTTACATTTTTCAACCAAGATTTCCCCACCCAACCATCTCATAACCGTGCACTTCACCTTGAAGCCATTGTAAATAAGAGAAAAATCAAAAGGCTCTTGGTGGATGGAGGTGCAGTTTTGAATATCTATTCTCTCAGCCTCATCAAGTAGTTGAAAATATCAGAAGATTCCATCGACAAAAGGAAAGGCATCATGATAAGAGCATATAATGACCAAGAAAGAGTGTCTCAAGGCACAATCAAACTCCCTATTCAAGTAGGGCCGACTCTCATGGAAACCACCTGCCAGGTTTTAGACCTTGATTTTCCATATAACATCCTCCTAGGATGTCCATGGATTCATGGGATGAAAGCAGTAGGATCAACCTTCCACCAATGTGTGAAATTTACACATAATGGACAAGAAGTTACCATTCATGGAGATCCCAAACCTTTCTCATACTACAAAATTATTGAAGCAAAATATTACAAAATCCCCCAAATACCAAAGAATGATGAGGGCCCATCCAAATCATACATCGACCCTATCACCCTTACATCCACTTCTAAGACAGAGACACCCACCATTCCTACCATCTCTGACATCAAGCTCATCATCCAAGAGGATAGTTGTGGAAGCTACAGGCTCCCTAATAATGCTTTTGTGATAGGAGAGTTACCAAAATCTCCTAGATCATGAGGATGCCCACAACAAAATCAAGCTTCCACATATCAAACATCTCCTCGAGACTATCAGGAATTCACAAGCTCAAGAGATCTTGGTCAAGAGATAATTGAGACAGATCCATCACATATGCTATATCAAGATGAGAGACCAACAACCAATTTACCAATGGATGAAAGAAGCAAGGATCTCCAAATGATGCTCGCAATGGGTTATGACAGAAATCAAAGATTGGGACAAAATGACAATGGCCTTATAATACCCATCATACCAAAGATGTGACCAATAACAAACCTTGGCCTTGGATGTACCCCCCCATGTATAACCATACATGGCCGAAGTCCTCCAGTTAGAGCAGTTAATAAACCTCGTCAGCCAATAGCAATTGAACTATGATTACTAGTATCTACAGGTCGTTTCCTAGACAACTATACCTTTGATGTAACCGATGTCTATAGTAGTATTGACGATGAGGACCCCATGAATAATCTACCTAGGTTATTTTAGGACATGACCCTTTGCATGATCAGTACCTTATCTTTTGAGCCAAACCACCATGACCATGAAATTCACTTAGTATACTCCCAATTGATCAATTATGACCAACAAGGACCACCAATTCTCAACACATTTGAAAATGATGAGGCACTCTCATAATTCATGGGATTGAGGGATAACATTCTAGAGGGTGATCATAAGGCATGATTTATAATGGAGTTGGACACACAAGCATATTATGGAGAAATGATTGAATCCTTCAGTCGTAAAAGTGAGAAACTAAGAATCATATCCAAGTCTTTGAGTGAAAACCACACTATGGCACTCTCTGACAAGAAAAAAGTAAAAAGAAAGGATGCATCCAATGGTGAAAACCTCTCTAAGGCACCTGAGGATGAAGGATTCAATCTTCCACTAGGAGCTATTCATTAGGAAAAGTCAGCACTTTTGGCTGAAAAATGCAATCTTGTCAACCTAGGAACAAAGGAGACTCCACACATAACATTCTATGTAGAATCACTATTATCAGAAGAGCAAGAACTCCTAGCAGCATTCCTAAGGGAGAGACAAATAAAATTCCCATGGATTTATGCTGATATGTCAGGTCTTGACTCAGAAACTGTAGTCCACCACTTGGCAGTGTACCCAAAGGCGAAGCCGGTCAAACAAAAAATCCAAAAAATGCATCCTCAAATTGCCTTGCTGGTCAAAATGGAGCTCAAAAAGTTTTTAGATGCAGGATTTATCTAACCCATAGATTATCTAGAATGGGTATCCAACCTAGTACCTATCTTGAAACCCGATGGGGGCATTCAAATATGCACAAACTTCAGGGATTTGAACAAAGCATATCCAAAAGATGGCTTCCCACTTCCCAACATTTACATGATAGTGGACATGATAGCTAGACATTAGATGTTATCCTTGATGGATGAATTTTCAGGATATAACCAAATCATGATAGCAAAGGATCAACATAAGACAACATTCACCTGTCCATGGAGGACTTATTGCTGGAATATGATGCCATTTGGCCTAAAAAATGTAGGAGCAACATATCAAAGGGGTATGACACTAATCTTCCATGATATGATCCATAAAATAGTTGAGGATTATGTTGATGACATCTTAGGTAAATCCAGAAAAAGACAAGACCATATAGCAACCTTGAGTGCCATCTTTGATAGATTGGAATAATACAAAGTAAGACTAAACCCAAAGAAGTGTGTCTTTGGTGTACAATCAGGTAAACTACTAGGATATATAGTATCAATGATGGGTATTGAAGTGGATCCAACAAAAGTGAAAGCAATCCTCGAAATGGAAGCACCAAGAACACTCAAACAATTGAGAGGCCTCCAAGGAAGACTCCAGTCCATTCGAAGGTTCATAGTGCAATTAACAGACAAATAAAATCCATATTCTCACCTACTCCACAAGGGAGTAGCATACAAATGGGATGATAAATGTGAAGAGGCATTTAACAAAATCAAAGAATACCTACTAACACCACCAGTATTAATGCCACCCATCCCAAGAAAGCCATTGATCTTATATTTATCAACAACAAAAGCCCTTGGAGCTCTTCTTGCCCAACATGATGAAAATGGAATGGAGAGGGCTATATATTACATTAGTAGGACAATGGTTGGGCATGAGTTAAACTATTCATTTATCGAGGAAGCATGTCTTGCAGTAGTGTTTGCCTCTCAAAAATTTAGACACTACATGTGGGCACACAAGATAAAGCTCATCACCAAAATTGACCCCCTCAAGTATCTACTATCAAAGGCAATGCTAATAGGCAGAATGGAAAAATGGGTAATGATATTATCAAAATATGACATCGATTATGTGGAGATAAAAGAAATCAAGGGACAGGTCATAGCAAATCAAGTAGCAGAAGCACCTATTTATTATGAGAATCCTCTTGTCTCAAAATTTCCAGATGAGTCCATCTTTAACCTCAACATAGCTGATCATTAGAAACTGTACTTTGATGGTTCATATACACAACATGGATCAAGAGCTGGTGTCTTCTTCATCACCCCACAAGGGGATTGCATACCAATGTCATACAAATTGGCATTTCCTCGGACAAATAACATCAAAGAATACGAGGCTTTGACTATAGGTCTCAGGATAGCAGTGTAATGGAACATCATAGCTCTAAAAGTGTATGGGGACTCTCAGTTGATTATAAATCAAGTCAATAATGAATATCAGACTAAGGATGATAAGCTCACTCCATACAAGAAATTGTGGAGAGCCTTAAGGAGTCCTTCATTGAAATAACATTTGAGAAAATTCCTAGAACCAACAACAGAGCAGCAGATGCCATGGTGACAATAGGGTCTCTATTGGATATCCCTCACAACACTTCCAAATACGAATTTCTGATTGAGCAGCTTCTCGTTCTAGCATTCAAGGTACTGAAATCAAAATATGTGTGTGAAATCATTGGTCCTAGTGATCCTTGGTATCATGATATCTACACTTATCTTTGCATAGGAGTTATACCAGCTGACCTACACTCAAACTTAAAATGAACCTTTGTTAAAAAGGCATCTAGATTTGTCATCCTAGGTGACACCCTATATAGTAGAAGTATAGAAGGTATCTTACTCTATTACTTAAATGCTGAAGAGGCATTAACTGCTCTAACTGAAGTATATAATGGTATATGTGGCTCACACTTGAGTTGAATGAGCATAGCCAAGAAACTATTGAGGATGGGGTATTATTGGCCCACAATGGAATGGGAAGCACATGATCATGCCAAAAAGTGTCTACAATGTAAGCAACATGGGGACCTCATCCATGCTCCAGCTCAAGAGCTTCATCCTATTGTCACACCATGGCCCTTTTCACAGTGAGGACTTGATCTGATTGGAAAAATCACACCCACCTCATCAATGGCCACAAATTTATCATAACTGCAACTGAGTACTTCACAAAGTGGGTGGAAGCTATACCCATGACGTATATCACTGGAAAGTAGATCTAAAAATTCATCCTAAACTATCTCATATGTTGCTATGGTGTTCCACAAGCCATTATCTCAAATAATGGGACACCATTCAAAAATCAAGAAGTTTGTGACTTATGTGATAAATTCAAAATCCATCATCGCTTTTCCACCCCGTACTATCCCCAGGGAAATGGCTAAGCAAAAGCTACAAACAAAACTATCCTCAAAATCCTTAAGAAAATAGTCAATGACGCAGGTCGTGACTGGCATCTATAGCTTAATCCTACCCTCTAGGCCTATCAAACCAGCATCCACACACCCACTGGTGCCACCCCCTTTTCCTTGGTCTATGTATTAGAAGCGATACTCCCCATTGAGATCGAGCTCCCATCCCTTAGGATATCACTACAAAACCTCATCATGGATGAAGAATATAGAGTATCAAGACTAAACGAGCTAGAGCTACTAGATGAGAGATGTATGGATGCTTTGAATCATTTGCAAGTTTATCAGAATAGACTCAGATGAAGCTACAATAAGAAAATCAGAAGCAGGACGTTCCTAGTTGGAGAGTTGGTCTTAAAAGAAAATCAAAAAAATGTCCCAAACCCAAGTAGCAAAGGCAAGTTTGAACCTAATTGGTTAGGACCTTTCGTCATCACAGCAAGTTACAAATCAGGGGCATATCAGTTATTTTTGCCTTGAGCAGATTTAGTTGATGGACCAGCAGCGGAACCACACGAACACATTGCATTGCCCATCATCGAGCACCATTGATCGGGACACATCAACTAAAGTGAGTGCCCCCCTACTATTCTAATGGCCCATCTCGAGTTTGCAGTCGGGTCAGTTGCTACTCAAATTGGTGTACTTGGGGGTCTCAATCCCGTTATGGATCTACTATAGCTACTCGATCCCGATCAAATGGCTCTGGATCTGTCCCTACACCTAGAATATCTGCTATGGGATATGGAACTCAATATCAATCTGGAACTGGAAGAAGGGGTGCTTCAATAGCTTGCGTCAATAGATACTACTGCTAGCTTTGTTACTGATGTCGGCTCTGCTTCAACAACAGGCTATAGATCACGCCCATCATCATATGGATATCCATCTTGGTATGGGTTTGGATCATCATTTCTCGATGGTGGCTCTCGACATGGAACCTACAAGTATGCTACTTATGCTATTGGTATTGCTCTTTCCATCATTGGTAGATATGCCTCTGTCCCTACTAGAAGATATGGGTGTGTCTCTACTATTGTTGGTACTGGGCAAGCTTCTGGATATGCTTCTGCTCATACTGGTGCTTATGGATCACGAGCTGGATCAACTGCGGGTACGTATCTACTAGCCCTACTTCTGGGTATCGATACAGATCTTATGCTGGTGGAACTACGTGAGGGAAAGCTTCCTTTGTCTCTATCTATGATGCTTGCTCTTGCCCATAAAATCTATAGGTCAGATTCTATACGTCCTAGAAAATTGGGAACCTCTGCAGGAACCCATGAATAGCTCCCATCTCAAAAAGTTTTATGCCTAAATCTTTCAAGGTATAGAACCAAAAAATCAAAAAAATCAAAAAAAGTTTTGAAAAAATGGTTACTTCGGCAAAAAATTGGAAAACGAGCATCTTGGTGACAATAAAAAAAATCAAAAAAGTAAAAAATCTAAAAAAATCAGAAAAAGGATTAAAAATAGTAAAGAGAAAATCTATCGTCTAGTGAAAACTACTTCGGTGGCACTTTGGGAAAGTACCTTGGTGAAAACCTGGCAAACAGGTGCCTTGCATAAATAAGCACTTTTCATCCACTAGGATCTTTGTGACTTGTTCGGCATCATCCTCCATCTATTTCATTTCCATCATCCATCATATCCAGATCTCCATCCATCATTCATCTACTTGCATCTGCACCATAGCTTGGTCTTGTTTTCATATCATGATCCCTCCTAGTACTACTCGGCCCATCCTTAAGGTCAGTTTGTTCTACCTTTATCGGAGTAGTCTATTGCATCACGCTAGGGGCACATTCTTATCGGATCAGATTCATGTATAATCTTAAAATCCTCAAAACAAAAAACCCAAAAACACCATAAAACTAGAAAATCCAAAAACATTCAAAACATATCAAAATCCCAAAAAACAAGTCAAAAAGTCATTCAAAAAATCATAAATAGGGTCTAGTCGAACTACGTCATCTCTAAGCTTGAACGTAGGTAAGTTTGATCTTTGATCATCCCCTGAGACATTTAGGTCAGTCCTATAGGAGTCTGTCATAATAACTGACATTTCATCATGTATATCATCATCTGTAAATTGGTGAAGTCATCAGTTGAACTACGTGGTCTCTGCGTGTATAACGTAGGCAAGGCTAATCTATTGATCAGCCCTCATGGCCCCTAGGATAGGTCTTTAGGTTAGTCTCTTGGTCAAAATCTTTGAAAATCCCAAAACATTTGGAAAATTGAAAATCAAAACATTTGCAAAATCTTGAAAAATACCAAAAACAACCTCAAAACATTTCAAAAACATCAAAAAATTTGAAAAAAAATCCATCTGTCTCATCTCGCTTACACCCGCAATAAACACCACTCATAATAAACTGATCCTCATCCTCGACCTTTGGTAAAATAGTTAGAAACATGTCTAACAAATTAAAAGTAGAACTCAAAACATCAAGTTTAAAGTCTAAGTCAGTCTGTAAACAGGTTAGTTATCTCTTCATATCAGTTACACATCATCTGAATTGGTCCCATATCAATCATCCCTTATAACCGAAATGATGTGCCACCATCCACTAACATGTCCTAGGATGAATCCTTCCTACAATGGGCATTATCTTTTGGCAATAAGTTTCAGTTATCATCTTAGAAAACAAATCCTCTCTTCGTTAGTGGTATTGAAGAGCATCAGTTTGTTTGTTTACTTGGTCTTTATCTTTTGACTTGTCTTATTTGCGCTCATTCCAAGGATGTCTCAATGATATCCCAAAATAGCAGATTTAGAGAAATAGCAATGGGGCAATGATCATTATCTTTTGTTTGTTGTGCTTGTTGGACATTCTTGCAATATAACCTTGGCGAATACTTGCTTTGTTAGGTATGTATGGAAGAGGTCTAGGGAAACTTGTTGACTAGTATAGGGATAGGTGTACCTTTCCATGTTTTGGTCTGAGGCATCTAAAATTTTTGAAATACATCCTAGCAAGGTTTCTGTATGTTAGGTGTGAACAAGAACACTCCTATCTGATTGTTGAGTCCAAGTCCATCACACTAGGTACAATGACATTATGGTTTTCTATACCTTGATGCATCATACCATGTGTGTTATCAAAGATAAGAAAATCTGGCCCTTTGAAAATCCCAATTCCTTAGCAAGTAATCATCATCATCATCATCATCATCATCATCATCATCTGCATTTGTGTCCTCTTGTGTCTTGTTGAAATGACTTCTTCTTTTCTTACTAACCGCGCTAACAAGGTACTATGACAGTTGATCATCATCACCATGATCATCATTAACCCTGCATTCACAAATCATTAGCATATTACATAAGCATATCATATAGAAACCATTAGCATAAACATACGCATTGTAGGTTATCATAAACATTCTTCAGGTGCATCCATGTCATTGCATTACATGGCATCAATCACTACATACACATTGCATTTGCATTTCATAAACATTTCATATTACCATCTACCATCACATAGCATCTATAAGAACATTCCATAATCATTTTTGCATAATCATAGGCAATAAGTATATAAGCATTTAAAATCATTAGGCATACATACTTGCATAACATCATGACATCATATTATCACATTACGTTCACATTATGCATCATTATACCACTTTGTATTAACATATCATTGCATCACGTACATCATCATTTAAGGATAATAAACATTTGTTATTCTAAGCATCTCAATTTCATTATGTATTAGCATCATATCACGATCATCGCATCATATCATATCCATCCATAAATCATCTCATATATAAGCATTTTCTACACATTATTGCATATACCATAGATCATATTATTTTACAGATTAGAATCCATATCACATATTGCATTGGCATAAGATAAACCATCATATAGTTAACATCATTGCACATCATATCATAAGTTAGCATAATATAGATCCGTTAGTCATAATCATTGCATAAACATCATTAGAAATAAATGCATCCATAAAGCATCATTGCAAAACATATAGAAATAAATCATACATGCATGCATAAAGGAGTATGCAGTATGTTGCATCAAAATCAGCTCATATATATATCATATCATCAATGTCACTGTCATGGTACAAAAAATTAGATCACTATACATATATGTCAATTAGTACAAAAATGCCCATCAGGGCTATAAAAAATGAGCCCATAAGACACCAAAAGTGTGCATCATCTAGATCATACTCGATCTTCGTGAATGCTGCCCTCACCCTTGTCACTGTGACCATCTAGTGGTCTCTGGCTAGCCTGCTCTAAGTAATCAGGGACCCAGTCTGCTCTAGGTACAGTGTCATGGTAAGCTCGATGATAGTACTCTATCTCTTGGATGGCCTCCCTGTAAGATTGTACCGACACTATACCATGGGAGGAGGAGGACGCTGTCATACTCTCCATCTATTGTCTGCGGCCTAGATCTGTAGCTGCCTATAGCTTTGTAGCATGTCTCTAGTGTACAACCCGATCTCTCTCTACTCTGAGCTACTCTCTCTCAGCTCTCGCCTAGTCCCTCTCTACTATCAAGGTCTACACCTGCGCCTGCAACTGTAAAATCAAGGCATCCCGTGTGTCTGCCTGTCCTGCTAGCTGCACCCGTGGTTGTATGCGAGGTTTGTCCTCACCCTCTGCTCATGGTGGTGGGAATGGCAGATCCTACTGTTGATCCTACATGTGGATATCTCCCTGACCTAAAGGGACTGGAGGCACCAATGGTGGGTCCTGTCGAATCTCGACCCTAGGTCCTCGCCCTTGCCCTCGTCCTCTCGCTTTGCCTCTAACCTTATGTAGATCTAGATCCTCACCTGGAATGGTCAACCGGAGGGGAGGTTTGAACCAATGTTTGTAGGCCTGTGTGGTGCCTAGATTTTCCAAGCCCTGATTGTAGGCCCATGGCCGAGCTACCAAGTGTCAAAAACTATTGACTGCCACCACTGTGGGAATGCCAGGACCCCATGCTAACTGTGTCATACTATGTGAAAATACGGCCACTTAGTCATCATTAGGCCGATCCTATGGCTCTCCAAACTGACACTGTACATGCCCAAGTAGGTATCACTCGATCATAGTGTGCTCACACCCTTGCATATACCTGTCCTGCCAGCAATAAAAGAGGTAATCGACATCATCGGCCCACCCCAAAAAACCAAGGTACAGACACCAAGTAAAAACAAGCATCTCATGCAGGACCTTCCTCTAGTAGGGGATCCCATGCTCACTTGTGTTTGTGAAGGACACACCACCTCTGTATCATGCCACAAGGGCATCCTCTGCCCCCACCGGAACTAGAACGACCCATGGACGTAGCACAGAAATGTGCTCCCACATCTAGACATGCAGAAGTGTCACTCCAGCCCCCAACGCTCTACCATCCACATAAACATACTTGTGGAGATCCTTGTAAAGAAAAACTAGAAGGACAGGTCCCCATGCAAATTGAACCAGCCTATCCCAGACCATCCTCTCTTAGTAGTATCCCCAACCCAAACTGAAATACTGCCCTTGTCTTTCTAGGCAACCAAACCTGAAATAATCACTGCAACTACCTAGTGGTAGGGAGGTGTGATAACTTTGTATCTCTCCAGCTCGATCTGACCCTCGCAATAGATAATATCTTGAAAGGCGAGGACTCTGGTATAGCACTTGTGTCCCTCCTCCATGTTGTAGATCGCTTGATGACCATGAATAGGCAATCATAGTATGCACCAAACGTCCTCCAAGGTGACAGTTGCCTCACCAATGGGAAGAAGAAATGACGAGGTCTCGCTATGCCACCTCTCGACCAATGCTTATAGCATCCCTAGGTGTGTGCGTACGGGTGCTGCGTAGGCAATGTGCCATAAGCCAACAAACCCCAATCAATCCTAGTCTATGTCACTCAAGTCCTGTAGGATGCTTGTAAAATCCCCTGACTGATGCTCCTAGGAGTACAGCTCCCTCGGTCTGTCCTGCATCAAGGAAAGTCAACGTGTTAAAACTTTTGAAAAAAAATCCTGGCCTAACACTCCAAGCTCACCTCTAGCATCACAATTTGAATTTGTTCAAACTCCGCTGCAAAACCCAAATTGACCCAAATGGAGCTGTTGCGGCGTGCTTTGTCCCTAGCATCGCAATTTTTGTGAAAAGGGTGTCACTGTGATGCACTTCTCCCAAACTGGCCCACCGAGCCCGAGCCCAGTGGTGGAGTTTCTAAACTCCAAACTACACCACTACAGTGCTAAATAGCACCGCTGTGGCACAAAAAGACAATTATCGGTGCACTTTAAACACTGAATGGTGCTATAATAGTGCCGCTGGAGGTGAGCTCAACTTAAAAGCCTAATTAATGCTCTAAAAGGAAAAAATCAAGTGTAGGTAAGGGTCACATATCGGTGCTCCGATGCTTGTGGTCATTGGTAGGTCCAAACTCGGTCTAAAATATACTAATTGACATCATGCATTTGATCCCGACTCACTAACATTGTTTATTCCTAAATCATTCTTTGATCTAACCATTTAATCAAATTCCCCTATCTGATTAAATTCATAAATATTCATCTCTTAATTAAATAAATCACTTTATCTAATTAGGTCACTTTCTCCTATTAATTAAATCAATCCACTTGATCTAATTATCCCTATTTAATTAAATAATCAATTTATTTGATTAAATCTCTAAAGTTCATCTATTAAATTAAATAAATTAAAACCTTATTTGATTTAATTTAACACCATCTCCTTTAATTAAATAAATCAAATCCTTATTTAATTAATCTCTTGTCATACTCTCTTATTTGATTTAAGATTAATCCATAAATCTAAGTCAAATAGGTCACATCATCTAATCTCCTATTAAATTAATTAAACCCTTGATTCATTTAATCCAATCTCATGTCACATCCTCTAGATAATGCAAGTTGCACATGAAAATAGATTTAATTCTTTTATTAAATCCCTATTTTCCTCACAAGGCATCTTTTGGAATATTCTCTCAATTTGAATTCAAAATTCCAAGTCATGTACATCCAACAAGGCAATAACTCTATCTTACATGTCCTTTGCCTTGAGCCAAGTGGCATCTATTGCATTTTCCCTTCCCTCTTACATGTCATTTCAACAAATTTGAAATTCAAATATTGGCATTTATTGGCACAAACCTCAAATCTTGCACATCCAACATCCATTCATAGCTTGACAAGTGGCACCATATCATTGGATGAATGTTAGTTCCACATTGCTCAAATTTGGACTTTCATCCATCTTGAAATCCTATAAATGAAGAGCTCCTCTCCTCATTTGATCATCCGCAATCCAAGTGAAGTTACCATGCTAAAATACTTAGCCATTTTCATCCATCATTTGAGTTCTTAGCTAGGCCTTTTGTAGATTTGGCTTGGAGTTCTCATATTTCATCAAAGTGGATCAATATCATCTTCAACATTTGAAGCTTGCATCTTAGGGATTGGGAAAAGGCCAATTTTCACATCAAATTAGCACCAATTCCCCCATGGGATCATGAGTTTGCACATCTAATTAGGATTTCATCTTGTTTTTGTCATTTGCATTATGTTTTTCAATATTTTCATTCCTAGTTTGAGTTGTAAATAGATTTCATGGGGAATTCTTGTTTATGCTTGCAAAATATAACTTAAGGTGTTTATTCTCTTTGTTTTGCAGGTACGCAGGCTTGGGTTTGCACAAAAAGTATGGACAAGGAAGGTTTCCATCACACAACAAAATTCTTCAAAATTAGTGAACAACATTAACTAATCTGCTACAAGTTAGAACATGAAAAACCACAAAGTAGATCTACTCAAATTAACTAACTATGGGTGAAGAACCATGTAACATGCAACTAAAACTCAAGAATTCACCAAAAGTCAATGAACTTCTATGAAAATTTTAGTAGCATACTTTTACAATGACTCAACTCTCTCTTGAAAATGAGAGGATACCCCCCATTTATAGTGTCCAAAAATCAAAATGAATGTCCAAGATTCATTTGCATTGTGTGGCCAAGATTCACTAAAAAATAGGGTTTCACCTACTCCCAAATATATTACAATTTAAAATTACATTCTTGTCTTTTCCCTATTTTGTCTTCTTTTGGAAACACTATAGCTATTTTCTATTTTGTTGATTTCCTTCTGCTATAGCTACATTGTAAGGAATTCATCATCAATCATAGGAATTCCTTCATTCCTCTTTAAGGTGGTGTACTCCACAAACTTTCCGATCAATCTCTGGAGTTTATCCAACTTTAATATATCTGATTGGATTACTTGGAAGTTAAATTTTTTGGATTTATTTGTGAAGTTATCCCAGTCCCTACCATATTTTTGTGCATTCTTAATCACCTACTCAGATTGAGTGAAGGCTTGAGTAGTGAAACCCATGAAATACAACATCAATACATCCATAGTCATGTTCTCCATTTTCTTGTGAAAGTAGGGATTTATTTTTTCTAGATCCAACTCGACGGTAGGCACATCAAAGTCTATCATCAGCCTTATGTATTCTTCACAAATAGGCTAGACTTCCTTGATTGAATCAATTTCTAGCTCCACCTCATGGAGCAATTGCTTTAACACTTCATTTCTATGGTCAAGACTCAGTTTCCCCATCTCCACAAATCAATGATTTCCTTTTACCAAAGAAAACTCCTTTTCCTAGGATCCATCAGGTACCTTGAGGATAGCCTCAAGTTTGGGGTATGTGATCCTATATAACTCAGGGAAGTTGGTGCAAAATTTACTTATTCCCTTGAGTATATTTTGCACTTCTAGGAACTTGTTTAATGTTCTGACCGCATGACTGATGCCCATGTTTTTGTTGTAGAGGACTTGTCTAAACCAATCCTTTGAGGCCTTTTTCCAATTCTTTCTTTTCTCTAGCTAGTCAATGTGGTCTTTGGACAACAATTGTAGTGCCATTGAGGATGTGGTAGGGACCTCTTTAATTGATGACCATTGTTGAATATATGCCATTAGGTTAGCCACTTGTACTTTTAGTTCCTCCTTGGAAACCTTATCCTTGTGCATTTGATGCACGATAGTGGCAATGGACCCTTGGAGATGATCAATCTTTTGCTCTCATGTGGCTATTCCTAGATCAAGGGAAGAGATATTGTATATTACTCCCTCTTCTCCCATGACTAGAGTGGCTATTTGCATAGTTCTGGATCTAGACACATCCATTGTTAGCTAAGATCTAACCTTAGGCATCTTCTCTTTCTTCGTGCTTATTTGGTCTTGAGCTAAGATGGCCTCCAACCTTTCCCTTGGATCCTTTGAGGTTGGGGTCTTCTTCTCCAACTCTTTCTTGAGCCACTCAGGCATCTAAGATTCTCTCTCCTTGGTGATTCATGGCTGCCTTCTTCCTCATGGGTGTGTTGTATTTCCATTACCTTATCACTCAGAGCTTCTTTTTTAGTCTTTTCTCCTTCTTCTTCATCTAAATATTGAATAAATATTATTTCCTTATGTAGGTACTTGAAGGTTGTGTGCTCTTTGGGGCTTTCTTCCCCTTCAAAAGTTTTTTTTCTTCTTCTTCATCATGCCCTTACTCCTTAGGATGCTCTTTTTTTGTGCTCTTATGGGCTTCAAACTCTTCTTCAAGTTTGTCTTCTTCTTTATTTTCCTCTTCCTCATCCTAAGGTGGCATCTTTTCATCATGCTCGAGGCTCTCTTCTCACTACTCTTTTCCTTTCTCTTCCGTCTCTTATTAGAGAGGCATTTCTTCATCATTGTTGGGGATTTTATCATGCTCACTAGTTGGAGGTTTAGTATCTTCCTCTATTTCCTCTTCCTCATTATTTTCTTCATTAGAGGGTTTCTTTTCCACTTCCTCTCCAAAATTCTTGAGTTGTTAGGCCAACTCCTCTTCAAGGTCAAGATCAAATGTTTCCACAATGTATTGGGTGCCTGACTCCTCAGTGTCTTCTTATGATGAGTGTGTTTATTTTCCCTCACACACCACCTTATCAATTTTTAAATGTTGGTACTTGGGGTAGTCATGGTAATCATCAGCTTCCTCTTCCAACTCTTTTGTAGCTTCCCTTTCTTTTCTCTCCAACTCTTCTAATATTTTGATTATAGCCTTCATCATTGGTGGTTCAGTCAAAGGAGTATGGATAGGAAGACTGGCAGTAATTTGTGCCAATATAAATTGTATGGATGGGTTCATCAACACCCCAGATAGTTCTGCAGGAATTTTTTGCATGTGGCGGGAGAAGACCTTTGGAAGCAAGAGAGTGGGCATTGTTATCATTGTTGTTGCTAATGGAAGACATGTTTTCAGAGAAATGGAGGAGGAGGAGAGTAGAGAGGCAATGGCAGAAGAAGAGTCTATTATCATTACTTGGGTTGTGGGTGGGGTGGAGGAAAGGTGAACTGAGATGTCCACCATTGGTAGGGAAGTGACAACTATAGCCTGAGAAGCAAGTAAAGTGGTAGTAGTAGTAACAACATCAATAGCAGCAGTGGCTGCAAGGGTGGAGGCAGCAAGTGAAGATTTTGGCTGCTCAGACTCTAGTTCTTCTCCTTCATGCAATGGGTCCTCCTAGATGGTGGGAATGCGTGATGTCTTTGATCTCTTGGAGGATTCACCCTCTGCTGATTTTCTTGCATATACCTTATGCTTTGGCTAACTTTTAGCCTCTTCTTTTCTCTTCCTTGACCTAGTGGTTGGAGGAGATTTTGAGGTTTCTCCTGTAGCTATCCCACTATCAATTTTTCTTGCTAGCTCATCTTCAAGCTCCTCATAGGTAAAAGTGACTCCTTGTTGTTTCAATTGGGAAATTTTCCCATCAATCCATTCCTTGGTTCTAGCCTCAATGGGATTTGTTAGGATATTCAGGTCATCAACCTCTTGCTCGTTCCAATCAATCATCGGTACCGAGAGATTGGAAACTATGTTATATCGAGGATCCATTACTGTATTCTCATCTTTCATTACCTAGTCCAACACTGGGAACAAGTTGACACTCTTGATGAAGTATGTGATCATGCACATGTAGTGCCTCATTTCCACTTCATTATCATCCTTGCAATTGGCCCAAAAGTCTTCAACGTTATACACATGAGAATATTTAGCTATGACCATCTTTTTAAGTTTACCATAGGGGTCCATTCATGACCAAGTAGTGTGGAACTTTAGGTTGTACTTGACCATGAGTTCTTTATCTAAATTTTCTACACATAGAGAGGTGTGGAGTTCATACAACCCTTGGCCAAAGGAGAGGGGATAAGGAATCCGCAACTTATGTTTATTCCTTAGGAGGACGTGTGCATGCAACAACTTTGGAGAGAGTTCTAACAATATTATCCGGTCATTTGGGTACTAGGGAAACATGTATGGTTTCTCCAAGAAGCCTTCAGCTCAAATGTAGGTAGACTTTGGAAATTGTATAAATAAGAAGGAAAAATAGCAGAGGAAAGTGTTGGCACTATGGGAGAATCTACTCTCGAAGTCACCCCCAAGCAATCGATAATGTGACCTATGAAAGCATCATTGACTGCAATAATCCCTCTTGAAGTTGCTATATTGAGGCTAACAGTATCTATCATAAACTTCCAATTCTTTGCCTACTTCTATATTTGGTGCCACAAATAAGCCCCTATATTGTGTCTTTTCAGCTAGTAAATAGACAAGGTACGAAGTCATGTAGAAGAATGAGGTCTTCTTTACAACCATAAATTGTTCATGCAAGCAATTACTGATTATCCCTACCCAATAGAACTTGATTTTTCCCTAGAGTATCTTTTCCATGAAGTACAAAATCCACTCCTAAAAGTAGGCTATAGTTGGGAGGCCCATAACTCTACTCAACAAGGTTACCAAATCATGGTAGTCCTCATAGAATTCACTGCAAGAGAGCTTATGGAGCACCTTGGATACATTACCCCTCTTCTCCTTCAACTAGTATTGATTTATAAGCCTTTTGCATTTGAGGGGTCCTTCATCCCACATCTCCTTGCCATCTTCCTTGGTTGCTTCCTCCATCCACCGAAGGTAGGGATATAGAAAGTATTTACTATTGAATTAGCTAAGAATTCAGCTAGAACATTCTTGTCTCTATCTATTATTGTTCTAGATTCTGGTTGATATGCCTCCCTATAGTCCATTACAAGCTTGGGGGTGATGAGTGCTAGTGGGAATCTAAAATATTTTTCCAACCCATTGCTTCTGATCTTTCACACACTTTCTATTGTGGGGTTGATCCAGACCCTTTTCTTGAATTCATCAATGTCTACGTGTCTGATGTTAGTATCCAAAACCTCCTTCCAGGCTGTGGTGACCTTAGAGTTTAGGGGTTCCCCTTGGAACTTGTATTTCATTTGGTCCTTGTCTTCTTTTCCATGGGGTGCTTTGGCTATTTTATTTCCCTTGTCCTTTTCCATGGATGCCTCTAAGGGTCCTACACATGGTTCCATATATCCTATGGGTGAGAGAGAGGTAAGCACATTCAAGCATGAAAACATGCAAAAGTTAGCCAAAATCCTACAAAACAATGTCAAATTATATAATTCATTATTTAAGAATCCTAACATATCTTCCATATTTACATTATCCTTTCACAGGAAGCAGTTTCAACAATCTAGGCCCAAGGGTGTGGACTTCCCTGGGCTAATGGCCTTTTTGGAGCAGCTACAGGAGGGACAACAATTAGGGCACAATGGCTCAACTGTCATAACCTAACTTAAGATTTGGTCAATGTAGGGGGTCCACCAAGGAGAAGGTACCATTTAGGCACATAGGTTGAAGTTACTTTGGAGTTTCAAGGGTGTTAAGATCATATTTTAGGCAAGAAAAATTGGGGAGTAGCTTGGCTATTTAAGGGTCTACTGTTGAAACAACACTAGCAAAGCAGCAACCCCCTAGCATTGTTCTACCCTATGGGACCCAAAGCTTTGGAGGGTGGTAGCATAACTCATTTGACATTCAGGATTTTTAGGTCAGAAGGAGCAAGTGGCCTTTTAGTCACTACCATTTGAAATGATGAAAGTTGGATAGAGGCCTGACAGGGGAGACTCGTGGCACCGAGTCCACTTAAGGTTCATTACTTAACAATTTTCATTTTGCATACTGGTTGTAGCAGTAAGATCATGACTCGGGGGCAGAATGATGGCTATCATGAGTCATTCAAAATGGCAGGTTCACCATGGTGATCTGTAGATGGAATTCTGCTAAAAGGGGTGCAAGAATAGGTTTGTACTTGGTCATTTGGGATGTGAATGAAACTGATCGGCAGACAGTTAGGTTTTCCATTCAGGATAGTCATTCATGTAAAGGAAAAATGTGGACAGAAGTCCGTGGTGGGTGACCTGCATGCTAAGATTTTTTATTCAATTTTTCAGTTAGTGAAGACAAGGGTAGAGCCTAACAGGAGGAAGGACGAGCTGCAAAATTCAGTCAAAACAGTAAAGTAAAAACAAACATCCCTAAGTGAAAGTCCCTAGGGGGGACCCATGGTGGATTAGGACTTAAATATTTTGAAAATTTTTGAGCTCATAAGCAATCGACAGGGTAGAACCCAGCCATTGGGAGGCCATTATTGATTATCCATTTGAAACAATAAAGATAGAGAGCATTTTATGGGAAGAAACCCACACTCGGGACCCGAGAGGGTTAGTGGCTCTTCATCTTGTTTCATGAAATTACACTAAGTTCAAGCAACCAAGGATATGGGTCTTCCTATGAGGATGGACCTGACGAAGAAGTTTTCCATTTCAAGTTTAAGTCAATTTTCAAGGTTGGTGATGGTAATAGGAAGGTGTAGGCTTGCAGGAGGAGAAAGCCCTGGCCAATGAACAATGATAGAGAATCCAAGTTTCGCACAAGGCCAACCAGATGATATCTAAAGTTTGTTGAAATTATACTTCATGGGTTTTGTGCACCTACTCATAATCTAACTATTTATCAAGTTTTCCCCTTTTAAATTTAACAATTTTGCCTCAAAATCAAAGAAAACTCAAAGTTGAGTGTGTGACAGAAAACCTACCTCAAAAATCTAATGAATGTGGATGAGGAATTAGTAGGAAAAGGATTTGAATCATCGATGGAACTCATAGAGCATGAAGGTGGTGTTGGAGTTTGGCTCTGACTCTTTTCTGATCAACTGATAGGTGAAAATGACATCTAGAATTTTCTTATTTATAGAACATGGTGTATTAAGTGCACCCTATTAATGATTGTATGATGGGGCTGGGAGTTTGTGAGCTATCATTTGAAAATGACCATGGGAGCATCAAAAATCACCAAACAGAAGGCAGTTGTAGCTTGGTCATTTGTTTGTTCAATTATGAAAACAACACTAGAGGTTTTAGGTTCCATGGGGTAGAAAGGTGTCAAACTATGGCAGTCGAAAAGGTCAACAGTAAGGGGAAGTGGTGAATGAACATGCAAGTCCTGATAGGTGCAATACTATTGGAGAAAGGTCATTTGGAATGGCTATGGGGTGAAGGAAAGGCATGTGGGGTGGCTCGACAGGGTAGACCCAACCAACTCCTTGGATGCAATATTTGGAAAGCAAAGGCAAACAACTAAGGGGAGTTTGTGAAGGCTTAGAGCCTTGAAAATTTGAGGGGGGGGGGAAACATGGTCAATTCAAGATGACTCTCCTAAAACTCATTGACCACTTAGAACACCAAAATAGGTGGCACACAAAATGAGGTGATGACTAAAGTCACCTAACAAAGCAAAAAAGAAAGAGGGTCCCCATTCTGAATGGGGTGTGTGTGCTGAGGGCACAAAAAAACCTTTTGTAATTAGCCTCCATTAGGGTTTTGTAACCCTAAACACAAAAGAAAAGGATAAATCCTAAAATGTATTTCATTTTCATCATCCCTTCTAGAACCTTGATGCCACTGACCTGGGGTTTCATGAAGCTTAGAAAGAGGATTTTAATGGTGGTTTTTCAATTTCTCAGAGGAATCCTCTCACATTTTTAGCAAAGAACACCATGTAAAGCATGAGGTAAGCTTTTGGAAAGCATTTTTCAATCATTTTATTCATTTTTTGAAGAAAAAAGGGCTCTAACTTGAGCTCTATTTTGTAAAAAGATGAATATACTCTCTTTATTTTTTCTCCCTCCTGTAGATTTTGAAGATTCCATGCATTCTTTTTCTTACTATAGACATTTCAGTTTTTTTTGGGAAAAATATGAACATTTCCTAATTTCGATGGCTGCAACCTCCACATTTTCTTAATGTTTTCTACATTTTGCAAGAGTTGATGATGAGTGCATAAAATGACACTCTAATTAAACCTCTTTATGTTTTAAAAGACTTCATTATATATTAATTAACTATGTTGGTGATAGGCTATATGCTTGAATATTTGTTTGATATTGCATTATTTAACTAATTAGGGTATATATAAGAAATGGTATTTTGCATTAAATGTCTTGCTTTTGAATGATGATTAATAATGAAATGTTATGCAAGTGAGATATTTTCTATCTTGATTACATCCTATCTTTGAGGATTATGTTTGATGGATTAAATGCTAATGTTATGAGGTGGACTTGTAAAACTTCCTATTTAATGTATTTGAAATCTATCTTACTCCTTATCGCTCCAACTGGCTCCTAATGAATGTTTCCATATTGACTTCTTCATTCAGTTTGAAGACTTCCTATTCAACTATTATCATGTGGTAGATTTCTTTATGACACTTTGGTTCTATTTAATTTTAGTTGTTACTATTTTGCATCTTGGCGGGCTACGCTAGTTTTTGTATTCAAATAAGTGGATATTCTTATAAATATCCATCCTTAGTCTTTAGTTTGGAGTTAGTTAATATTTTTCTTTTGGCATTGTAATGTGGATTATCTGTACTTTTGTACTACTCACCTATTTTAGCCAATTGGAATGAAAATAAGGAGTTGATCTAAATCTCAGTGTTTAAGTCCAACCAGAGGAAGAGCAGGGCCCACTTGATGGAAGGAGGTGATTTGTGTTATTTTATTTTATTCAATTAATTTTTTTATTATTCATCTCAATTTGAAAATAGGAATTTAGATCTTGGTTAATCATTATAGTTGGTGAATGTGAATGATTATGTTCTTAGGTTAAATTCATTAATTCATTATAATAATTCATTTAAGCTTTACTGTATATTTATATTCACTCATTTTCTATAGATTTAATTGTTGTTCACAGAATTAGATTTTGTGGTTACTTTAGAATGCATGTAGTTTTAATGGGGAAGACAATAATGACTTATAGAAAGATGAAACTAAAGTTTATTTGGGACTTGTGGAAGTTAGTGTTACTGCTTTCTAGATTAATATTTATTTTCTATAAATGTAAATAGATCCTTTTCTACAAACATAATTAGATTTACCTTTCATGTACATTTTAATTCATAGCTTTAGTTTAAAAGTAGATTTAATTCTTAGCTAAAATATTCCATGGATAAATTGAAAATAAATCAAGTGAAGTATGAACTAAGTTATTAGGGTCTGAACAATCATTAGTTAAGAGATAAATTAGGATAAATTCTTTAGAAATAATTAGGAACCCGTTGTTAAGATCGATTACTAAGAGCTCTTGATAGCTCCTAAAAGCTCCTGACAGAGCTAGACCGCAACCAAAAGTCTTTGTTTATAGTACAAAACCCCCAATTTATGGAAACAACCTTGTCACATATAGCCCTAAGACACACTTGGTTCGTTAATTGATAAATTAAATGATGCAAGAAGTGACATCAATGAGCTTGCTCATCATTTTTGGTGTCATTTCCAGGGAACTAAAAGATATGGATATTTAAGTGTGAAGCCTTAGTTTTGATAAGGAAGATAGTTTAGATTGTGGATGAGATGATCTAGAGACCATCTACGAAGATTCCTTCCACAAAATATCAATTTTGAACAAGAACAAGAAGTTCAACAATTTTACATTGTAAATCAACAAGTGAATTAGAAACAACATCAAGAAGAAATGGGTGATCAATTGGGTAATGATCCTCCACCAAACAATAGGACCTTTTCTTATCCTATTAATTTGAATATATAGAATGATGAGACTCCTATGAATAACATTTCAACTTTTGTATTACCTACCTTTAGAGGAAAAAATTCTGAGGATCTTGATCAGTTTCTCTTTCAGTTCAAGGTTTTATGTCAAACCTATGATTATACAGCTGATAACTAGAAGTTAAAACTATTTCCCTCTACATTGAAAGAGTCAGCTTTATGCTAGTTCATGGGTTTAGGTGTAGGAACAATCTCAACTTGGTAGTAAATGGAAACTAAATTTTTGGACAAATATCAAGATTAGTGTCAAGTAAGAGATAAAAAAGAGGAATTGTTTCGAATGTGATAGTCAGAGGATGAAAGCCTAGAGGATTTTGTTGATAGATTTCAATTTGTGTATAATAGATGTGGTAATGTTTTAGATAATGAGATTAGTAAAACAATCTTATTAAAAGGAATTGATGATGAATCAAGAGAATCTTTGAATCTTATGGGAAAAGGGGACATCAATAAACTTTCTTTGGAAGAAATTATTGAGATATGTAGAAACTACTCTAGAAATAGAGTAGGGACTCAAAGTTCTTACTCTTGATGTATCTCAAGTCATGGAAGAACTTGCAAATTTGAAAATTGATTTACTCCTTCATTTTAACATGCAAGGAGACAAAAAAAAAAAGAGCCTTTATCCATTTATTGTTCCAAATGTAGAGTTAAACATCTTTTGAGAGAGTGTCCATTAAATCAAATTGATCTCTGTGAGATCTTTGAGAAACATCATGCAACAAGTTCTTGTAACCTTCTACTTGGAATTAAGAATCATTCGAAGAAACAACCTAAAGTAGAGGAAGAACTTAACTATGTTGGATAGAGATCTTAGAATCCAAGATATAATGTTAATCAAGGGCAATAGGGTCCTAGGGCTAATTGGAATCAAAATCCTTGGTCAAATTCAAACCAATGGACTCCTACTTAAAAAGCACAACCACCACCTACATTTTGGGGTCAACCTATATGGATGAATCCTCAGTGGAATCAACCACAATGGCAACCAAATTAGCCTCAGTGGTAGCCAAACCAACCTTAGTGGCAGCACAATCAAACACAATTTCAACATGGAAAAATAAAGGATCAAGAAATCCTTGGGGACAATAACCTCCATTGGTCACTAGTCCTAATCATCCAAATGAACAAGTAAACCAACCTTAGTTACTAGCATAACCTATTTCAAACCTAAAAAACAACCGTAATGATGCCAATCCTCCTACTTTGAGTATGATAGATCTAATTGATATTTAGTTGAGAAATCAAAATGTCCCATTCATACCAAACGATATAAATAAAGAAAGTGAGAAAGAAAAATAAGATTCAAAGGAAGATCAAACTTCTGATCATAAACAAAAGGTTAGGCTAGCACCTTATCCTAAAGGTTTAAAAATAGAACAAGTAACTCCCGAAGAATATCAACCAAACTATATGAATGTGGTAGATTCTCAACTTCTTCGTGAGCTAAAAAAGATCAATTTTGAAATACCATTGTTACAAGCCATTAAATATATACTAGAAATAAACCAGTTGGTTAAATCCCTTTGTATGAAAACACTAGGTAGGAAGAAGAAATTACCTCCTACAATTCAAATAGGGACTAAACTTACTGATGTTTTATCAAGTAGATTTCTACCTCAAAAATATAATGATCCTGGTAGTCCTGTGATAACCTTAAGTATTGGAGGAGTTGAGATAACAAATATAGTAATTGATCTAGGAGGAGCTATCAATGTCATTACATCATACACTATTGAATTATTAGGCATGATAGTTGTTCAGCCCACAACAACTATTTTATAGTTGGAAGACCAATCTACTACTAAACCTCAAGGTGTCATTGAATATATTATGGTTACTATTGATACATGGGATTACCCAATTGAATTTTTAGTTCTTAAGGCTATAAAGAAAAACTTTGGTTATCCAATCATCTTAGTTAGACCATGGTTCGCTACTACAACATTGATAGACTATAGATCAGAAAGTATGATCATTTCTAATGGTTAAAAATAGAAGGAGCTATCACCTTTTCCTCCTACTCAACCATCATTTCATCCAAAACCTCAACTTTGGGTTGATGAGGATATGGATTTAGAGGGAGATGGTGTTGTTGAATTAGCTATGGTTACCTTGGTAGAACATATTGAAGAATATGAAGAACAAGATCTTAATTTTGAAAAGATCTATCAAAGAGAAGAGAAAATATTTCAAGTACATCAGCAAAATTCACACACTTTTCCCTTAAATAAACTTGTTGGAGATCCATCTGGTTCTAAGAATAAGACCAAATAGATAACACTATTAGGGGATAAGCCTCTTTTCATTAATTCTTCTTTATCTTCTTCCCAAGAAAAAGAATTAAAACAAACTTTCAAAAATAATTCTAAAGCATTTTCTTGGGTGTACAAAAAAATGAGAGGAATTTACCCTTTTATTTGTATGCATCATATTTAAACTTGTAAAATCAGTAAGACAAGGTCAAAGAAGGATCAATCTTACTCTATGGGATATTGTGAAACAAGAAATAGAAAAACAACTGAAAGCAGGATTTATTTATCCAATATCTGATAGTCAGTGGGTTTCTCCATTTGTTATTCTTCCTAAGAAAAATGGAAAATGGCATGTATGTGTGGATTATAGGGAATTAAACAAAGCCACAGAAAGGATCATTTTCCTTTACCATTTATTGATCAAGTATTGGATAACTTATCTAGAAGTAGTTATTTCTCTTTCTTAGATGGCTTCAGTGGATACAATTAGATTCAAGTGGATCCTAAAGACCAAGATAAGACTAACGTTACATGTCCTTGGGGAAAATATGCTTATACAGTATTACCATTTGGACTGTGCAATGCACCAACAACTTTTCAAAGGCTTGTCCTAGAAATTTTTATATATTTCACTACTTCATGTGTAGAAGTTTATATGGATGACTTCATGGTTCATGCACAAACATTTGAGGAAGCACTTGAGATCTTGAATAAAGTGTTACAAAGATGTAAGGATCTTAAGTTGTCCTTGAATCATGAAAAGAGTTCCCTTATGATGACATAAGGTATTGTGTTGGGACATCACATCTCAAAAGAGGGGATAAAATTTGACCCCAAGAAAATTGAAATTATCCAAAAGATTGAATCCCTAAAAACTCAAGTTCATAGTTTTCTTGGGTATTCTGGTTATTATAGAAAATTTATTGAAGGATTTAGTAAGATTGCTAAACCTTTATTTACATTGCTCAAGAAAGATGCAGAGTTTCTTTGGACAAATGATTGTCAGAAATCTTTTGATGTAATTAAACATGCCTTAACTACTCCTCCAATTATCAAGGGACTTGTTTGGGGAGTTCTATTTCACATACATGTTGATGCATCTAACTTTTCTATTGGTGCAGTATTGGGAAAAAAAGATGAAAATGAAGTAATGCATGCAATTTACTATATCAACAAAAAATTGAATCCTAATGAAAGGAACTACACAACTGTTGGAACTATAAAAATCTAATGATTTTTACATAACTTTCATACCCTTGAGTATCCATATGAGTCCTAATTTAGGAATGTTTCCCTCATTTCATGATATTTTTACCCATATTTTGGCTACGTGACCCATAGAATCCATCGAGTTATGCATTTTTCATGTTGTGGTCCATATCGGCATAAGTCTATCTAGGTCTCCCCAGCCCATGTTGCTTTTGTGCTAACATATGTATGTTGCAGGTCTATCAGCAAGACTCCTTTGATGTCTCAGTGATCACAGGTCATGTGCATTCACCTTTCAGCAGGACTCTTTCATTGTTTCAGTGACCAAGGAGGAACCTATCGGTAGGAGTTTGGTCGTCGAGGTAGTGCCTTATCAAATTTGAATTGTCTCCCTGATTAATGCATGTGGAGGTTCATCGGCGAAAGCCATGGAGTTCGGGGTGATGTTTCTTTGAAGATATATTGTCTTGCCTACTGTGCACTAAAATGTCTTATTGGCAAAGCTTTTAAATTCGATGATGGGTCATGGTGATGTCACTGTGTCTTACCAACTTGGCACAAAGGGCTTATCGGTCTTATCGGGAGAAGTCTTACTGAGCAACACATTGAAGAATTTACTTCAGCCAAACATGTTGCTTTTAGTGTGAAGTCATAATGAATTTATAATGTCACATCAATCAGTGGCTGAAGGATACATATCAGTAAGAGTAAAGGTTATCGAGGTGAGGTCTTGGCGAGTTTGAGTTGTCATACCAATAGGAAACTAAAGAGACATCTTGGTAAGAATTATGTAGCTTAGGAATATGGTCCCAACGAATACTTTATGTCTCACCAATGGAATACCAAAGGGACTCTGTCGACGAGAGGTTGGAATTGTCTCAGCGATATAAGGGTGTGAGTTTGGGGTGTTTCAGTATGACTCAACAAATTCTTTGAGATGTCTCCCCGAATATGATTTGTTACGGCAACCCACATAAGTCTGATGGAGCATTGGTGAGAGAGCCATTATGTCACAACGATAATTTTGTATCACGAGGATCTTCAATAACACATGGGATGCCCTGTGTGATGTATCTCCGATATCACAAAGCTATAGTAATAGTGAATGAAACAAAAGGTGCATCAGTGAGAAACTTGATTGTGTCTCAGTGAATGGATAACACACTATGAGAAGCATATCAGTAACACATTTTCTAGGCTGTATGACATCTCCCTGACTCTGATGGGTCATAGCGAAACACAAAGGGGAAAAAATATGCTTCTTGACTTTGGCATAACAAACAGAATGTTACAGTGATACATGTATATGACAAAATACATCTCGAGGAAACATAAAGTGATAGATATGATATTTCCCCGACAATAGAAGGTCATGGAAAAGCACAGAAGACCAAAGGAATGATTGATGATAAAATTTCCTTCAGCATAACTACTGGGTTGTCTCAGCAACTAATTCACTAGTGATTAATAAAATTCAAATATTGTGGCCAACATGTAAATACTTGAATTCAGTTATAGGCCAACATGGGATCTCAGTATGATGTGTTTTTCTGATGCTGGTGTATAAAAAAGCATTTTGTGATTATAAAATAATCATCAGCTATTAGTATTTCGATATACAATAGGAAAATTATATGGATACAGTACAATAGATTTATCAAATCAGAGGCTATGATGCATGTTATCAAAATGGAGGTATTTATGAAATTCAATTGATGTTGTTGCACATTTCTGGTGTCAATTATCTATTGAATTTAATAAAAGGATTGCTAAGCTGTCTCCAAGATGGATTCTTTCTGATTGTTTAAATTGATATAACAAGTTTATATTCAATTCATTAGTGCACATTTGTTGTATCTGTGTGGTTAATTGATTGGTTCCTTCAAGCAAAGATTAAATCCTTTTAGTTGATCATAGCAATCAGAGAGATTCATTTGGATCATTCAAGTAGAACTTAGTAATCACAGTCTTGCATGTTTATACAAGTGTAAACAAAATATATGCCAAATAATTTGAGTTTTCTCTAGAGAAGTGTTGCTCATCTTGATTTCATTTGACTTCACATACCCAACAAGGCACTAGTCTCTACACTTCATCATTTGAATTCATTCAGTTTCTTTACATCTATTAGTTGAACATTTTAGGATTTAGATCAGAAGATTGCTATTATTATCAAGTTGTTGTTGTTATCAAGATTGAGTTCATTTTTTCACTCCATCTGCCATTGTGGACAAAGCATATCAGAAAGATAATTATAAGTTAAGTCTACTTAGTTCAAATAGGTACACCTGCTTGGGTTTAGCAACACTTGAAGAGTAGAAGGTTAAACTCTTTTGACCTTATCTGTTACCCTGAAATGTATCAAGAGATTGGCAGCCTCTTGAGGCATCCTACCTACATTTTTGAGAGCTAACAAATTGGTGACTTTGCTGGGGATACATTCAGAATCAAGGCCTTAATCATAGAGTTAGGAACTTTATACAGAATCCACTGGGAATAGGAAACATTAAGTATTTTCTCACTTTTGACAAAAGTGAGTGGCAACACTGATAGAAATTTTGCAGTTGTTCAAACATGAATGGAAGAAGATCTCAATATAGGGGAGGTCATACTCGAGCTCCTACTGGTAGCAGTAAATGGATGCACAAAGATGACAAGGTGGATAAAGGAAAAAGGATAAGTGAGGACATGTGCATAACAAATAAAGATAAAGCATCAAGAGCACATTTTGAAACATATGATCACTATGATACATGGAGAGATAATTCAAGTGCAGAACCTTGTACCCCTAAAGAGAAAAGAAATCCATTTTATAATCCTCAAGATCAGCCTGAGTTTGATGCCAAAATTGAAGCAAAAGTACTCATACATTGACAGGAATGAAACAAAGAATGGAAGGTAACCAAAATGTGTTTATTGATCATGAGCTTCATGATGAAGTAAAAGCGTAGTTTGAATTACAAAGGAAGGAGATAGAGGAACTGAAGGTTGAACTATAGAAAGCCCAAATTATTGCTCAGACAGTTGATTTCCCTCTAAAGTACATACCACCTCACAAGCAAGGTAGTCATGGTGCAGGGCCTTCTGATCCACCAGTGTTCCCTCGTCATCAAATAGGGAATCACCGTAAGCAGCCAAATCATCCACCTCATATTCCCATGCAACATACAAATACACATCCACCTCCTGGTCAACCTTATATCCCATAGCATAATGCACAATACAATAACCCTATGCACCAATATCAGTATCCACCTAACCCTCCCCCTCGCCAGCATACAACAATGATTAGGCAGTTTGATTTAGTAGGTTTTCAATTATATCCTTACCCTATGGATGGCAGTTGGAGGGGTATGGTGCCCAAATTTATAGGAAGTAATGCAATCACTGCTGAAGAGAATTTAAGGAATTTCAAAATTTTCATCCAAGACATAGATGTGCCATATGAAGATTTACACATGAAGTTGTTTATGATGTCACTTATTGAAGATGCTAGGGATTGGTTCAATAGCTTGCCAACATTCTCAATCAATTCTCTTCAAATATTCCAAGACCGATTCCTAGAGCAATATGGGAATTTAAATGCACCAGATGTAGCTCTTCATGAATTGATGCGAATTCAAAAAAATCAGAATGACTCAATTTATGATTTCAACCGAAGATTCAACAAGTTGCAGACTAAAGTACCTCCTAGATCAAGGTTGTTAGATTTTGTAGCTTTAAGTGTTTATTTGAATGCATTTGATCCTAAAACAGGGTATGATCTGAGAAATAGATTTCCAAGAGATTTGGCTAAAGTACAGAGAATAGCACTGACAATTGAAAACAACATGAAGGCTGTTGGGATAGTCAATAAAAGAGACAACCCTAGGGCTCCTCCAAAAAGCAACAATTATCAGTACAAATAGGAGAATACATACAAAAATGAGAGGTTGAGGTTGCATGATATGCCTTATAATACAGACTGGAAAGATGGAAAACCTATAACAACTAGGCCTAAAAACAAAGAGACTCCTAATCCATTGAGCAAGAAGGGAACCTATATGGTGAGTAACAATTACTTCTGTGAAGCCTGTGATAAGCCACATTCCCCAGACTATTGTGTTGTATCCCAAAGGATGCAAGAAGAGGGAATGTTGATGGAAAACAATGGAGAAGATCACACGGTGTATTTGACTTCAAATACCTTTCATCATATTCAGGAGAGGTACTCATCTTCAGAGGATGAAGATTATGAGTATGATGTTTCAAATCAAAAGTACAATATCCATATGGTTGAACATCAAATCTTTTATGATTCTAAAGAAGATTATACATAACCACATTCTATTGAGGCACCTACTCAATGCAGTATGAGGAGACTTACTGAAGATGAAATAGAGAGAATAACTATTGCTGCGGTTGAGGAAGCAAAGAGTAAATATTGGTCGAGAAACAAAAAAGTAAATGAGATAGAAGTTGTTCATAGGGGAATCTTTATGAAGGATCAGAAGGCAAAACAAGGAACCGCGATGAAGCCAGAAAAGAGATAGCCTGATAAAAGTGAACAAAAGCCTGTCAAAAAAGAGGAAGTAAAGAAATTACACAAAGAGATGCAAAAGCCTAACCAGTCTAGTAAAAAAGAGAAGGAAGAAAACAAAGGAGAAATCTCAAAATAGAAGAAAGTTTTTAAGGCAGAGGGCTCTTCTTTTGACTTCACTCAGGCATTATCCCAGGTAAAAATGTCTATTCCACTACTTGAGATGATGAAAATAAAAGAATATAGGGATACTGATGTTCAATTGATAACAAGTGGGAATGAAAAATATATGAATTATGAAAACAAAGTAATTATTAAAGAAGTCAATAGGCAAGAGATAGTAAATATCCCAGAAGTTTGCCTAAGTGATGTATTAACAACTCCCCTACAAGTTCATCCTTTTTTCACTACATTGCTCATAAATATCAAATTATTGAGGAATTGCATGATAGCCTCTGGTGCTACTATAAACATTATGCCAGTAGGAGTCATGAAGTAGCTTGGCATGTGGGTTGATACCAATGGAGGAAAATGCTATGCAATGGATAACAAACCTATTCCTGTGGTAGGTATTATGAAAGATGTTGAAGTCAAACTAGCTACTTATCCACATGTGGCTTATAATATAGATATAATAGTCATTAATACTCCTCCTCAGTTTGGGATGCTTCTATCAGGACAGTGGACAACAGCAGTTGGGGGAAACATCTAGTTTGATTTATCTTATGCTACAATTCCAATGAATGTCCAAGAAATGAAGTTGTATAGGGAGCCAAGAATGAACCAACTTGTTGACTGTGTACCACAAGATCAGATCAATTAATTTTTTGATGTATATTTTGGAAGTTTTAAGATAAAATCAGCCTAGCCAAAATTAACCAATAGTGATCCAATTGAAAAGCATGTGGCACAAAACTATAATGAAGTGTGGAAGATGTATTTTGAAAAGCATGCAGCTAAGAAGGTAATGGAGCTGGAATTGTATTTTTTTCACCTGAAGGTATTACATTTAAATCTTCATTCATGTTGACATTTGAATGCACAAACAATGTGGTGGAATATGAAGCTTTATTGATAGGCTTGAACATAGCTGTGAAACATAAAATCAAGTTGTTGGTTGTTTTGGGTGATTCTGAGTTGGTTGTTTTACAAATCAAGTTGAAATATGTAGTAAAGCACAAAAAATTGAAGTAATATAGGAATTTTGTATGGGACACAATTGAATTGTTTGATGCATTTTCAATTGAGTGGATTGACAAATCAAAGAACATAATGGCTGATTTTTTAGCAAATGTGGCACTAAAAAAGATGATATCACATTGGCTGGCATTTCACAGATTGAGTTCAAGACAAGGCCTATTGTTCCTGATAACATTTATAGTTGGAAAGTCTTCAATAATGATACTGACCTTTTGAAATATCTTCACTGTATAGATCAATATGAAGCCTAGGAAATTGACTTCAATGCTTTTGTTGAAGAAGTGGATGGGAAGCAAATAGTGTTTGGAAAGGAGATCTTATAGCTCAAAACAAATAAGCTTCCTAAAGGATTAGTGGCATTGGAGAGGCTATATGATGGAAATGATCGGTCCCTCATGAAGCAAACATGTGTTTGATTGGTCTTATGATGATGTGAAAGCATACAAGGAAGATTTGTTTCAACATGAAATACCATTGAAGCCAGAGGCTAAGCCAGTCAAACAAAAGCAAAGACCCATAAATCCAATACTGGAGCTTAAAATGCAAGAAGAATTGACAAAGCTCAAAGATGGGGGAATCATCAAACCAATCAAGCACTCAACGTGGGTCTCAAATTCTGTCCCTGTGAGGAAGAAGAATGAAGATATCAGATTATGTGTGGACTTCGTGAATCTGAATATGGCATCTCTCAAGGACAATTATCCTCTAACCAATATGGAGGCTATATTGCATAAGGTGACAGGGTGTGAGTTGTTGTCTATGATGGATGGGTTTTCAGGGTACAACCAGGTCAAGGTCAAAGAATCTAAGCAATATAAGACAACATTCACAATTCCTTGGCGAATGTATGTATATATAAGAATGCCATTTGGTCTCACTAATGCTCGAGTGACTTTCCAAAGAGCTATGGACATGGCATTTGCAGATTTAATCAATGTTATCATGTTGGTGTACCAGGATGAATTGACTACTTATTCAAAGAAGGTTGAAGATCATGTACAACATCCGGAGAAGGTATTTATTAAATCCCTTGAATATGGTATTAGCTTAAACCCAAAGAAGTGTCATTTTGCAATCACAGAAGGTAAGCTCTTAGGACATATTGTTTCAAATGAAGGGATTAGGATAGATCCTAAGAGGGTTGAAGCTATTGACAAAATTCTTGTTCCTAAAACTATTAAAGCTATACAGTCATTTTTTGGATAGATTAATTTTGTTAGGAGATTTGTTTCTAACTTTGTTGAGATCATTAAGCCCATATCAAAAATGTTGAAGAAAGGACAGAAAATGGAAAGGACTGCAGAAGCCTTGGAAGCTTTTATATCTATCAAAAGGGCCATCAAGGAGGCTCCTATCCTTAAATCTCCAGATTTTGCAAAGCCTTTTCAGATATTTTCATTGCTTCAATGCACACTATTGCTGCTGTCATGTTACAGAAGAATGAAGATGGTCATGAACAACCTGTTTCTTTCTTCAATAAGTCATGACAAGGGTCTGAATTGAAGTATGACATAATGGAAAAATAGGCATTTGCATTGGTAAAGGCCACAAAGGCTTTCAGGCCATATCTTGTTGAAGCATAGGTGACTACTTATATCCCTCATGCAACTGTCAAAGATATTTTGACACAGTTTGAAATAACATGAAAGAGATGTTGATGGATTAACAAGATCCAAGAGTTTTACATGGAGATAGAGATTACTAAGCTGGTGAGAGGTCAAGGTTTGGCTAGGCTGATAGAAAAATCAAATATTGAAGAAAATCAAGTTTGTAATATAGAAGATGGTATTGCAATTGCAAGAATTGAGCACACTCCTTGGCATACTGATATCATGCATTACCTTAAGTACATGAAGTTTCCAGAGGGATTGAGTGACAACCATAAGAGAACTTTGAAGTTGCAGGCATCTAAATATGTTTTCATGGATGGAGATCTATTTTGGAAGAATAGGGATGGTATACTGTTGTTATGTCTAGATGAGTCACAAGCCAAGCATGTTTTAAGTGAAATTCATGAAGGATTTTGTGGAGGACACTATTCAATAAAGACAACTATAGACAAAATTCTCAAGGCAGGGTATTACTGGCCAAAGGTCTTTAATGATTCTTTTACACATGTAAGAAAGTGTGAAGCTTGCCAGAAGTTCTCTAGAAAATTGAACTATCAATGTGCTTTACCACTTCAACCCTTGCAAGCTAATGCCCCTTTTCATCAGTGGGGAATTGATTTCATTGGAGAGATACAAGAAAAATCAAGTGGAGGACACAAGTGGATACTAGTTTCCACTGATTATTTTACTAAATGGGTAGAAGCAATCCCAACTAAATAGGCTACAAGTAAGGTGGTGACAAATTTCCTAATGGATAACATTATTACCAGATTTCGTACACCACTAAGGTTAATCATAGACAATGGGATGTGTTTTAGGTCAGATGAATTCAATTTTTTTTGTGATACATATGGAATTACTATTTCTTATTTAGCTCCTTACCATCCACAAGCTAATGGTCAAGCAGAGTCTAGCAATAAGAGTCTTTTGAAAATTATAAGGAGGATGTTGGGTCAGAACAAGAAGGCTTGGGATTCAAAATTAAAACTGGTTGTGTGGGCTGATAGGATTACTGTGAAAAAGGAAATTGGAAAATCCCCATTTGAATTAGTGTAAGGAGCACAAGCTAGGATTCCTTTGCAGAATTTGCTACAAGTCTACAAGTTTGTCCTTTAGGAAGATTTGGATATTCCTGAACCTATGGAGGACAGAATGGAGCAACTAGCTGAATTTGATCAAATAAGGAGAGTTGTCCAAAATCAAAACATGAAGTTATAGACATAGATGAAGTATCTATTTGAAAAGAAGGCAACAAATAGAAAATTTGAAGAAAATGACTTGGTGTTGATGTGGAACGCAAGGTGTTAGGAGAAAGGAAAGCATGGTAAATTTGAAGCCTTGTGGTTGGGACCTTTCATTATTGTTGGAAAGAAAGGTGAAGACTCATATTACCTATAGAATATGGCTAGTGAAGATCAGGAATTTCCTGTTCATGGGAAATTCTTGAAGAAATTTTTCTCTTGAGCAACATAAAGGATTAAGGGTTGCCAGTGCATAGACAACTCTTGCTTATCCTCTTTAAAATTATTTTCCATGCATAGTAGTTTAGGATTTTTTCATCTCCATTTTGCATTCATTTCCATTGCCATTCATTCTATTTTTGCTCACTGTTCATCACTTTTTGTCTGGTCTACTCACCCAAAGATCTCGATCCTTGTAATGATCTTACTCTCATTCATCCCCAGATAGAGCCACCATTGGAACTATAAAAATTTGATGATTTTAACATATCTTTCATACCCCTGAGTCTCCATATGAGTCCTACTTTAGGCACATTTCCCTCATTTCATGATATTTTTACCCATATTTTGGCCGTGTGACCCCATAGAATCCATCGAGTTATGCATTTTTCATGTTGTGGTCCATATCAGCATAAGTCTATCTGGGTCTCCCCAACCCATGTTGCTTTTGTGCTAACACATCTATGCTACAGGTCTGTCAGCAAGACTCCTTTGATGTCTTAGTCATCACAGGTCATGTGCATTCACCTTTCAAAAGGACTCTTTCATTGTTTCAGGGACCGAGGAGGAACCTATCAGCAGGAGTTTGGTTGTCGGGGTAGTGTCTTATTGAATTTGAATTGTCTTCCCAACTAATGCATATGAAGGTTCGTCAGAGAAAGCCAGGGAGTTCAGGGTGATGTTTCTCCAAAGATATATTGTCTCACTGACCGTGCACCAAAATGTCTTATCGGTAAAGCTTTTAGCTTCGATGATGGGTCATGGCGATCTCACGGTGTCTTACAGACTTGGCACAAAGGGCTTATCGATCTTATCAGACGGAGTCTTGCCAAGCAACACATTGAAGAATTTACTTCGGCCAAGCATGTTGCTTTTGGTGTGAATTCATAACAAATTTACAATGTCACACCGATCGATGGCTGAAGGATACGTGTCAGTAAGAGTAAAGGTTATCAAGGTGAGGTCTTGGCGAGTTTGAGTTGTCATACCGATAGGAAACTAAAGAGATGTCTCAGTAATACTTATGTAGCTTCAGAATATGGTCCCAATGAGTAATTTATGTCTCACCAATGGAATACCAAATGGACTTTGTCGGTGAGAGGTTGGTATTGTCTCAGTGATATAAGGGTGTGAGTTTAGGGTGTTTCAGAATGACTCAACGAATTCTTTGAGACATCTCCCCGAATATGATTTGTTATGGCAACCCACATAAGTCTAATGGAGCATCGGCAAGAGAGCCATTGTGTCACAACAATAAGTTTGTATCATGAGGATCTTTGATAACATATGGGATGCTCTATGTGATGTCTCTCTGATATCACAAATCTATAGCGATAGTGAATGAAACAAAAGGTGCATTGGTGAGAAACTTGATTGTGTCTCAACGAATGGATAACACACTATGAGAAGCATATCGATAACACATTTTGTAGGCTGCATGACATCTCCTCACCTCTGATGGGTCACAGTGAAACACAAAGGGACAAAAAGATGCTTCTTGACTTCGGCATAACAAACAAAATATTAAAGCGATACATGTAAATGACAAAATACATCTTGAGGAAACATAAAGTGATCGATATGATATATCCCCAACAATAGAAGGTCATGACGAAGCACAAAAGACCAAAGGAATGATTGAAAATACAATTTCCTTTGGCATAACTGTTGGGTTGTCTCGGCGACTAATTCATTGGTGATTAATAAAATTCAAATACTATGGCCGACATGCAAATGCTTGAATTCACTTACAGGTCGACATGAAATGAGCCTGAATTCAATGGTAGGCTGACATGGGATCTCAATATGATGTGTTTTTCTGATGCTGGTGTATAAATAGGCATTTTGTAATTGTAAAATAATCATCAGCTATTAGTATTTCGATATACAGTAGGAAAATTATATGGATACAGTACAGTAGATTTATCAAATCAGAGGCTATGATGCATGTTATCAAAATGGAGGTATTTATGAAAGTCAATTGATGTTGTTGCACATTTCTAGTGTCAATTATCTATTTAATTTAATAAAAGGATTGCTAAGCTATCTCCAATATGGATTCTTTCTTATTGTTTAAATTGATATAACAAGTTTATATTAAACTCATTAGTGCACATTTGTTGTATCTATGTGGTTAATTATTGGTTCCTTCAAGCAAAGATTAAATCCTTTTAGCTGATCATAGTAATTAGAGAGATTCATTTGGATCATTCAAGTAGAACTTAGTAATCACAGTCTTGCATGTTTATACAAGTGTAAACATAATATATGCCAGATAATTTGAGTTTTCTCTAGAGAAGTGTTGCTCATCTTGATTTCATTTGACTCGACATACACAATAAGGCACTATTCTCTACACTTCATCATTTGAATTCATTCAATTTCTTTACATCTATTAGTTGAACATTTTAGGATTTAGATCAGAAGATTGCTATTATTATCAAGTTGTTTTTGTTATCAAGATTGATTTCATTTTTTCACTCCATCTACCATTGTGGACAAAGCATATTAGAAAGATAATTATAAGTTAAGTCTGCTCAGTTCAAATAGGTACACCTACCTGGGTTTAGTAGCACCTGAAGAGTAGAAGGTTAAACTGTTTTGACCTTGTATGTTACCCTGAAACATATCAAGAGATTGGCAGCCTCTTGAGGCATCCCACCTGCGTTTTTGAGAGCTAACAACAACAACTGAGAAAGAGTTCTTAGCAGTAATATATGCAATGAATAAATTTAGGCATTATATTACTGTTTACAAGGTATTATTCAAATAAACCTTTCTGCTATTAAGTATTTGATGAATAAAGTTGTTGTGGGAGGATGAATCATAAGATGGTTATTGTTGTTGTAGGAATTTGATATAAAAAATGTTGATAAAGCTGGTAAAGACAACATTGTTGTTGATTTCATCTCTAGAATTATTTTGTAGGGAAATCAAGAGCCAGTGGATGATACATTCCCAGATGAACACTTATTTTCAATATCAATTTATCCACCATGGTTTGTTGATCTTGCAAATTATTTGGTAACATGGAAGTTCCCAATTTATTTCAATCCTAAACAAAAGAAAATGTTAATTTGTGAAAGCTCTAGATTTTAGTGGATAAATGGTTTATTATTTAAAATGTTTCCTAACCATGTTCTTCATAGATCTATTGCTAAATTATTTTTTTATGATTTCATACATGCTTTCGATCATGAGCTGGAAGGAGGACATTACTTGGTAGTCAGAACCATTCACAAAATCTTGGGAGCTAGTTATTTTTGGTCGTCTATGTCAAAGGATGTTTCATTCTTTTTAAAGCATTATGATGAATTTCAATGCATGGGAACACCTACACAGGAACACCTACACAACCAATGGAGATGCCATTACAACCTGAAATATCCTTGGAACTATTGGTTGTTTTTAACAATGAACCAATTAGGTCTCAACAAGTACCTATGAGCTTACCAGGCTCAATTCTTGAATATATGTTAGACAAGTGTCCAACTGATGAGATATGGCACTAATAAATTTATCTCCTACACTTTAGGCTCTAAAAAACTTGGGAGGGTGATCCCAAAATGTATAATATACTATTATTTTAGACAATTTATGTGTACATTGTATATTTAAGTAGATATATTCTCATCCATGGCTAATAAGCTAAAATTCTTCAAGAAGTTGGTAATTCCTTAAACAAACTACAAGCCTTAAGCCAAGAATATAAAAAAAACACAAGCCACAAATTCAAGATAGATCAATGACTATTTAAAATATTGTTCTCAAGTTAGGTTACTGGAGCCATACGAAATATTTAAATGAGTTAATACTAGTGCCATTATCTATGGGCTTAGAGTCAAAGCAAATTGAAATAAAAGGTTTATTTAATTTTGAATACTCATGGTCTTAGTGCCATTACCCTATAATTCACAAATCTATGACCAAAATCTATAGACTACTTATCAAATCCAGTGACCTTGCACACAAATTCATGATTTGATTCAAGCATTTAAGTCATTACATGAATGGTAGCTTAAACCAAAGCACATATCAAAGAATAAACAATGACAATTAATGAAATGATATATGATCAATATTTTCATTAATAATTTGGATACAAAACCAAAATGGAGAAACTATAGCCTCAGAAAACCTCCATTATTGTTTAGAAATATTCAAAAACCATACATTTAATAAAACTTGCTACCTAGACTTAAAGCATTAGATAAGGACTCATTATGTTCGCTCTATATTATCAACTTTCACAATTCAGCTCTAGAATTCAACTAAATCCCTACACAAATGACCCTAAATTCCCTTTTATAGAATAAGGGAGCAAAAAAAAATCTTTGGGACAATTGTAAACATGTCACATTCTAATTGGACCACTATAAGAAACATTCCCTAATTTAGTTACATTTACATTTATCAAAATGGAGGGATTTCATACGAGACAAAGTTCATTTACATTTGTTATGAGGAACAACTTTTCCTTCCAAAAAAGCATATTTCAAAAAGTAAAAAATTATTTATAGCAGCACATTGGTTTCATCGAACATGATGAAAAAATAACGTAGATCAAAAGGTCAACTAGCATCTCAGTCAACAATCCATATCACCAACAAATAATATCTTCTTGTGAAACATATGTTTTATACACTATAGCTTCTAAGGCCAAACCTGTACAATACTTGACCAAGTATATGTTTCACATCCCTATTCACAAACCAAACTTTCCAACATACACCCTTCCCCATTCTTCATATTCTTCCTCAGATAACCAATTAAAGTCAAGAATTTTATCAAGAGCCTTTTTGTATGGGGAATACTTGGTTACTGCTACATTGGATTCTATGTCAAAATCCTCTAGAAAGCTAATAAGAAATGTTAACCTCACTAGAGTGTCATTGAAGACATCAATATTAACTCCCTTGCAAATATTATCCACCTGGGAAGCAATAACCTCATTCAGTTCCCTCTTCCACACTTGCAATGGTTTTAGTTTGTAATTGGCAACCTCAATGTCTGGTAGTGGTGACAAGTTAGTGTGGCTATATTGAGCTATCATCTCTATTATCTTCTTCTCCAGTGGCGCTACATACCCTTGAAACTTCTACTCACTCAATTCACATACAAAGTCATAAACTAGAAGCACTAGAGGGTACTTATCTTCATGTTGGCCAGCTCCCACTAATATTAACTTTAATCTCTCAGCTCTTGGGACCCATTTGTTCAAGATTGGTATTACTAGCATCTTATCTCTTTGTGACAATCTCATTGCCTCTACCATCAAGGCATAATTGTCATACACACTATTAAGTCCAACCTGAATCTTCTCATTTATATGCATTAGGGTAGTGTAAACAACTTTTGAGATGTTTTCATACATTGTGTCCTGAGCTTTCTCCAACAACTTCTTATATGTTTCAATTTATAGAAGCAATTGCTCTCTTTTAGATGAGCTAGGGCCTAGTTTACTTGATTCTTCCTTTGTAAATGATTCATGTCCTTGATTGTATGGTACTATTGTTAAGGCCTAGTCATGAGGTGAATACTACGAAGATGCCAAATGTTGGAGAGGTTGGAGGTGATGGCTTGAGTAGGGCTCACCCTGTTTTCTTTGCACTACTCCTCTTTGTTTATAAAAATGCCAATTTAGTTTCCCACACAACCACTTTCTATTGGTTACTATCATAATCATTGAGGAGTTCTATGTGTTTAGTTCTAAGGTTCTCTCTCCAGAGTAAGACCTTCCATAATTTCTTGAGTGAACCTAGCAACATTGACAACCATGTTTGAAGCTTCCAAAGACGGGGTATCAACAACTCTCTTTACAACAAATTTTCCACTAAAATCTGATGGCTCTGGTAGACTTGGTTTCCTGGATCTTGAAGATAATGACCATATTGCCAATGCATCCCAATCATCACTAAAAGTTGAACCTCAAAGTGCCAATTCTAGTTCTTCTGTTTGTATGAAAGGCCTTTCAACCCTTCTTATGGCATCTGTATCAATGGGTTAATTTCCTAGGGTTAGATTATCAAATATTAAAGCATATAAACCCAAAGAACCATGAATTACATTGAAAACTAAAAGAAGAGATGATTATACCAGTCAATCATTGAAGCTTCCATGATTCATCTTCATAACACCTTCTAACTTGTTGATTGTTTCCCTCAGATCGAACGCACAAGCAATTTGATAACAAAGACTATGCCAAAGTCCTAAACAAGAATTGAAGGATTTGAATGAGCAAATGAAATCTAAATTCCTATGACAAAATGAGTACAATGTCTATGACTATAATTAAATATGCCAAAATCACCAATAATAAAAATGCAAGTATATGTGTAAATGTGTGTGTGTATGTAATCGAAAATGTGAGCAAAATTGGCATTTTATAGAAAATGCAATTTTGGATGGACGGATGAGATTGAATTTTGATAGAAGCCTAAAATTAGAGGATGACATTTAATGTGACAATCCCTAATTAGGATTAAGGAAAAATTATTAAATGAGTGGTCAAGATGTCATTTGAGAAAATTGAATTGGTGGTGGAGAATAAATGAGATAATTAGTTAGAAAGATAAAGACTCTCGAAAATCAAGAAGATAAAGACTATTTGATTTGTGAGATTCAAAAAATCAAGAGGATAAGAGTTGCAATAAAAAGAAAATCTGAAAAATCAATAATTTTCCCAATTACTTGATTTTTGGAATAAGATTACCATTTTGAATTAAATTAATTCAAAAATATGGATTTTGTGTGATAATAAATAATCAATTTTCAAATTATTTACTAAAATGAACTGACAGTTAAGAATGTGAGATCATTTCAAATAATTTTCTTTATTTAAAATGAGGGAGATGTTAAATTTGGAAATTAAATAATTAAAGATATTTATTTATTTTAGAGGATACTACCAATAATTAAATAAATTAACAAATTAATTTAATTATGAGAATGAGTGACATATTAAATAAATAAATAAAATTCATTTATTTAATTATCAAGAAGACATAAATGAATAAAGGTAATTAAATAAATTAAGAAACTTAATTAATTGAAGAAGATAATAGACCCTTAGTGATGTATTGAATAAATAAATATATTTTATTTATTTAATAATTATGAAGAATAAAAGAGATATGAATTAATTAAATAATTGTGAATTATTTAATTAATAGTTGAAGGTGAACCAAGGACACAATTAAAATGTCATAATTATGCTAGGACGAAAGTGGTAAAAATAGAGCTTGTAGACCTAGGTCGTTTTTATGTTTCTACATTTTTCCCCTTTGTCATAATGTAGCATGTTGCATTATGACAAAGAAAATAAGTCAAATTCATGCCCTATAGTATCAATGCCCCCTTGAGAAATTTTTCAAATTTTGGGCCGGTGACAAAAAAAATTTAGAAAGTGTCCCAGTAAGTCAATTTGATGAGTAGAAAGATAGTGGTGCAGACGGTTTTGGATTCTAGCATGTTTAAGGCAGCTAAAAGGGTGTTCAAATTTGGTGAAAAGGGCCTCCAGTAATAACCTAGTTGACAAATGTCATTTTGACTTTTATAAATAGGTTGAAAATTTGGTAAAAGTCAATTCATTTTCACTATTTACCTTTGCAACTTTAAGAGTTCAGACCGAAGAGGACTTCAATGAGGATGGTGATTCCAGTCACAAAACATGAAAGGAAATAGAAAAGAACAATGGGAAGAACTAATAAATGAGCAATTTTTTGAAGGAAAGATATTACCAAATAGATTGAAGTAGTAAAACCAAGCACCACCAAAGCAAGAGAGACACAAGAATTTGATAAGGGGAAGAAAACAAGAAAAAAACCCAATATTATGAATGGAGGCAAAATTCCTAAAGAATAATACAAAGAGTGAGAGAGAGTTGAACCCTTAGACTTGCTTGCTTGAGTTTTGAAGAATGAGAGGAGAGGCACCTCAATAAGTATAGGTGCGAAGGAGGAGTTAGAATGTAACTCCCAACTCAATGAATGCCACCATTCATCTATGTGTGTGCAAAGAGTCACCTCTTAAGGAAGTGGTTACAAATATTCCTTAATAAATGAATTAAAAATAAGTCATCCTCACATATGTATGAGATGAAAAAAAAGACAAAAGACTTGTAGGGATTCCTTTGGAATATTCCTACAAGTTAATAAATAATTATAATTAAAGAATAACCTTTACCAAGTAAAGATTAATCTTCTAACAAAGCATTGCATGAGATCGTACAAAATTTTAAGCAGCGAGAGGGTTTCGAGCCTACGGTATGTACCCCTAACCTACTTTGTCATTTTATCATTTTACGTGCAAAAATTAGGGTTTTAGGAACAATAACTAATGTGCTACAATGTACATGCATACACATAATCCACATTTACATTCGCGTTGGATGCATTTGATTCGTCATGATGATGCAAGTGCAAAGGATAATTAGGATAGATCTAGGATGTGTGACACATTCATTGAAATTTTGACAAATTCTTCATTTTGTGCCACATTCAAAAGATGTAATGATGCATATGACATTTCGTGACAAATTCATTTGTTATAGAGATGCATTTGGATCAAGTTACACATGTGTGATAAATTGAGATGCAACTGGCTTGATGTGACACAAGTGAGGGACAAAATGGCACAATTGATGTTTTGCAACGCAATTGAGGTATATAGCGACGCACATGCTTCTTTGAGATGCATTTGTAGTCAATGTGATGCATTTGAATTTGACTTTCACTAGTGTTGATTTTGATGGGTTTAAAATTTTACATGTTTTTGATGTTAATGATGATTGTCCCTAAAGTGCTAACACATTATTTGGCCTTGTGTAGAGACAACTTGCACCCATCTATACTCGGGAGAGTAGGCCATTGACCTTCAGGTTCGGTGATCAACTGATTTGATGGGAGCAATGACCATTGATGTAGTTGGGCTTGTATTATGCTGCCTATATGCCTGTTATTCAAGAAAATAGGGGTTTTTTGACTGCATTATGTGAGAGGTGGTGATCAGAGACATGCTCATTCCACTTGCCAATGGGAGAGGCCACAGTGACACTGGAGGATGTCTATTGTATCTTACGTCTATCGATTCGAGGAGAGCAGATTGTTTATGAACCTCAACATGCATATCAGACATTCACAACTTACTATCAAGATGAGGGAGCAAGACTCAACATCGATGGCTATGAGATTCACTGGGAGTTTATGGTGGAGCATTATGCCTAGTTTGATGGATTTTTGGTGACACTAATTAGTGGGATACTAATTCCTGACCGATGTGGGCATAGGTTTCCCATTGGTTGGAGAGACGTGATAGTGGGGATGAGGCGGGATAGGACAGTGTATGCTTGGGGGCCATTTTTGTTGGGAATACTCTACCATCAACTTCACGAGGTGGCATATAGGAGGGTAGAGAGCATTTCTTGTGGCACCACCCTTCTGATGATATGGGCCTAGGAGCATGTGGCGATATTTTGACCTCTTATATATAGACCATAGCTAGTTGAGGGGATGTCTTACACCTATTACTATGCTAATGCTCTACAAAAAATGTGGATGAGAGAGATAGGTTGGTGGCGACATCGTATTGACACCATCATTTCATTCATCTGGAGGTCGTACAGAGACTTCTAGTAGTAGGATGATGAGGATGACCACTTGAGCTTTTGCAGAAAGTACTATTATCTGATTGGTAGGATAGTGCAAAGTTAGCTCATTATAGAGATGTACCTACCACAATGTGTACTAAGATAGTTTGGGGAGTAGCAGGGTGTACCAGTAGGTACAACTGAGTATGCCAGATCTTCTAGGGAGTTAGCTTGGGGGCCATCTATTCCTATAGATTTTGTTCAACAACAGATTCATGGGCTTGTAGCTCAGTAGTGGGAATGGAGAGGTGGAGTTGTAGATCCTAGGAATACACCTGACTATGACTTATGGTGGTAGGAACATTGACCAATGCCATTGATAGATCTAGATGGGCCAGCATCAATTGATAGTAGGTCAATTATACCACGTGTTCCGAGAGCTAGGCGAGGGGGCATAAATAGTGATAGAGGTAGAGGTAGGTGGAGGGATGGAGGTTGGGGTAGAGATGATGGAGATGATGGGGATGATGGAGGAGATGGCCAAAGATGGAGGAGAGATGGCTAGAGGTAGGGAAGGAGGGTGCAACCGTGTGTGGTTAGAGCAACATTGGATTCTATCCTAGAGGTGGTTGAGGAGGGGGAGAGAGAGGAGGAGGAGTAGTTGAGGTAGGAGCAGGAGGAGCAGCCGAGGTAGGAGCAGGAGGAGGAGAGATAGGAGGAGGAGATACAAGAGGAGTAGTTGAGGTAGGAGCTTGAGGTGGATGTGGATGTGCCTCAAGATGAGGGAGTCAGTGGTGAGGAGGTCATAGAGGAGGAGAATGATGATAATGATGATGTTATGGATGAGGCCGAGAGAATCCTAAGATTTAGAATGGTGGAGGGAGAGGAGGAGATACCATCTACCTCAACATTTCCCTAGGACTCCATGACATACTAGAGGGTGGCAGACCTATAAAGGAGACTAGATGAGAGCATTGTACAAGTCGGAGCACTATAGTTAGAGCTAGAGGTAGCTTGAGTAGAGTGGGATCAAGAAGTGATATGTTAGCAGGAATCAGCATAGTGGTGTGTCAATTTTGTGATGCTATGTTCAGGACCTTTAGGGGATATGTCTTGTGAGCTTGCCAAGGTGAGCACTTGGTATGGGTAGTACAAGACTCTCTATGAGTAGGCAGTGCCTCCTGAGTGATGAGATCCTACACTGTCACACTCACAGATGAGGATAGGCAGTGGTCATAGAGTAGGGAGTGGGAGTAACAATAGGAGTCACACTAGTGTAGGAGGGTCTACCTTTTAGGGAACACATCAGGGCATAGGTCCCACCACTCACATAGGCATGCCTCGAGTCATCATTCAAGCCATAGTCATGGGTCCACTAATTTAGGGCTGAGGTCAGTACAGAGGCAACCACTAGTGATAGATCCTTCATCCTCTCAGGGTCAGGTTGTAGTGTCAGCATAGGTGCCATCAGTGTCAGTGCCATTAGGCTCACAAATAGAGGCTATTACTATTCCACCTATTACCTTAGCACTAGTCACAAGTCCCTAGCCACCACACTCTTCACCATGAGGGGATGATGAGATCCTTTCCTAGGGGCATGTTTGGTATATTTTATTTTATGTTACAACACATTATGTATAGGCCACTAAGCCTGTGAGCTCTATTTTTTGGGATATATCTTGACTTTATCCTATGACATTATATATTTTTTAGATGTTGCTATATGATGATGTAGTTTTGATGTGGCCTACATGTGTGTTATGGGATTTTTTTAATTTATGCATTATGATATATGTGATGTGATGCTTATGTAAATTATGCAGTTATGATGGATGATGATATTTATTTATTTATATGTCATGTCATGTATGTATTATGATGGTTACTTATGATGTGATGCCATGATAATGCTTATCTATATGTTGGGTTGATGTAATTCCATGGATGATGATGATATGCATAATATATTTATTTGAATGGATGCCATGTTTATTCTTATGTTAATGCATGACTATGTTTGTGAAATGTATATGATTTAATCCTATGGATGAAGTATGTATGGTCCTAATGCAATTTCTATGTGATTATGTATGCACTTATGTTTTTGTATGTCACAGGATATCATCATGAGATGGGCGAGAGAAGGTGAAAAGATGGAAGAAGATTCATGTTAGTTCCTATACCAAATCTTTCAAAACTTTATGATAGGACTTTTCTATTTATTTCTCTTAATCATCACTAGACAAATTGTTGTGATGGCCAACAGACACCATGATATGAAATAAATTAAGGTGTGCAAGGTTGTACCATCACATAAGATAGGCAGCCACAAACAAGGATGATCATGACTCATACTAAGGGTGCAATTTCCCCAGCCTTTTTGTCATAACCAACCACTAGCAGAAAAAGACGAAGGAAAAATCATGAAACATCATTGCTTCTCTAAATCATGTTTCTAGGACATGCTTGAGAAACTAGCAACATGATTGTCAAAAGAACCAAATGAATCCATTATCATGATACATCACTATTTTTCTAAATCCTATTATTGGGATCTCGCTGAAAAACTAGTAACATGATGAAAAAGCCAAAGATAAGTGCCAAGTGTTTTCCAAGTGTGTCTAGATACCAAGCATTTTAATGTCAAGATGTCAAGTTTGATGATGTTGAGATTCTAGGGTGTTAAGGTTTTGACAATGCCAAGATTACAAATGTCAAATATTGCTAAATTTAGGAAGAACACATCCTGAATAATGTTGATGTTGAGAGGTTTTTTATCCCTAAATATCAAAAGGGATCCCTCAAAATTCTAGTGACAAGGATGGTGATGATGCTTAGGAAGGACACATCCTAAGGCATAAATGACAATTTTTTTTTTTCAGAAGGACACATCTGAAGAATGCTAATGTCAAGAGGAGTGATCCTTAGATGTCAAGAGGATTCCTCAAAATGTTGAATGACAATGACAATTCCTAGTAAAGACACATCCGAAGGCATGAATGATAGAGGTTATTCTTCATAAGGACACAACTGGAAGATAACCAAGATTTGACATTTTGATAGGTTATGATTATTTGACTTGTTTAGACTAAGTTTTGCTTGTGTTGACCATATGTCAATTTCTTTGACATGTTGATGTGATTGTCATGTTTGAATAAATGATTGTCATACTTTGTTTTAGGAGGTTTCCCATTTGGAAAATGATTTGTCTTGACCTAAATACTTTGATGTGTGTGCGAGTGTAATGTCATGAATCCTAATGGACTAACCTAGTGCAGCCTTGGGGGCTCATCGACATATGGCCTTGCCTACATCATGCACTTAGAGACCTCGTAGTTTGGAAATGACCAAAGATTGGATCATGATTTTATTATGACAAACCTAAGAGGACTTACTTAATGTCTCAGGGACTTGAAAGTGAGTCATTCCTATGTAGCAAATGCGCAGAGACAACGTAGTTCAGAAAAATGACAAAGACTAATTGATTTGATGGACTTGATAAGGAATGAATCTATTTTTTGTGTTTTATAGACATTTTGACTTTGTTGGGGTTTCTTCAAGACATTTTTCAATTTTTAGGTGTTTCTTCAGGATGTTTTATGATGTTTTAGTCTTTTTTTAGGACTTTTTTTTATGTTTTTATCTTTTTTTAGGACTCTTTTCGATGTTTTTTTTTTCAGGACTTTTTTTTAATGTTTTTGTATTTTTTCAAGATTTTTTTCAATGTTCCATACCATGTATGATACCCACTGTAGTCACATGATCAAAAATTTCCCCTAGTTAGGTCCAATACTTACCCAATTTTAAAGGACGTGAAAGGGATATGCTTGGGGTGTGTATGGAAAGTATTCAGGAGTTGATGTCAAGATTTTTTCAGCCATGAAAGGAAGGGTATGATGTCATGGCAGATGTCATGGCAGTGATGGAAAATGTGTTTCATCATTGGCTAAGATAGAAAAAGTAACAGTAGATGGATGAGCAATGATTGATTATGCATGGTGCATGTTTGCCTGGTTTTCACCATGGTACTTATCCAGGGTGCCTGTTTGCTAGGTTTTTTCCATTGGAGGAGTTATTTCTCCTTACTATTTTTTTCATTTTTATCATTTCATTTTTTAATTTTTTTTTTTGTATTTTTGAATTTTTCAACTTATCTTTTTGATGCTATGCATAGAAATTATGAAGATGTAGATATTGATAGGATCTGTCAATTGTTCACCCTCTAGAGTAGCTAATTGATATTCTCCAAAACCAAAAGAAGATATAATGACGTAAGGACCCAACTAGTTTGGTTCAAACTTGCCTAGCTTTTCTCTATCACCCTGGTTCTTGGGGTTTTGCATGAGGACTAATTCACCATTATTGAACTTCCTGACCATGACTTTCTTATTGTAATTGTGAAAAAGATGGTTCTGATACACTTGTAGATGGTTCAGGGAATTTTTCCTTCTTTCCTCTGACATCTCCAGCTTGTGCAGGGGCAACTGTATATACTCCTCATCATTAGTCAAGCCCTTCAAGGAGATTCGTAACAAATGAATTTCAACCTCAATGGGAAAGATGGCCTTAACTCCAAAGACTAGGGCAAATGGAGTGGCTCCTGTGGGTGTGCAAATATTGGTGTAGTAAGACCACAGAGTAGGGTTGAGTTGAATATGCCACTCACGACCAACATCATTAACAGTCTTTTTTAGGATTTTAACAATGGTTTTATTTGACGCCTTGGATTGACCATTTCCTTGTGGGTAATATGGAGAGGAAAAATGATATTGGATGTGAAATCGCTCACATAACTCATGAACATATTTGCTTTTAAACAAATGTCCATTGTCAGTGATGATGGATTGTGGAAGGCCATAACAAAAAATGATATAGTTAAGAATGGATTTTGATATTTGTTTGTTGGTTATGTACATTAGGGGGATGGCTTTGATCCACTTCGTAAAGTACTCAGTGGTGGTTATGATTAATTTTTGGCCATTGGATAAGGTAGGATGGATCTTTCCCATGAGGTTAAGACCCCATTGTGTGAAGGGCCATAGAGACGTGATTGGCCATAGTTATTGTGATGGAGCGTGAATCAAATCACTCTAAATCTGGCATTGGTGACAAGTCTTGACATATTCTAATGCATCTTTCTCAACGGTTGGCCAATAGTACCCAAGTCTTGTAATCTTCTTGGCTAGAGTAGGACCACTCGAATGTGACCCGCATATACCCTCATGTACTTTGCATAAGTTTGTGTGTGCTTTTTTGGTGTCGAGACATCTAAGGAGGGTGTTGTCAAAGCTATGGTGATAAAGGGTGTTGCTAATGATGGCATATCTTGCAGATTTTTGGATAAAAGACTTCCTCTAGTTATTGGAAAAATTAGGGGGGAGGGTTTGTGACTCAAGGTAGTGGTGGATGTCTTGGTACCAATGAGAATTAGGACCAACAAGCTCATAGACCATCTCTGATTCTAGAACATCATAGGCGGGGACCAACAATTGTTCTATTAGGAATTTTAGTTGAGGCATATTTCTTGGAATGTTGAGGAGAAAGCCTATTGTAGCCATGGCATTTGCCACTTTGTTTTGTGCTCTCAGAACTTACTCAAAAGTCACCATGTTAAAGTATGTCTAGAAAGTATCAACCATTCATTTGTAGGGCTTTAGCTTCTCATATTTTGTGTCATAGTCATCATTAACTTGGTTGATGACTAACTAAGAATCCCCATAGACATATAATACTCTAATTTTCCATTTTATTTCCATTCTAAGTCCTATAACTAGTGCCTCATATTCTTCCACGTTATTTGTGAATGGGAAAGCTATGTGGAAAGACTTGGGAATGGAATATCCTTGAGGGGTGATAAACAATATCCCCACCCCTGAGCCATGACTAGTGTGTGATTGGTCAAATTATAGCCTCTAGAGTGATTTTGGTTTAGTGTGGAATATTGACTCATTTGTGAAATCTACCACTAAGGGGTGATCAATTTGTATAGGCACATCTTCCAATTGGTGTGCAATCACTTGTCCTTTGATCACTTTTCTTTTGACATACTGAATGTTGTATTCACTTAGAATCATGACCCATTTTTTCAGACATCTTGTCAATGCTACATGACTCAATAGATATTTGAGGGGGTCAATCTTTGCTACCAACTATGTATGATGGCTCAACATATAATGTCTTAGCTTCTGAGTTGCAAAGACAACTACTAGACAAGCTCGTTCAATTGATGTGTAACTTAGCTCATACCCAACTAGTGTCCAACTAATATAATATATGGCCCTTTATTTTTCTTCTTGGTCGTTTTGTGCTAGTAATCCCCCCAGTACTAAATTGGTGGTAGAGATGTATAAGATCAAGGTTTTTTCATGAATAGGTAGCATGAGGACTAGTGGTGATAGTATGTAATCTTTTATTTGTTGAAAAGCTTCTTGGCATTTATTTGTCCACACAACGGGGATACCTTTGTGCAGAAGATATTGGAATGGTTGAAACTTGTTAGCCAATTGTGCTATAAAGCACCAAATAAATTGTACCCTACCCTATAATGTCCTAAGTTCACTTATTCCTCTAGGAGGAGGCATGTCCATGATGGCTTTGACTTTTGCTAGATCAACTTCAATGCCTCTTCGAGAAACTATGTATCCCAAGAGTTTACTAGATGTTATGCCAAAGACACATTTCTTAGGATTCAATCAGATTTTTTATTCTTCTAGTCTCTTGAAAATTGTGTCTAATACCTTCAAATGGTCTTTTCTTGTCACTAATTTAGCCAGAAGTTTGTTTAAGTAATCTTTTATTATTTTATGCATCATGTCATGAAATATTGTGGTCAAATCCCTCTGATATGTGGCACCTACATTTTTAAGACCAAATGGCATGACATTCCAGTAGTATGTACCCCAAGGGAAAGTGAATGCTATTTTATGTTGATCTTCGAGGACAATACAAATATGATTGTAGCCTGAGAAATCGTCCATGAGGGACAACATCTCAATCCTACTGTAAGGTCAACTATCATATCAATATTCTGCAAAGGAAAGTCATATTTTGGGCATGCCTTGTTTAAGTCTTTAAAATCTATGCAGACTCAAATCATTCCATTTGGCTTCGCTACTAGCACAAGGTTAGATATCCATTCAACATAATCAATGGACCATATGAACCCAACATCTAGAAGTATCTTCAACTCAGCCTTGACCAATAGAGCAACCTAGGGATGCATTTTGTGTAACTTTTGTTTAACTGGTTTGGCATTGGGTATTAGTGGAAGGTGGTGCAGAACCAATTTTGGGTCTAGTCCTGACATTTCAACATAGGACCATGCAAAGTTGAATTTACATTCTACGAAAAAAATTGTGAAATTCTAGTCTTTCTTCTTTAGTCAAGGATGCAATAAAGAGGACCATTTTGTGATCTTCTATTATTGATATGTTGTCTTTTATGGTGTCCTCTATGAGCATAACTGATTTTTCTTGAGTGAAGTAAGTACAGTCCTCCATCTTTGGGCACCTTAGAGAGGTTTTTACCCACAAATACGTCCTTTATTTTTAATTTTTTATTGTCAAAAGGTGCCTTTCAGTTTTCACCTAAAGATGTTTCATTTTTTGTTTTATTCTTATTTTTAATTTTGTGACTGGAAGATGGAGTAGTCTCGCTGAAGTAGGCTACACAATCTAGGTCAATGGAGAATCCTTCCTTGTGATCACCATTGGGTATGACCTCACGTAATCCCATAATTTCTATGACAGCCTCATCATTCTGAAAGGTTTCTAGGATTGGCGGGCCTTGTTGGTCCCAATCGATTAATTGTAGATAGACTAGGGAAATTCCATTGTCAGCATTGGTAAACTAAGGGGAGGATGTGAAAAGCATGCAAATAGATTCAAAGATATTGTAGATAAAATTATCATCATCCAATTCCACATTGGACTCTATCCAATATTCCCCTTCACTTGTTTCATATTCGTTGTTAAAGTAAGGGGTGAAGGACTTAGAGTCATGGTTGTCAATGTTATCTAGAAATTTAGATACATTCAACTGATGGTTACTAGATTTAGGTGGTGGGTCTTGTGTGTCATGGGGAAGGGAAATGGAACTATGACTATTTGGTACCTGATCGATTTTGAATGTTTTCCAAAAATTTTGTTCAGAGGTAAGCTCCCCCATTTCAACAAATAAATCATCAAGGCAACAGTCACTTAAGGATATTTGGGAGCCAAATTCCCACTCTTGGGAGTTAGTTTCGGTAAAGGTTTCCTTAGCGAACTCAACACTTTCTGAAGCATGCATACGCTCATTCAAAAGTCCACTAGTACATTGGTCATCATTTTCAAGCAATCCATACCCTAATCCAAGATACTTTGGTATTTTGAAAGATTCTATGGGCTCTCTTTGTCCAGTTTTATTTCTGCCTAGGCCACCAATTCCATCATTTCCCTTAGCCTTCATCATGTCATATCCCTTGCCATATTTCTTAACTGGTAAAGGGGTTAGGTCGACCATTTATTTATAAAGCCATCCTATAATATCGGCAAGGTCCCTGTTACTCATGTCTCCACATTTTATGAAAACTATTTTTGGTGGAACTTTGAAAATTTCTTTGTGTTCCATTCTAAAACATGGTCAACCATAGACCTTCAAAGACTTGTGTATTTTTGTGATGCTATATGTCATATGTAGTTTGAATTATCCATATCCTAGGTCCTGGATCTTGACATTGGGTTCTTCCTTAGGAAGTGTGGAAGACATGGATGGAGTGGACATGGAAGATGATGCGAGTGTGGATGGGTCAAAGTATTTGGAAGTAGGGGAGCTAGGAGCTTCTCAATTGATGGGAACTCAATTTTCAAAAATACCCCTTAGGTTGGTACAATATTGAAAAGGGTTGGGTCTCCATATATAGTGATTTATACACCATCAAATGGGAATTTTAAGCATTGGTGATATGTGGAGGGAACGACTTTTAGGGCATGAATCCATGGGTGACTGAGTAAGATGTTGTAAGGTAATTCTAGATCTAGGACTTAGAAAGTTGTATCCACAATGACTAGTCCTACTCTGATAGGAAGAGAAATAATGCCTCATGAAGAACATTCTTTGTCACCATATGCTTTTATGACTATACTCTTTGTAGGGTCCACACATGCATCAAAAAATCCTAGAGCCTTAATGAGTTTCATGGAGCATATGTTCAATCCTACTCTACCATCTACTAAAAATCTTTTGACCTTGTGCTTAAGGACGAAAGTTTCAATGTGTAATGCATTATTATGGTTAGTCTTGGGTGATGAGTAGTCTTGATTAGAAAAGGTGACATGGTGAGGTGTAGTGAGGTATCCCACCATGGTCTCAAATTGGTTGATATCAATATCCTTAGGGATGAATGACTCTTGTAGGGTTTTATCCAAGATAGCCTTATACATTAGAGAGATGTGAAGTAGTTCAAGTATGGAAATCTACACTGGAGTTTTGTTGAGTTGGTCGATAAGGTTAAACTTACTCTTAGGTTTCCATTGCTTTGTGGTTAAGGTGGGTTGTGATTGCCTAGGAGATGGACTAGCTATGGTAATCTTAGGTTGCCTAGTGGGATGCAAACCAACTATGGTGACCTTGCCACTTTGAGTAGTGGCATTGCATTGGGGTGTTCTTTTGACTGTGATGGTGTTGATGTATTCCTTGCTAGTTTAGACATTATTTATAGTAGGTCCACTAGCATAGTCATACTTGGTGCATGCATAATTGGCTTGATTATTGTTTTTCTTAGGACCTTATGTGGAAGAATTATTAGAACCATGATCTTGCAATGGGTTCTTATGAATGTTATGGTCAACATTTGATGGAAATTGTGGCCCACCTAATTTGATTATTTGGCTCTTGATAAGGTCTTGCACAATATTTTTGAGTTGTCGATAGGATGATGTCTTATGTCCTTTAGTCTAGTGGTAAGCACATAAGGTATTATCATCCCACCACAATAGTTTAAATTGTCCTGGGTCATATGGGTTTGGTTCTTCAAGTGTGATGAGACTTTTTTGAAGGCATTTCTTAAGGACTTCCTCCATGGGCTCACCCAAGGGAGTGTATGTATGAACTCTAGGGAATTGTCTCATCTAATGGTATTGTCCTTGATTTGAACTATTTTGACCATTTTGGTTGTTTGGGATGGAATTGGTGGGGGATGTTATTATCGTCATTGGATTGTTTTGTAGTTGAACCCATTTTAGAGCTAGTACAAGACCCATAGTGTTTATAGCCTTGGCATCAACAACACCATCATTGGTAACATGTTTATTTTGACCTAGTACTTATTTTTGTCAGTGGGAGGATTTTCATTTGTGTTTTTAGGACTGTAATTTAGCTCTCCCTTTGCAATAAGGGCTTTCTCTATCTAGACACCTTTTTTGACTAGGTTCATGAAGGTTGTGTAACAATGTACTTGTAATGCATATTTTAGGGGACCTAGAAGTGTTTGAAAAAACATGTCAACCTTTTCCTTTTTGGGTATGTCGATATGGAAATGACTAGCTACACTTCTCCATCTTTGGAAAAATTGGATGAATGTTTCACCAACATCCTCTTGTGTGAGATTACATAAGCTAGTAATAGAGTTGACCATGTCAATGTTGTATGCATAATTTTTTATGAATTTGTGTTTAAGTTCATCCCATGTTTGGATATCCTTTTGAGTGGAGAACCATTCCATGGTAGGACCTGCAATACTTTTAGTAAAGATTCTCATCAAGTACATTTGTTCATAGGTGACATCTATACAGTTGGTTTGAAATTCTTGGACATTTTCGATAGGTTTTTTCTTTCCTCGGTATTTGGTAAAATTAGGTTACACATATCCCAGAGGAAATGGTGGCATGTATAAGTTCATGTCAAAGGGATATACAGATAGATCATATGATGCTTCTGATTTCTTACCAAATATTTGTATATTTTCTATGGTCTTCTCTAGACCCATTAGTTTTTCTTGCAAGGCATCGATTATAGGGTCATTTGTGGCCCCATACATCAAATTGATTGGTATGCCATAGGTTCCCTTTTTTGTGAGTGGATGTTGGTGTGTTGTTGAGGTACATGTTTTGGCATGTATGATGTGTTCTAATTTGTGTGTTGTTGGTATTGAAAGTTTGGATTGGGGGCATGTTGGTGGGTATGAATATGGGATGAGTATGTTGGGATGTGTCCCACAACCATTTGGGTCGATATTTGGGGAATTGGGCAACCATGAATATTTTGATGTATAAATGATGCCATAGGTCGTGTGTTTTGACATCCTTGTCCAAATTGTTAGGTTTGTACAAGGGAAATGGTCATATTTTTTCCTTGAGAGGTGATGTCATTGACTATATTGACATGTTCACATTTTGTTGTTGTCCTTGAATAAAGATACGTCGTTTACCTCCACCCAAAGGATTATGTGAGATACCAATAAGAGGATATGATGAAGATGTAGTTGTCAATGGAGGATTTGTATGGCTTGATGATGGCCCCATGGTATTTACTATAGTGGTAAAGAGAGGATTGGAATAACTTTCCCACATTGCCAAGGACCCAAAGGTGGTTCCAGTTGATTGCAACAATATTGTGGATATTGTGGCAAATGTGACAAATTGTGTTCCTCCAATGGATGTAGTGTTTATTGAATTGGATTTTTTTGGAATGTTGGAGGTAGCACTCATGGTTGTTGTGACATTTTGAGAGGTAGCATCAAAATAGGTATTGCTTTTGTTTTTTGGAGATTGACCACTATTTGACATGTTATGTGTATTGTTGACATTATTGGCAAGAGATGTCGATTTCAAGGTATCAATGTTGAATCCATGAGGTAATTTAGCACCTTAACTTAAAATTATGGGAAAATATCTATCTCTATCATATAAGACAATTTGTTCTACAAAGTAGGCCACCTTTGGATCTTGTGTTGCTACCTCTAGGTTTTCCTCAAGTATTTGTCCATATTCATCCTTATGCAAGAATGACTTAAAGGGATTGTTTGATGAGGATGGTATGGTCATGAGAGGTTTTGTATTCTTGTTACTAAATGGGTCGTCAAAAGTCCAATTTGGTCCATAAGTGTGATTGGTGACATTGGAATTAGATTCTTGTCCAAAGGTTGTCATTTGTTTTTTTGTTTGGAGTCTAGTTTCCACCATTAAAGGGAATTTCTCAAATGAGGGTAATGAAAATGATGAAGAAATGCAAGGATGATAGTAGCCTATGTTTTTTTTTTTTTTGTGACAAAGGATGACAATGTAAGACTGTTTTTTCTTTTTTCTTTTTTTGGATTTTTCATAATGAGGGATGACAATGCAAGGTGATGACTAAGGAAATGATTGATGAAAAATGATAAGGTTTTCAAATCCAAAGTTTTGAATGAGGACTAAGATGGTAATGTTGACAAAAGAATAAGGCAATCAAAGCAAAGTATAGGTCCAAAATGAGGACTAGAGGTGGACAATGCAAAGTGTATCAATGGAAAATTAGATGGGTTAACTTGTTAACTAGTAAACATCAAAATCCAAAGATCTTACAAAACACAATGGAAGTAAACGAAAGAATGATTATACCTGATTGCCGAGACCTCCATGATTTTTTTTTGTAATACCTTCTTGCTTGCTGGATAGTACTTTTCCCTCAGATCTGTCGTGCAAGCAAATCTACAAATGCCTAAGTCCTACACCAAGCTTTGAAGGATTTATGCAATGTCTAAATGCCTATGCCTATGTCTAGAATTACCAATGTATATGCCTAAACAATGCCATGACTTGATCAAATAAATATAATAAATATTGAAATTGCTATGAAATCTAAATGTGCAAATGCCTAAAATGTGATGTATCTGTGCGTAAACATAAAATGTCAGCGTGTTAATCGAAAAGTGAGAAGAAAATGAAATTTTATAGAAAATGTCATTTCGAATGGACGGGTGAGATCAAATTCTACGAAAGACCTAGAATGAGAGGTCCAAATTAAATTTGAGAATCCCTAATTAGGGTTAGGGAAAAATCCTTAATAGAACAGTTAGAATAATATCTCAGATAATCAGATCAATGGTGGAGAATAAATGAGATAAAGAAATAAAGATTTTCAAAAACCAAGAAGATAAAGACTACCTAATTTGTGAGATTTGAAAAATCAAGAAGATAAGGATTGAACTGAAGATTCAATTTGGAAAATCAAGAATCTGCCCGATTACCTAATTTTTGAAAGAATAATATCTTTTTGAATTTCATTAATTCAAAATGATGATTTTGTGTGACAAGTAAATAATCTTTTCCAGACTATTTACTAAAAAGAGTGAAAGTTAATAAAATGAAATCATTTTAAATATTTTCATTTATTTAAAATGAGAGAAAAGTGAAATTAGTAATTAAATAATTAAAATAATTATTTAATTTGGAAGATAAGACTAAATAATTAAATAAATTAATAAATTTATTTAATTGTGACAATTAGTGACATATCAAATAAATAAATGAGATTTATTTATTTAATAATGAGGAAGAATTAATGAAGAAAGGAAATTAAATAAATTAAGAAATTTATTTACTTAAGGGGAAACTTAGACAACTAATGACGTATTTAATAAATAAATTTATTTATTTATTTAATAATCATGAAGAATAAAAAGACATGAATTAATTAAATAATTATGAATTATTTAATCAATAGTCGAATGTGGACCAAAGACATAATTAAATGTCATAATTATGCTAGGACGAAAGTGGTAAAATTGAAGCTTGTAGGCCTAGGTCATTTTTAGGTGTTTACATTTTACCCCTCTTTGTCATAATGTTGCTTGTCACGTTGTGACAAAGAAAATAAGTCAAAGATATGCCCCAGTAAAGGTACGGAGTATCACTGCCCCCTCGAGAAATTTTTCAAATTTTGGATCGGTGACCAAAAATTTTGTAAAGGGTCCCGATAAATCAATTTAATGACCAGAAAAACAATGCCGCAGTTGGTTTCAGATTCTGACATGTTTAAGACAGTCAACGGGGTAGTCAAACATGGTCAAATGACCTTCCAGTATTGACCTTGTTTGAAAAATGTCATTTTGACCTTATAAATAGGTTGACAAATGGGTAAAAGTCAATTCATTTCTACTATTTACGTTGCAAATTTTGAGAGCTCAGAGCGAAAGGCATAGTAGCGAGGATGGTGATTCTAGTGTCAGAGCATTGCAGAGAGATCGTGCAGATGTTCAGATGGCCAGAGGGTTTAGAGCCTGCAGTATGTACCCTTAACTCACTTTGTCATTTTATCGTTTTGCATGCCAATTTAAGTTTCTAAGGCCAACGATATTTGCGCCGTGACGCAACTATGTTCGCATAAGCCGCAATTGTCTGTGCATTCGACACATTTGATGCGTCACGATGAAAGTACAAAGAAAAACTAGGGTAGACCGGTGGTTTGCGCTACATTTGACAATTTCTGCAATGCATTTGACTTATCATGTCACAATTGAATGTCTGAATGCCACAATTGTCAAATTGCAATGCATTTGCTATTTTGATCGACGTAATTGTGTTTATGCGATGCAACTGCCTTAATGCAACACATTCATCAAATTTCATGACGCAAACATGAACATGTGACGTATCTGTTATTGTGGACCACATTTGATGTATGGTACGATGCAATTGACTTTTTGAGATGCAATTACCTAAATGTGACGCATTTGTAACTTACCTTGACCACAGATGATTTTGATATTGGTGTATCCTTAGATGCTTTTCATGATGCTGACAGTTGTCCAAAAGGTACTGATGTATTGTTCATCTTTTTATAGAGACAACTTGCCCCTATCTATATGAGAGAGAGTAGACCGACCACATTTTGGTTTGACGATCAGTTGGGCCCACGAGAGTGGCAATGATTGATGCATCTGGGACTATTCTATGATGCCTTTATGCATGCCTTTTGGGTGAACAGGGGATTACTAACTACGTTGTGTGAGCGGTGGCATTCAGAAACTTGTTCGTTCCACCTGCCGACAGGTGAGGCCACGATTACCTTGGAGGATGTCTATCGGATTCTTCGAGTGTCAATCTGAGGGGAGCGGATCATCTACGACCCTTGCCATGGCAAGCAAACATTCTGAGCTTACTATCGAGATCAGGGTGCAGGATTGGGCATCCATGGTTACGAGATTAGGTGGGAGTTTTTGGCCGATCACTATGGTCATTTTGATGCATTCCTTGTGACTCTGATCAGAGGGATCCTGATTCTTGACCATTGGGGACATGGATTTCCTTTTGGTTGAGGTGACGTCCTAGTTGGAATGAGATGGGACAAGACAGTTTATGCTTGGGGTCCCTGTTTGCTAGGGACACTGTACCATCAGCTACATGATGTTGCTTATAGGAGAGGAGAGAGTATCTCCTACGGGACCACACTGATGATGATCTGGGCGTGGGAGCATATTGCCATATTTTGTCCTCCCATTAAGAGACCACAGTTGGCTGAGGGGATTCCCTATGCCTATTACTACACAAGTGCACTACAGTAGACTCAGATGGGTAAGACCGGCTGGTGGCAGCACAAGATTGACACCATGGTGACATTTATCTGGAGACTGTACAGAGACTGTTAGGCATGGGATGATGAGGATGAGCACCTTAGCTTTTGCAGATAGTATAGGTACCTGATTGGCAGGATGGTGCAGACATCACTGATCATTGAGATGTACCTACCACAGTGTGTCCTGAGGTAGTTCAGAGAGCACCAAGGTGTACCTACAAGGACAACCGAGTATGCCCGGTCTTCCAAGGAGTACACCTAGGGACCAACCATCCCAGTGGCATTCGTAGAGCAGCAAATAGATGGGCTAGGAGCCCAGGCATGGGGATGGAGAGGAGGAGCAGCTGATCCAGGGACCACAACTGATTATGACCTCTAGTGGTAGGCACACAGACTAGTGTAGTTGACATATCCTAACAGGCCAACACCTGTGGACAGGCAGTCAGTGATCCCTCATGTATTGAGGGTCAGATAGGGCAGCAAAGGCAGGGACAGAGGTAGAGGCTAGGGGAGAGATGGAGGCAGGGGGAGGTGATGGCAGAGATAGAGGTGGGGGGAGATGATGGTGGAGATGGAGGTAGGGGGAGGTGATGGTGGAGATGGTCGGAGGTGGAGATGAGATGGTCAGAGACAAGGCTAGAGGGTGTGGTAGTGTGTGGCAAGGGTAGCGTTAGATGATATCCCTGAGGTTGGCAAGGATGGAAAGGGAGAGGAGTGGCCCAGACAGGAGGGAGAGGGTGAGGAGAGACGGGAGGAGGATGTGGTGGTGGGGGGATAGGAGGAGGGGGTGGAGGTGGGTGTGGGAGGTCAGGAGGAGGTGGAGGTGGGTGTGGGAGGTCAAGAGGAGGAGGTGGATGTGGGGGGAGGAGGACAGGAAGAGGAGGTGGATGTGGGGGGAGGAGGATAGGAGGAGGAGGCGAAGGTGGCAGAGGATGTGGCCGATGATGATGATGAGGAGGACGATGCCATGGATGAGGCCGAGAGACTCCTCAGATGGTGGATGGTGGAGGGAAAGGAGGAGATACCTTCCTCCTTAGGATTGCCCCAGGACACCACATCAGATTAGAGGGTGCTCGACCTATAGTAGAGACTAGATGAGAGTGCGGCATAGGTCAGGGTGCTACATGCAGAGCTAGAGGTAGTCCGGGTAGAGCAAGATCTGGTCGTGATCCGCCAGTAGGACTCAGCTCAGTGGTGCACAGAGTTCGTAGCTTTATGAATAGGGCCCATAGGGGATATGGCTCGCGAGTTGGCCAGAGTGAGCATGAGGCTAGGGCAGTAAATGACACTATATGAGTAGGTAGTGCCACCAAAGTGATGGGATCCTACCTTGTCACGGTCATAGACGAGGACAGGTAGTGGCCATAGATTAGGTAGTGTCAGTGGCAGCAGGATTCACACCAGTGTTAGAGGGTCTACCTCGACAGGTCACATGTTAGGGCACAGGTCACATCACTCCTGCAGGCACACCCCGAGTCATAGCCCTTGGTCAGCTGGTTCAGTGCAGAGGTCAATACAGGGACAACCACCAATGATAGATCTGTCCACCTCTTAGAGTCTAGTAGTAGTGACTTCATAGATGTTTGCTACCATCAAGATGATACCTTCATTCTTGGTTCCACCGGTAGCACAGACAGGGGTTGCTATAGATCTACCTATCGGTTCAGTACCAGGTTCAGAGTTGTTTCCGCCACATTCTTCACCATGAGGGGATGATGAGAGTCTACCCTAGGGGAATTTTGTTATTATGACACACTATGTATAGATTATTGAGCCCGTGAGCTCCATTTTTGGGATGTTTCCTAACTTTATCCTATGACATTGTACCTTTTTGAGATGGCATTTATATGATGATGCAGTTTTGATGCAGCCTACATGTGTTATATGATGCTCTTTTATTTATGTATATGATGTGATGTCCTATGTATGATGCTTAATTTATGCTACCATGTATGTATGTCCTATGATGCTTGTTTTGTGATTTTGATGCCATAATGATGCAATGCTTATTTATATGATTATGTTAATGATAATGATGTACATAATGCATATGATTTAATGTCATGGATGCTTTATGTATGGGCCTAATGTAATGTTTATATGATCATGTATGCACTTATGTTTTTGGATGTCACAAGATATCATCATGAGATGAACGAGAGAAGACAACGAGACTGATGAAAGAAGATGATCAGACCAAAGAGGAGAAGACATGAGACTGACGGAGATGCATGTTAATTCCTAGACCAAATCCTTCAACGCTTTACTATATGACTTTTAATATTTATTGCTCTTAATCATCATTGGGCAGACTGTTGTAATGGCCAACAAACACTAGGATATGACATAGATCAAGGTGTGCAAGGTCGTACCATTATGTAAGACAAATAGTCATAGACAAGGATGATCATGACTCATACTGAGAGTGTGACTGCCCCAGTCTTTTTGTCATAATCAACCACAAGCAGAAAAAGACAGACAAATCATGAAACATCGTTGCTTCTCTAAATCCTATTTCTAGGACATCCTTGAGAAACTAGTGGCATGATTGTCAAAATACAAAAACGAATAAAGCCATTACTATGATATGTTGTTTTTCTAAATCCCCAAATCAGGACCTCGCTGTGAAACTAGTAGTCATGCATGTCAATCATCATGATACGTCGCTACTTCTCTAAATCCTGCTTAGTGGGATCTCGCTAAAAAACTAATAACATGATAACAACCAAAAGACAATCATCAAGTGTTTACCAAGTGCATCTGGATATCCATTGTTCTGATGTCAAGATGTCTAGTTTAATAGTGTCGAGATATCAAAATGTTTAAAGTTTTGATAATCTTCAAAAAAATGTCGAGAATTAGTGAATTCAGGAAGGACACATCCTGAATAATGCCAATGTCGAGAGGATTTGATCCCTAATAGTCATAAGGGGTCCCTCAAAATGATGATGATGCCTAGGAAGGACACATCCTAAGGCATAGATAACAGAGTTGGTTCTTCAGAAGGACACATCTGAAGAATACTGATGTCATGAAGAGTGATCTTTATATGTCAAGAGGATCACTCAAAATGTCGAATGACAATGACGATGCCTAGGAAAGACATATCCTAAGGCATAAATGACAGAGGTCATTGTTCAGAAGGACACATCTAAAGATTAACCAGGGGTTGATAGTGTTGACAGGTTACAGTGATTTGACTTGTTTTGACTGAGTTTGACTTGTGTTGACCAGATGTCGCTATTGTCATAATAATATGTGTCGATAAGATTTGTCATGTTGCGGTGAATGATTGCCAGAATTTGCTTGATGAGTTTCATTCATTTGGGAAAGATTTGTGTTTTCTTGACTTTTTGACATGTGTGTCAGTGTGATGCCATGAACCCTAATAGACTAACCTAGTGCGGCCTCCGGGGCTCATCGATAGATGGCCTTGCCTACGTCATACACTCAAAGACCTCGTAGTTCGACACGACCAATGACTTTGTCTTGATGACCAAAGATTTCGTCATGATTTTATTTTGACAAACCTAAAAGGACTGACCTAATGTCTCAGGGACTCAAATGTGAGTCTTACCTACATAGCAAGTGCACAGAGACAACGTAGTTCAGACAAATGACAAAGACTAACTGACATGACTGACTTTGACAAGAGATGATACTACATTTGCATTCTTCGAGTAGCCTAATGTTTTGTTTGTAGTTTTCTTCAGGACATTTTATGATTTTTAGGTCTTTTTCTAGGACTTTTTGTGATGTTTTTGTCTTTTTTCAAGACTTTTTGCCAATGTTTTTGTCTTTTTTCAGGAATTTTTGCCAATGTTTTTGTCTTTTTTAGGACTTTTTGCCAATGTTTTTGTCTTTTTTTTTAGGAATTTTTGCCAATGTTTTTGTGATCATATGTGACATCCACTATAGTTGCATGATAAACATTTTACCCCCAGTCAGGTCCAAGACTTAACCATTTGTAAGGAATATGGACGAGATGCTGCTAGTTTACTAGATGGACAGTCGTCAGGACTTGATGTCAATCATTTATCCACTATGATAGGTAGGGTAGGATGTGGTGACGATTTGCGTAGTAATGGTGAAAATACCTTTCATCCTAGGCTAAGTTAGACAAAATGACAATAGATGGAAGAGCAATGATTGATTACGCATGGCGCCTGTTTGCCAGGTTTTCACCATGGTACTTGTCCAAAGCACCTGTTTGCCAGGTTTTCACTATTGAACGAATCATTTTTCTCTTTACTATTTTCATGATTTTTTGATTTTATTTTTTTTTGGTGTCTCAAGATGTATGTTTGCCAGGTTTTCATCAAGGTGGTGATTTTTATCATTTTTCAGTTTTTTTTTGTTTTTTGTATTTTACAGTTTTTAACCCAATCCTCTGATGCTATGCGTAGAACCTTCAGAGATGTAAATTGTTGATGGGTTCTATCAATTGTTCTCCATCTGGTGTAGCCAGTTGATAAGCTCTAGAACCAAAAGAAGATATGATAATGTAGGGACCCAGCCAGTTTGGTTCAAATTTTCCTGGCTTTTCTCTGTCAGCTTGGTTCTTGGGGTTCTGCATGAGAACTAGGTTGCCAATGTCAAACTTTCTGACAATAACCTTTTTATTGTAGCTGCGATAAAGGCAGTTCTGATATGCTTGGAGATGGTTCAGTGAATTTTGTCTTCTTTCTTCCAGCATTTTCAGCTCATGCAAGCGTGATTGTCGATACTCCTCATCATTAGTTAGACCCTTTAGGGAGACTCGTAGCGAAGGAATTTCAACCTCAATAGGCAAGATAGCTTTAGTGCCAAAGACTAGGGAAAATGGAGTGGCTCCTGTAGGCATACGAATACTAGTTTGGTAAGCCCACAAAGCAGGGTTGAGTTGTATGTGCCAGTCATGGCCAGCGTCATTGACAGTCTTTTTTAGAATTTTGACAATGGTTCTATTTGATGCCTCAGCTTGGCCATTTCCTTGTGGGTAGTATGGAGATGAAAAATGGTGTTGAATATGGAATCGATCACATAACTTACAAACGTCTTGGTTTTTAAAAGTATTTCTATTTTCAGTGATGATGGATTGTGGAAGGCCATACCGGAAAATGATGTAATTAAGGAGAAACTTGGATATTTTCTTGCCAGTAATATATGTCAATGGGATGGCTTCAATCCACTTTGTAAAATACTCCATGGTGGTAATGATAAATTTATGGCCATTGGATGAGGTTGGATGAATCTTACCCACGAGGTTGAGTCCTCATTGAGCAAAGGGCCAAGGAGAAGTGATCGGCCGAAGTTCCTGTGTTGGAGCATGGACCAAATCACTATGGATCTGACACTTGCGACAAGTTCTGACATATTCAATTGCATCATTTTCCATTGTTGGCCAATAATACCCAAGTCTCATTACTTTCCTAGCTAGAGTAGGACCACTCGAATGAGACCCACATATACCGTCGTGCACTTCACATAAGGTCATAATGCTTCGTTAGTGTCAAGACATCTAAGGAGGGTATTGTCAAAACTATGGCGGTAAAGGGTGTCACTGACGATGGCATACTTTGCAGATTTTCAGATGGACTTCCTTTGGTTATTAGACAGGTTCAGTGGAAGGGTTTGAGATTTTAGGTAGTTGTAAATATCCTGATACCAGAGAGAGTTGGGACCAACAAGTTCGCAAACCATTTCTGATTCTGCGATATCATATGCTAGTATCAAAAGTTGTTCTATTAAGAATTAAAATTGTGAGACATTTTTAGGGATGTCTAAGAGAGAACCAATAGTAGCCATTGCATCAACTGCCTTATTCTGTGCCCTGGGGATTTTTTCAAAAGAAATCAATTGGAAGTATGTTAGGAAACTATCCACCATCCTCTTGTAAGGAAGCAACCTCTCATCCTTTGTTTCATAGTCATCATTCACTTGTTTGATAACAAGCTAGGAATCTCTGAATACAAGCAATGTTTGAATTTTCCATTTAATTGCCATCTTGAGACCTGTGACTAGTGCTTCATATTTGGCGATGTTATTTGTATAAGGGAAGGCGATCCAGTATGACTTAGGGATTGAATCCCCCTATGGTGTGATAAACAAGATTCCAGCACCTGAGCCATGACCAGTATGAGATCCATTAAAATATAACTTCCATGGTACCACTGGTTCCACATGAAAAATGGACTCATCAAGAAAATCAATTACTAGTGGATGAGTAACTTGAATCGGTGCATCCACCAGTTGATCTGCTATTACTTGTCCTTTTATTTCCTTACGCTCGACATATTGTATGTCATACTCACATAGTATCATGACCCATTTTGCTAACCGGCCTATTAATGCCACCCGACTTAAGAGATATTTCAGTGGATCAATCTTGGTGAACAGTTGTGTCTGGTGACTGAGCATATAGTGTCTTAGTTTTTGGGATGCAAAGACCATAGCAAGGCATGCACATTCAATGTATGTGTAGTTCAACTCATACCCTATTAGTGTGCGGCTGATGTAATAGATGGCTCTTTCTTTTCCTTCATGATCATTTTGTTCTAGTAATTCCCCCAGTGCTAAACTAGTAGTTGAGATGTATAGGATCAACGGCTTTCCATGAATGGGCATCATGAGGACTAGTGTTGATAGCAGGTAATCTTTGATTTTCTAAAAGGCCTCTTGACATTTATCCGTCCATACAAAGGGGATACCCTTGCACAACAGATACTGGAATGGGTGACACTTATCTGCCAATTGAGCTATGAAATGCTAAATAGATTATTCTCTGCCTTGCAAAGTTATGAATTCACTGATTCCTCTGGGTGGAGGCATGTCTATGATTGCTTTGACCTTTGTCGGATTGACTTCTATGCCTCTTTAGGAAACTATGTACCCCAAGAGTTACCCGATGTGACCCCAAAAACACACTTCTTAGGATTTAGCTGAACTTTGTACTCTTCAAGTCTCTTGAAAATTATGTCGAGTACCTTCAAATGATCTTTCCCAGTTACTGATTTGGCCAATAGGTCATCTACATAATCTTCCCTTATTTTGTGCATCATGTCATGGAAGATTGTGGTTATAGCCCTTTGATATATGGCACCTGCATTTTTGAAACCAAACGGCATGACGTTCCAACAATATGTACCCCACGGGCAAGCAAATGCCATTTTGTGCTGGTCTTCAGGAACAATGCAGATTTGATTATAGCCAGAGAAACTGTCCATGAGGGATAGCATCTCATATCCTACTGTAAGGTCCACTATGATGTCAATGTTTGGCAGAGGAAAGTCATCCTTTAGACATAGTTTATTTAGGTCTCAAAAATCTATACAGACACGGATCAACCCGTTTGGCTTTGTGACTGGGACCAGATTAGAAATCCATTCAACATAGTCAATAGACTGTATGAATCCAGCATCTAGCAATTTCTTTAACTCGGCCTTGACCAATAGAGCAACTTGGGGATGCATTTTGCACAACTTTTTCTTGACTGGTTTAGCATTAGGTAATAGTGGTAGATGGTGTAAAACTAGTTCTGGGTCCAATCCTGGCATGTCAGCATAGGACTATGCAAAATTGATTTTCCGTTCTGCAAAGAATTTATGAAATTTTGTTTCTCTTCATCAGTCAATGACGCAGCAAATAGGAGCATCTTGGGGTCTTTTGCAGTTGAAATGTTATCCTCTATTGTGTCCTCAATAAGCATAGCTGATTTCTCCTATTGCATAGGGAGAAAGTCCAATCCTCCATCTTTGGGTGCTTCAGAGAGGTTTTCACCCACAGATACATCCTTTATTTTTACTATTTTATCATCAAGAGGTGCCTTTCGGTTTTCACCTAGAGACATTTGATTTTTTACTTTATTTTTATTTTTGTTTTTGTGACTAGAGGACGGAGCAGTCTCGTTGAAGTATGTCGTGCAGTCTAAATCAATGGCGAATCCTGATTTGTTGTCCCCACTGGGTATGCCTTCTCGTAATCCCATGAATTTAGCAATTGCCTCATCATTTTGAAATGTGTCTAGAACTAGCGGTCCTTGTTGGTCCCAATCGACTAGCTCAGGGTAAATTAAGGAAATTCCATCGACAATGCTGGTGAATTGGGGTGAGGATGCAGACAACATGTAGATGGATTCAGTGATGTTGTAGATGAGATTATCATCATCCAAATCTACATCAGACTCTATCCAATATTCTCCTTCACTAGTGTCATATTCGTTATCAAAATACAGAGTGAAGATTTTAGAGCCCTGGTTGGCAATGTCATCTGATACTTCAGATTGATTGGACTGGGGGGGTCAGATGATGGTTGTTTTGTGTCATGGGAGGTGGTAATGGGATTTTGACTATTTGGTTCTTGTTCAATTTTGAATGTTTTCCAAAACTGTTGTTCAAAGGTCAGTTCCCCTGGTTCGAAAAATAAATCATCAAGACAATAGTCACTTAGGGATAGTTCTGAGCCAAATTCCCACTCTTGGGGGTCAGTTTCAGTGAGAGTTTCCCTAGTAGTCTCGACACTATCTGAAGCATGTACTCATTCACTTGAAAGTTCAGAGGTACGTCGATCATCATTGTTAGGTGATCCAAACCCTAATCTAAGATACTTCAAAATTTGAAAAGTTTCTATGGGTTCCCTTCGGCCAGTTTTATTTTTTCCAGGCCACTAGTACCATTGTAGCCTTTAGCCTTCATGATGTCATAACCTTTGCCATATCTTTGAACTGGTAATGGGGGTAGTGTGACAGTATCCTTATAGATCCATCCTATGATGTCACTAAGATCTTCATCACTCATTTCTCCCCACTTGATAAAAAAAAATTCGGTGGGACTTTGAAAGTTTCCTAAGGTTCCATTCTGAAACAAGGCTGACCATAGACCTTTGGAGACCTGGCCATTGTTGTTATGCTATATGTTGTGTGTAGTTTGAATTCTCCGCAGCCAAGGTCTTAGATTTTGATAGTAGATTCAGCCTTAGGGATAGTGGAAGGTGGTGGTGTGGTGGAAGACGTGGATGGAGCGGATGTGGAAGATGACGTGAGTGTGGATGGGTCGATGTATTTGGATGATGAGGACCCAGGTGATTCTCAGTTAATAGGTACCTAGTTTTTAGAGATACCCCTTAGATTGGTACAATATTGGAAAGGGTCGGGGTCTCCGTATATGGTTATTTCTATGCCATCAAATGGAAACTTTAGGCATTGGTGATATGTGGATGGAACAACTTTTAAGGCATGGATCCATGGGCGGCCGAGCAAGATGTTATATGGTAGCTCCAAATCTAGGACCTAGCAAGTTGTGTCTACAATGACCGGTCCCACTCTGATAAGGAGAGAGATAATGCCATGTGAAGAGCGTTCCTCATCATTGTATGCTTTGATCACTATGCTCTTTGTTGGGTCTACGCATGCATCAGAGAACCCTAGAGACTTAACCAGTTTGAGGGAACATATGTTCAATCCTGCTCTACCATATACTAAAACCCATCTAAGTTTATGCTTGTGGACAAAAGTTTCTATGTGTAACGCGTCATTGTGGTTGGTTTTAGGTGATGAGTAATCTTGATCCGAGAAGGTGACGCGGTGAGGCATAGTGAGATATCCCACCATGGTTTCAAATTGATTGACATCGATGTCCTTGGGGATTGACGACTCTAGCAGGGTCTTATCTAGGATCTCTTTGTATGCAGGAGAGATACGAAGCAACTAGAGTATAGAGATTTGTGCGGGAGTCTTTCCTAGCTGGTCAATGAGGTTGAACTGACTTTTGGGTTTCCATTGCTATGTGGTTGGGATAGGTTTTGGCTATTTAGCAGATGGAGCAGGTTGTGACTGTTTAGCAGATGTGCCCGATATGGTGATTTTAGCTTGTCTAGCAAGAGGTGGACTAGCTATAGTGACCTTGCCACTATGAGTAGTAGCATTACATTGGGGTGCTCTCTTGACCGTAATGGTATTGATGTATTCATCATCAATTCGGACATTATTTCTAATTGGTCCACTAGAATAATCATACTTGGCTCAGGTGAAGTTTGCTTGATTTTGTGGACCTAAGATGGAAGCATTATGAGAACCATGGTCCTCCAGTGGATTCTTATGGATAGTATGATCTGAATTGGAGGCGAATTGCAATCCACCTACTTTGATGGTACGACTTTCGATAAGATCTTGTATTAGGTTTTTCAATTGTCAACAGTTAGAGGTTGTATGCCCTTTTGCTCGATGGTATTTGCAAAATGCATTGTCATTCCACCATGCTGGTTTGAATTGTCCTGGGTCATATGGTTTTGGTTCTTGAAGTATGATGACCCCATGCTGGAGGCATTTCCTAAGGACTTCTTCGATGGGTTCACCCAAAGGAGTGTATGTGCGACCCCTAGGAAACTGTCTCATCTGATGATATTGTCCCTGATTATTTTGACCGTTCTGATTGTTTGAAGAAATATTGGGAGGAGGTGTCAATGTCGATGTTGGTTTATTTTGTTGTTGAACCCCTTTTAGGGCCAATACAGGACCCACAACATTTGCAGTCTTGGCATCAACAACACCGTCATTTGTAATGTGCTTATTTTTAACCCAATATTTATTTTTGTCGGTGGGTGGATTGACGTTTGTGTTTTTGGGACCGTACCTTAGTTCTCCCTTTGCGATAAGGGCTTTCTCAATCTAGACCCCTTTTTCAACTAATTCTATGAAGTTTGTGCAGCAATGTATTTGCAATGCAAATTTTAGGGGCCCCAGAAGTGTTTGGACAAACATATCGACTTTTTCTCTTTCAGGGATGTCAATGTGACATCGACTAGCGAGGCTTCTCCATTTTTGAAAGAATGGGATAAATGTCTCACCAGAATCCTCTTGCATGAGATTGCACAAGCTAGTGATAGAGGTATCCATGTCGATGTTGTACACATAATTTCTTATGAATTTTTGTTTAAGCTCATCCCATGTCTGGATATCCTTTTGAGTTGAAAACCATTCAAGGGCTTGACCCGCCAGACTTTTAGAAAAAATTCTCATCAGGTATGTTTGTTCATAGGTGATGTCCATACAATTGGTTGCAAATTCGCGAACATGCTCAATGGGGTTTGTCTTTCCTCTATATTTTGTGAAATTGGGTGACACATATCCTAGAAGAAATGGAGGCATGTATAAGCTCATGTCAAATTGGTATACATTTAGATCATATGATATTTATGATTTCTTGCCTGAAATGTATAGGTTTTGGATAGTTTTCTCTACATCCCTCAATCTTGATTGGAGGGCATTCATAGTAGGGTCGTTTATGTTTCCGTACGTTGGATTTCCTGGTACACCATGTGTTCCTATTTGTTGTGTGTGAATATTGGTGTATTGTGGTGGTATGGATTGTTGTGATATGTATGACGTGTGTGGATTGGCGTGTTGTTGATATTGAAGGTTATGATTGGGTGCATGTTGGTGTTGAAGGTTATGATTGGGTGCCTGTTGATGAGTATGAATGTTAGATGAGTAGGTTGGGATGTGTCCCCCAACCATGTGTGTCGTTATTTGGGGTATGTGATGACCCTGAATGTTATGATGTGTTAATGATGTCGTGTGTTGTGTTACTTGGCCACCTTGTGCGGATTGTTGAGTTTGCCTAAGAGGAATGTTTGTGTTTGTATCTTGGGAGGCAATGACATTTGACTGTGTTGTCATGTTAACGTTTTGTTGTCCTTGGATAAAGATATGTCCTGTGCCTCCTCCTGAAGGATTTTGTGAAATACCACTGAGCGGATATGTCAAAGTTGTGTTCATGGTAGTAGATGGGCTGTCAAGGGGGGATTGTTGTGACTTGATGATGCCCCTATGGAATTTACTGTCATGGTATTTGTGGTGTTGGGGGTGTTTGGGATGTTGGGAGTGGCATGCGCTATTGTTGTGGTGCCCACAGAAGTATTGCTCATATTGTTTGGAAGTTGACCACTATGTGACATGTTATGTGCATTGTTAACATTAGGGTCTGGAGGTGTTAATTGTATCGTGGTAATGTCGAATCCTTGAGGTAATTTGGCTCCTTCACTCAAGAGTATAGCCAAGAATCTATCTCTATCATGACGGACCACTGTTTCAATAAATTGCAAGGCCTCTGGGTCTTGTGCTATTGCCTCTAAGTTTTCCTCAAGTATTTGACCATATTTATCTCTTTGCAAGAGTTGTTCAAATGGGCTGTTTGATGAGGATTGCGTTGTCATTGGAGGTTGATTGTCTAAATTGGAAAATGGACCGTAAAAGGTCCAGTTTGGGTCATTTGTGGGGTCTTGTCGAAAGTTTTCCATTTGTCTCTTTTGTTTTTGGAGTCTAGTTTCCACCATAAATGAGATTGCTCAAATGTGAATGACAATTAATAATGATGTTACTATGCAAGGTCTAAGTTCAAAATGACAACTAGGATGACTAATGTTTTTGGATTTTTGTGAATAGATATGCAATGTGTGGACTTATAATGCAATTTAAAACAAGGGAACCTAAGCACTTCTAAGCTCGAACTTTGTTTTCAATTTTGGTTACTAAAGGACTTCATTGAAAATGACAAGGTGACAAGGTCTAAATGACTAGTGAGTTTTCCCAACTAGACTTTTGAGTTGGAAAAAATCTCACAAAAAAAAGAGGACAATGAATGAAAAGGGGTTTGACAACTTAGTCCAAAAGAGCCTAGTCTTGAAAGCAATGAATTCACAAAGTGTGCTGAGATTTTCCTAATCCTAAGTATGCAAATATGAACCTAGGGATAACTTAATGACAAATGTATGCAACTAAAAAAAATGAAGGATGAACCTATGGTGACGAATGCAAACTAATGGTTGAAACTCTGAGCAATTCCAGACTTGGTTTCTGATAGAATCTCCCTAGAAATAGTGTTTGACAAATGGTTGACAAGTTGAAGACCTCAGGTTTTGAATATGAAGTTTTAAATTTTGACAGGAAAATGCGTCGCTTGAAGATGTGAATGCATCACAGTTTAGCAAATGTGGTTTGTTTTTGCAATTGCAGCTTTTGGACTTTTAGATGCAACTTGATTTAGCATATGCAGCTTTGCAGTGTTCAAATGTGTTGCGATGCCAACAAATGCATCATTCTAAATGTCAGATGTGGTTTAACAAAGCAGTTGCGGTGAATAAAATCAATTGTGGTTCGATAGATGTGACACAGTTTTGCTTCAAAATGATTTTCTTGTCATTTTGATGGCAATTTTGATCTGTTTGGTGAATGTTTTGTTTCAAACTATGATAAAGATAGAAAACACTTGACAAACACAGCATTTTGAATGTAACCAATCACACATCAGATAAGCACAATCCTAGGTTAGGCCATGATAGTATTCACTAGATTCAATGCAGGTTTCCCCAACTGCATATCTATAGCGTGTGAATTCAGAAGCTTGGCTGCACGGGCTCCCCCTTACAATGCACTCTCTTCTCAGGCCAACCAAGCTTCCAATCCCCATGAAACTCCCATGGCAGATTGATCACCTCTACTACAAACTGTGAAAGTGTGGATGCCTTCACACTGACTGGTGCTACGCTAGCAAATAGAGGGTTTTTGGCTTACTACACAAAGGTTTTTAGTTCGGGACCCCCGTTCGAGTGGCCATACATGGGGCAAGAGATTAATCACCATTAAGGTGGAACTCCAGCCTGAAGAGGTTAAGCTCAATAGGGTTTAAGGGAGTACAACTCTGTCTGTATGACACATCTGTACTTGCAATCTTAGGTTTTCCCTTAAGATTTACATTTATATACCAATCGGGGGTAGCTTGGCCTTAGCTCCATTTCCGATTTGAGTCACGTTGGGGTGATGAAATCCCCAGGGAGGCCCAATTTCTAGAGTTAGTAACCATTTCTCTTACACCCAAAATCGCCCGAAACTGCAAGGGGAGTGGATACTCCGATATACCAAGTCAGGGTAATAACAGATAAAAAAGGGTTTGGTTTTTTTATCACAAGGTTTTCACCAAGTGAGAGCATACTCACCTACCATTTTGCAAACACAATCGAGCAAAGAAGACATGAATGTTCTTTTTATATGCACCAAAATTAAATGTTTGCTAGTCTATGAAAGAAAAACAAGCATAATGTTTGTTTTATTCTATCTTCGTCATTCGAATCTGTAAACAAAAGATTAGTAGTTTCTTTATGAAATGATCTTCGTCACATGAATAGTAACCACCACATGCTACAAATGAAGATTAGTAACACAAAACCCTAGGATAGCTAACATGCAGGAATAAAAAACCAGAAAATTAGAAGACCATAAAACCAGAAAAAACCCTAAAACCAGAAAACTAGAATGTCAAAAATGAAAGAAAATCTTTACCAATCAAATGCATCACGATAGAGCAAATGCATAACTTTGTTCGTCAAATGTGGCTCGGTATTTCAACTGCGGATTTCTGGACTGTGATTGCGGCTTGACAGAGCGATTGCGGCTTTTCTACTAGTGAATGCATCATGATGCATCAAATGCGTCACGTTTTAAAAAAATAGTTGCGTCGCTCCATACCTGTACCTACAAAAACAATAGAAAACACCAAAAACTGTACAGAAATAATGACAAATAATAGAGTCGTGTTCACATCAGGTTCACCAAATGTATCAATGGAAAATTAGATGGGTTAGCTTGTTAACTAGTAAACATCAAAATCCAAAGATCTTACAAAACACAATGGAAGTAAACGAAAGAATGATTATACCTAATTGTCGAGACCTCCATGATTTATTTTTGTAATACCTTCTTGCTTGCTAGATAATACTTTTCCCTTAGATCCATCATGCGAGCAAATCTGCAAATTCCTAAGTCCTACACCAAGCTTTGAAGGATTTATGCAATGTCTAAATGCCTATGCCTATGACTAGAATTACCAATGTTTATGCCTAAACAATGCCATGACTTTATCAAATAAATATAATAAATATTGAAATTGCTATGAAATCTAAGTATGCAAATGCCTAAAATGTGATGTTTGTGCGTAAGTATAAAATGTCAGCGTGTTAATCAAAAAGTGAGAAGAAAATGACATTTTATAGAAAATGTCATTTCGAATGGACGGGCGAGATTGAATTCTACGAAAGACCTAGAATGAGAGGTCCAGATTAAATCTGAGAATCCCTAATCAGGGTTAGGGAAAAATCCTTAATAGAATGATTAGAATAATATCTTAGATAATCAGATCAATGGTGGAGAATAAATGAGATAAATTAATTAAAGAAATAAATATTTTTGAAAATCAAGAAGATAAAGACTGCCTAATTTGTGAGATTTGAAAAATCAAGAAGATAAGGGTTGAACTAAAGATTCGATTTAGAAAATCAAGAATCTGCCCGATTACCTGATTTTTGGAAGAATAATATCTTTTTGAATTTCATTAATTCAAAATGATGATTTTGTGTGACAAGTAAATAATCTTTTCAAGACTATTTACTAAAAAGAGTGAAAGTTAATAAAATGAAATCATTTTAAATATTTTCATTTATTTAAAATGAGAGAAAAGTGAAATTAGTAATTAAATAATTAAAATAATTATTTAATTTGGAAGATAAGACTAAATAATTAAATAAATTAATAAATTTATTTAATTGTGACAATTAGTGACGTATCAAATAAATAAATGAAGTTTATTTATTTAATAATGAGGAAGAATTAATAATGAAAAAAGGAAATTCATAAATTAAGAAATTTATTTAATTAAGGGGAAACTTAGACAATTAATGATGTATTTAATAAATAAATGAAATTTATTTATTTAATAATCATGAAGAATAAAAGGACATGAATTAATTAAATAATTATGAATTATTCAATCAATAGTCGAATGTGGACCAATGACATAATTAAATGTCATAATTATGCTAGGACGAAAGTGGTAAAAATGAAGCTTGCAGGCCTAGGTCATTTTTAGGTGTCTACACAAAGTATAAGTTTAAAGTGATGACTAAGTTTGGACAGTGTTTGGATAAAGGTTTGTCTAACCACTCTAAGCTTGACATATGTCTCAATTTAGTTTATCGAAAGGACTTGCTAAAGGGACTAAATGACAAGGTCAAAATGACGAGTGACCCTACCAAACTAGATTATTGAGTTGGAGGTTCTCACAAAAATGACAATGACTGAAAAGAGGAATAGTGACTATGTCCCAAGATACCCTAATTTTGAAAACGATGGTGTTTGCAAAGTGTGGAGATTTGGCCTAATCCAAAGTTTTCAAAGATGAAACCTAAGAGAAAAATGATGATTATGATGTCTAGGGAATGCAACTAAAATATGGAAATTTTAAACTTATGGTTAAAGTGCAAGCTAATGAATGCAAATGGACATTTTGAACAATTTCAATTTTGGTTTCTAACAAAAAAATTTTGAAAAAAATGTTTGACAGTAGGCTAAGATGTCTAGAATCAAATTCTGGTCTACAAGAGGGCTTACTTTGTTGATAGGAAAATGCATCATTATAGGTAGCAAATGTGTTTCAACGATCAAATGTGGCTTTGGGAATGGAAAATGTGGTTTAGTTGTGCAAACGTGGCTTTACAAAATTTAAATGTGGTTCAATATTTTATATGTGGCTTTACAAAAGGAAAATAGGCTTTAAGATAGAAAAACGTGGTGTTTGGAGTAGCAAATGCGACTTATTAGAAAAAATGCATTGTGAAGTCTAGAAAATGTGATGCGACAGAGTGATTATGGTTAAATAGATGCATCTCAAGATGTTAAAAAGTGAATTTTTTCTAATGTTTTGGTTAAAAACCAATTTTTTTGAAAGTTTGACTATTTTTTTGTTTGTTTTGTTTGAATAACCAAGAAACACTTGGAAAGCATGATATTTTAAAAATTAAACAAGCACACAAGAGAACAAGTATGATCTTAGGTCAGGACAGGACAGTATTCGCTAGACTCCACATGGGTTTCCCCAACCACATATTATTAGCATGTGAATCCAGAAGCTTGGCTACACGGGCTCCCCATTATAGTGCACTCTCTTCTTAGGCCAACCAAGCTTCCAAACCCCATGAAACTCCCATGGCAGATTGGTCACCTCTACTAAAGACTGCAAAGACGTGGAAGGCTTCACACTAACTGGTGTTGTACTAGAAAATGGAAGGTTTTGAGCTTACTACACAACATTTTTTAATTTGGGACCCCCATTCGAGTGGCCATACATGGGGCAAGAGATTAATCACCAATTAGGTGGCACTCTAGCCTAAAGAGGTTAAGCTTGATAGGGTTTATGGGAGTACTACTCTACTCGTATGACACATCCGCACTCGTAATATTAGGTTTTCCCTTAAGATTCACATTTATATACTAGTCGGGGATAGCTTGGCTTTAGCTCTACTGCTAGTTTGAATTGCATTAGGGTTATGAAACCCCTAGGAAGGCCCAATTTCTAGAGGCAATAATCATTTCTCTTACACCCAGGATTGCATTACTGCACAAGGGGAGTGGATACTTTGATTATTGCATTAGGGTTACACAAGGATAAAGTGGGTCTAGCTTTTTGATCACCTAGTTTACACAGGGTGAGAGTATACTCATCTACCACTTTCAAACACAATCAAAGAAAATGAAAGACATGCTTATTTTAAGTGCACAAAAAATAAATGTGTTGTAATGTAATAAAAAAAATGATGTTTAGAAATGATTCTTGGACATTCGAACCTACAAAACTACAAATTAGTAGTTTTCTTAAATATCTTGGACTCACGAAATATAACTGCCACATGCTACAAACAAAAATTAGTAACATGAAATCCCTATGCTAGAAAAGAAAATCAGAATGCCAAACAAAAAAGAATAGAAAACATTAAAAAAAAAATGCAAAATAGATAATGATAGAAAACAGAAAAAATAGAATGCAAAAGTAAGAAAAGAACTTTACCAGGCGAGTGTGTTACAACAGAGAAAATGTGCCTTGGTCTAATAGGTAGATGCAGTGCATTTATGTTGAATACAATGTTTCATATTGCACATGTGATACCTCAGAGTGATTGCATCATTTTATCCTTCAAATGTGTCATGATGCATCAGATGTGACACAATAAAAATCAAATGCGGCTTTCTATACCTGTACCTACAAAAATGACAGAAAAAAAGAACCGTACAAAATAGAAAAATAAAGCAATCAGGTTCACCAATGTATCAATGGGTTAATTTCCTAAGGTTAGATTATCAAATATTAAAGCATATAAACCCAAAGAACCATTAAGTACATTGAAAACTAAAAGAAGAAATGATTATACTAGTCAATCACTGAAGCTTCCATGATTCATCTTTGTAGCACCTTTTAATTTGTTGATTGTTTCCCTCAGATCGAATGTATGAGAAATTTGATAACAAAGACTATGCCAAAGTCCTAAAAAAGCTTTGAAGGCTTTGAATGACCAAATGAAATCTAAATGCCTATGACAAAATGAGTACAATGTTTATGACTAGAATTAAGTATGCCAAAATCACTAATAATAAAAATGCAAGTATATGCATAAATGTGTGTGTGTATGTAATCAAAAATGTGAGCAAAATTAGCATTTAATAGAAAATGCAATTTTGGA
>VDFB02379711.1:19434548-19573956 GCA_007258455.2 Sequoia sempervirens
AATAGGATTTAGCTTACTTTCTTGTTCTTTCATTTTATTCTTGTTTTATTTCCTATTTGGAGCTTTGATAATGGATTTAATAGGGAATCCTTGTTCTTACTTGCATATGATCTTCTAATGTGTTTCTTTATTATGTTTTGCAAGTATTTGGATAGGGGTTCACACATTATCCACTTGGGAATCAATAACCTCATTCAGTTCCCTCTTCCACACTTGCAATGGTTTCAGTTCATAATTGGAAACCTCAAAGCCTAGTGGTGGTGACAAGGTAGTGTGGCTATACTGAGCTATCAACTCTATTATCTTTTGCTCTAGTGGGGCTACATACCCTTGAAACTTCTACTCACTCAATTCACATACAAAATCAAAAATTGGAAGCACTAGAGGGTACTTATCTTCATGTTGGTCAACTTCCACTAATATTAACTTTAATCTCTCATCTATTGGGACCCATTTGTTCAAGATTACTAAGGCTAACATCTTATCTCTTTGGGACAATCTCATTTCCCATAACATCAAGGAATAATTGTGATACACACTATTAAGTATAACCTGAATCTTCTCATTGAGATGCATTAGGGTAGTGTGGACAACTTTTGAGACGTTTTCATACATTATGTCTTGAGCTTTCCTCAACAACTTCTTATATCTTTCAATTTACAAAAGTAATAGCTCTTTGTCAGATGAGCTAGGGCTTGGTCTACTTGATTCTTCCTCTACAAATTATTCATGTCCCTAACTATATGGTACTATTTCTAAGGCCTAGTCATGAGGTGAATACTGCAAAGATCCCATTAGAGAGGTTGGAGGTGGATGGCTTGAGCTGGGTTGACCCTATTCTCTTTGCACTACTCCTCTTTGTTTATAAAATGCCAATTCAGTTTCATACACAACCACTTTCTGTTGGTTGTTATTATAATCATTAAGAAGTTCTTTGTATTTAGTTTTGATGTTATCTCTCTCCAAAGTAAGACCTTCCACAGTTGCTCGAGTGAACCTAGCAACATTGAAAACTATATCTACAACTTCCAAAGATGGGGTATCATCAACTCTCTTTACAAGCAATTGTCCACTAAAATCTAATGGCTCTACTAGAGTTGGTTTCCTAGATCTTGAAGATAATGACCATATTTCCAATGCATCCCAATCCTCACTGAATGTTGAACCTCAAAGTGTAATTTCCAATTATTCTTCTATTTTTATGTGAGGCCTTTCAACCATTCTTATGGGATATAAAATAATAGCATCAGAAATATTCCATTTTGGCAACAAAAACACACCACATTTCTTTACAAGCTCCCTCCCCTCTTGGGAATTAATCTTTTTAAACTCATTTTTCATAGTGCTAATTACATTTTCCTGAATGACATTTTCAGGTAATTCAGGATGCAAGCTCCTCTTAGTGGCTACCCTCTTTGCATAGTCTGCAACTTTGGATTTCCACCAGAAATCTTGGAATGTAGAGGTTTCAATGAAGGAGTCATCTTCCATAAAATCCTTGTTGGCTTCTACCCTTAAGTTGTCTGTAGTGTTCAATCCACTAATATCAAGCATTCCTAATCTTAGGATGCTTTTCCCTAAACTTGAAGCAATTTATCTTTCATGAGGAGGCATTCCTATCTACATTTCTTCAGGAGTGATGTAGATGTCATCTTAATCTATGTCAAAGTAATCAACCACTCCTTTTTCCTCAGTCTTTTGCTTCTTTTAAGGTGGTTGATCAGGAGGGGAAAAACTTCTATAGGGTGAATCAAGATTAATTATAGGCAAAGAGGCCTATATAGGAGGAGGTGGCACTGCACTCTTGGGAGAGTCAGCTTTTGGTCCCTTAGAGGTGATAGGGGTTGTTAAGATTTTTTCCTCACCTATTACTTTATTCCTCCTAGAATATATCCTCAATTACTTAGGTGGCTGATATGTAGGTCTTTCTTCTAATGTCACTTCAACATTTTCTTCAACTGTCATTTCCTTTCCCTTATCTAGGATTTCTCATTGCTCTCTCAAAACACCAACAACATTCTCAAAATAATCCATGACATGCATAACTTTATTAAAATAACCAAGTATATTTGGTAGAGGGTCATATTAGGGATTATTCTTTTGCTTAGCTTCTACCATATTTCTATAAGAAATTTATTTAGCCTTTCTTTCATCTTGTTCCTCAAAGTTAAAAACATTCCTAATAAAATCCTCAAGGTTATCAAAAGAAAGTACAAAGTTACCCATTTTCTTATCTACTTTGAGTTTACTAATGAAGCCTTTAGGATCACAATTCCCTAGGCTCATAGTCATCAATTTATAAGGATCTAGTAGATGTTCTAATTTATTCCATGTCCCTTTTGTCACAACATAATCTACAAATGTTGTCCATTTTGGAAAGAATGACCCCTTCCTTGTTGATTCAGGTAAATGTGATGCTTGTGAAGCTCCTAACTGCCTCATGATCTCAATGAACCCTATTCTCAAAGTAACATCTCTTGGAAAGATATATTTGCCCAAACCACTACCATATAATCTAAAAATTGTCTTATTAGGATACAAAATCAAATTTGGCCTCATCTCCCTAGGTCTCAAGAATTCATGAATTTCTTGGGGAATTTTGGGTGGTTCATATATTAATTCTCTCCTTATACTGGATGCAAAATCATTTCTAAACATCACAAAGTTATAGATTTTGTCATCTTAATACAAGATTTGGGTCCAACATTGGACAGGTAGGTCAATATCTTCCTTCTTCCTTTCCAAGGTCATCTCATTCTAAAAAACTCTTTGCCCTTTATATAAGAACATATGCATTAACAATGAGTACTGCTAGAACTTCACCCATTATTTTCCTTCCTTTAGTTCAACTAAGCCTTTATGGATATGTTTAGCCAAATAAGTTACATAGGCATAAACAATGTTATATGGTGGTTGTTGTAGATGTAGTCATAAATAATGTTATACGATGGTTGTTGTAGATATGTGGCTAGATAATTGTACTCCTTCTACAATGTGTCAAGTGGATCAAAACCATTAATTTGGTATAGAGAGTACATAATCTTTCTAAAATAGCTGGAAAAATAGTTCATTGGGAAAGGTTTGAGCTCTCTATCATCAATATTAATTTTCCTCTTGTGTTTACCATCACCAGTCACTATAGTATGCAGAGGCAACATCCTTTTTCTGATGAAAAACTTAGTATTGTTGTGCTCTAGTCTAATAATATCCATATCCAGAGGGATCATGTTTGGACTTCATCCATGCAAATCAAAGATCTCTTCAATTTCTTCCATAGTTATTCTTACCATAACCACCCCATCAAATGTTCTAACTGCCCTATAAATTGGGTCATATTTTGAGGCAATATCTCTTAAGAGATCTACATCCATATATACATTGGGAACAATCAGCTTCCCCATATCCAACCTCCATGGATTACTAAAAGGAGAGCCTAGGTTCCTATGCTCAAACCAATGTTGAAAGATCTACCATCTAGTGTAAGACACTTCGGCATCCTTGATCAAGCAAGCTTTATCTATCAACCCTTCCTTCATGGTAGGACCATGAAATAATACCCTTCCCTCTGGTTTCTTGTTCGTATACTGGGGTAGCAAGTCAATCACATCCTGAGAGAGGGTTCTAGACTGGGTGGAAGAAGAAGCACCTTGTATTTTGGGAGCCATGGGCTTGAGTATACCAAATTTCCAATAGAGGAATTCTAACTATTCAATTTCCTCATTGTAGTTTGTGACCTAGGACGAGTACTAATTCTAGAAATTTTAAGGGTTACAGCTTTTAAAAGCATAGATCAAACCTAATTCAAAGCAATGGGAGAAAAATTATTAAACACATTTGTTTAAAAGCACATTAAAGCAAGCCATAATTTAGAAAGTGTTAGCTCTCAAAAACACAGGCGGAATGCCTCAAGAGGCCGCCAATCTCTTGATATGCTTTAGGGTAACATACAAGGTCAAGAAAGCTCGACCTTCTATGCTTCAGGTGCTACTAGACCTAGGCGGGTGTACCTAACTGAATGAAGCAGACTTGACTTATGATTATCTTTCTGAAATGCTTTTGTCCACAATGGAAGATGATAGTGAACAAATGAAGTTAAACTTAACAACAATCTTCTAATCTAAATCCTAAAATTCTTAATTAATAGATGTAAAGAGATTAAGTGAATTTAAAATGATGAAATACGGAGACCAGTGCCTTATTGGATATGCGAAGTCAAACAAAACAGAGGTGAGCAACTTATTCTAGTAGAAAATCAAATTGTAAGCATATGATCTGTTTATAACTTGTATAAATAATGTAGGATTATGATTACTAAGCTTTACTTTAAGAATCCAGATGAATTCCCCCTGATTATTGTGATCAACAAAGAGAATTTAATCCCTACTTGAGAGAACCAGTCAATTAATCACACAAATACAACAAATGTGCACTGATAAACTAAGAATAAACTTGTTATTTCAATTTAAAAAACCAGAAAGAATCAACTTGGAGAAAGCTTTAGCAATGCTTTTCAATAAATTCAACATACAATTGACACCAGAAACAACTTGCCACACCAGCTAACTTTCATTGAATTCGCCATTTAGAACATGCACATAGTCTCTGATAAGAGAAATCTATTCTACTGTAGCCATTTGACTACCTACTGCTTGTAACCTAAAATCTGATGATGCAATTACAATAAAGGGGCATATTTATACCTAACATTAAGAAAATAAAATATTTGAAATATCATGTCGGCCCCAGTAGAAATTGGGCCCAAACAATGTCGGCTTGCAATGGTCATTCAAAAAGAAATATGTCGGCCCAACATCTCGAAGTTCTATTTTTACCAGTGAAACAATCAGCAAGATAGGCTAGAAGGTATGCCGAAGGAAAAATAACACATATCGCTCTTGCCTGAGTACCCCTGCTCCTCGTGCTTCACCACGACCATCTATATCATGGAGACATCTTGTAGATTAAACCTTGTTTCACCAAAGACATCATTCACATCACCATGATACTCCAATTGTTATATCGAAGTCTAGGAGTAGCCCCCCGTATCAATATGTATCGCCAAGACATTTTGAATTCGTCAAGATGTCTCATAGAGTATATCAGGCTACACCGAAAGCCATAGAACCCAACCTCATGTTGTTGTGACTAGGCCACTCCTGTACTAAAAACCACTCCCCACTCGCTATCGCCAAGACAACACATATCGGGGAGAGGTTATACAGAGAACTCATGCTACACCAAAAATTCTTTGCACATATATGTCACTGTGACAATACGTATCTCCCACCAACAAGCACCTTTCATTTGACATTGTCACTATAGCACGTAGATATTGGGGAGACTTTATAGAGAATACACAAGTCATACCGAAAGGCCTTAACCATCCCCGCATTGCCAAGACAAGAGAAAAATCCTACACAAATACAACTTCGGCATGTAAGTTGCCATAACAACCTCCAATTGGGGGGATCTCACGTAGAGAGCTTCGTGCTTTACCGAAAGTTACCCATTGTTTCCTCGCAAGTCGCCAGGACCCATCGTTTCTCATACCGACAGATTGCCAATCATGTGTGTCGCTATAGCCACTATCCCTCAACAAGATGTTACATAGAGTAAAAAAGTTACATCGAAAACACCGAAGCACATCATAGATCGCTGAGAGAAAAAAACATACACCGACAAAGGCTCACGTTACATTCCATTGGAGAGACCCATATGTAGTTATGCCGATACACCTAAAACAAAAGATTTCAAAAATAAAAACATAAAGGGTCAGGGAGACCAATGAAGACCTATGCCGATATGAACCAGGATGAAGAAAACTCATACATAGGTGAAATTTATGGGATAGAATGGGCAGAATGAGTGGAATATGCACACGGTAGGGCCAAATCATGAAATTTATGAGTAAAATCAACATGTAAAAACATCATATTTTTACAGTTCTAACAGTGGCTCCATCTGGGGATGAAAGATAGTCAAATCATTGCAATGATCTAGAATCTTGGGTGAGCAAACCAGACACAAAAATGAAGGACCAGTGAGCAGCAATGGAATGAATGGTAAAATGCAAACGAATGCAAAACGGAGATGGATGCAGAATGAAAGTGAAATGGAGATGGATGAAAACCTAAACTATTGTGCATGGAAAAGAATTTTAAAGAGAAAAAGTAAGAGTTGTCCATGCACTGGCAACCCTCAATCCTTTGTGTGTTAACCCCTCCTATCTTGAGCTGTTACAATCTAAAAATCATACTTTCCCCTGTCAAGCACCTGGTTTTGTTTTGAGTTCAATAGATTTCTCTTGAAGACACAGATGCAATCTTTCCTATCATTGAAATCTCTTATAGAATCACTATGCTCAGCTTGGCCCAAAATCCATACACCATTCTGTAATTTATATTCTTCATCATTAAACAAATCTCTGCCAGCATACAAAATGCATACATATTTAATGCAAAATTTTGTAATATCTCTCACTATCATATATTATGAAACACTCTCCTAGCTGTATTGAAAATTTATCATCAAAGTGCTTCACTTGAGAAACAAAATGTTCTGTTATATCAACACTGTCTAAAACACACAAATCTGAAACATTTTGCACCTCTTTAATACCATCGTTTGGAATCAATATTAGATTATAGCTCACATCTCCAGTTTCTAGCACATATAAATCAATCAAATCTAGAATTCTAGCATCCTTGGCATGCAAATAAATGTCTTCTTCACATGGATTAGAAATTTCAAGATCACATACCTCATCCTGAATAAAAATAGACTTTTGATCCATATCAAAAGTATCACCATCACTTCAAGAAATACACATGGAGTCATAAGAATCTTTACACAATGATTCTTCAGTGTCAAAATAAAAGTAAGCTGGAGACCAAACTTCAAGATCTTCATCATATGCACATCCTTGGTATTCAAAAGTAAACAAATCTGCAATCTGTTCACTGACAAGTGAACAAGTTTCAATATTTTCATCACTACAATTATACTCCTCACTTTTGTCATGATTAAACAGAAATTCAATACCATCAAGGAATGGGAAATTAGAAACATCATTAGTGCAGTTACTTATTCCATCATTTTTCTTGTCTGAAATTATTTCCTCCTTTTCATATAATGGATTTGAAAATATCTGAAACTTACTCATTGACACACCATGGAAAAAAATCATTTGATCTTCATTTAACTCTTCATCATACAACGAGTTTGAAAAAATTTAGAAATCACTTTCAAATGTACATACCTCTTCATGATCAAATGTACTTTCATAACTTTCAACTGCAGCCAAAGGTATTGTATACTTACTATCTGATGAATCAACATCTCCCACTACCTCTTCATCCAGATCCTCATGAGCAGTAGAAGAATCCCTTGACTACATATCAAACTCCTCAGGTTCATCATCAGAATCTGAATATTCACTGGATTCCTCGCAACATGTACTGCTTTCCCAATCACAATCTATTATGCAAGAGAAATCTCTTGTACCTTCATCTTTCTCATGTAGGCAATCATAGGAATCATTCTTGCTTGCACATGTCTTATCTTCTATTGGATGCATCATCTGATCAAGTTATCTAAACTCATTAGAAATATAGCTATTGGATTCAACATTGATAGTGTTCTCATACCTTATTCCCTCGGACAATGCCTGGTTCACAATTCCTTGTGTCTCCTTTTGATCAGCAACAGTTAGTCTTTCTGTCTCTTCTCCAATAAGTCTATTCATGTTGTATTGAGCAGGGACCTCAATAGAATGTGGCACTATACAATCTTCTTTATAATCAGAAGGGACCTGCTGTTCAGCCATATGAACATTGTATTTCTGATTTGAAACACCATACTAATAACCTTGATCCTCCAAAGGTGAGTTCCTTTCCACAACATGGTAAAAGGTATTTGAAATCAAATAAACTTTGTGATCCTCTTCATTGTTTTCCATCAGCATTCCCTCCTATATTTTTTGGGCTACAACACAATGATGGGGGGAATGTGGCTTATCATAAAAATCACAAAAGTAATTGTTACTTACCATATAGGTTCTTTTCTTACTCAATGGATCAAGAGCCTCCTCATTTCTAGGTCGAGCTGTTATAGGTTTGTTTTCCTTCCAGTCTATATTATAAGGCATATCATGCATCCTCGGCCTTTCGTTCATGTATGTGTTGCTTTGCTGAGAAACCCTAGGAATATCTTTTTTATTGATTATTCGAGCAACCTTCCTATTGTTTTCAATTGTTTATGCCATCTTCTATGCTTTAGCCAAACTTCTTGGGAATTTATTTCTCAACTCATACCCTGTCTTTGGATCAAAAGAATTCAAATAAATACTCAATGCTACAAAATCTAGTAGCTTTGATCCAATAGGTATCCTACTCTACAACTTATTGAATCTCTAACTGAAATCATAAATTGTATCACTTTGATCTTTCTGAATGTGCAATAATTCACGAAGACCAAAATTTGGTGCACTTAGATTCCCAAGCTGCTTGAGGAATTGATCTTGAAATCCTTGGAGAGAATCAATAGAGATAGCTGGTAAGCTGTTGAACCAATCCCTAGCATCTTCAACAAGTGATATCATAAATAGCCTCATGTGTAGATCTTCATAGGGCACATCTAAATCTTGAATAAAAGCATAGAAACTTCTTAAATGATCTTTAGCAGTGATTGCATCATTTCCTGTAAACCTTGGAACCATACCCCTCCAAGTGCTATCCATTGGATAAGGGGATAACTGAATCCCTGACAAATCAAACTATCTAATCATGGTTGTATACTGATAAGGGGGAGCATTATGTGGGTACAGATGTTGGTACATCAGACCATAGTGCTGATATGGCACATACTACTAACCATGAGGAGCTCCAACATGACCTCCCCTAAACTGAAAACTTCCTCCGTTCATTTTTAAGAAATTGCAAAAATTCTTTCAGAGTCGCCACCTACTTTTCCAAAAGTAGGAAAATCATTATTTTTGATCTTTTCCCAGTGGAATCACTCTTTCTAAAATTATAACCTTTTCTTCAATGACTCTATAATGTGGTCTTCAACTGAATTTTCCGATATAATCCCCAGTAGAGTCACCAATTTGTTAAGTGTGTGACTCGGATGGGGAGTGCAAATGAAACAATTGTGAACCTTTGGTCAAAGACCAATTTTAGAATTATATTGACTCTATGGATGGATGGGTTGGAACCAGATTTTCTGATGTTTGTCCCTAGTGGAGTCGCCAATTTGTTAGCTCTCAAAAACATAGGTAGAATGCCTCAAGAGGCTACCAATCTCTTGATACGCATTAGGGTAACAAACAAGGTCAAGAAAGCTTGACCTTCTATGCTTCAGGTGTTGCTAGACCTAGGTGGGTGTACCTAACTAAATGAAGCAGACTTGACTTATGATTATCCTTCTGAAATGCCTTTGTCCACAATAGCAGATGACAGTGAACAAATGAAGCTAAACTTAACAGCAATCTTCTAATCTAAATCCTAAAATGCTTAATTAACAGATGTAAAGAGATTAAGTGAATTTAAAATGATGAAATACAGAGACCAGTGCCTTATTGGGTATGCAGAGTCAAATGAAATAGAGGTGAGCAACTTATTCTCGTAGAAAATCAAATTGTAAGCATATGATCTATTTATAACTTGTATAAACAATGTAGGATTATGATTACTAAACTCTACTTTAAGAATCCATATGAATTCCCACTGATTACTGTGATCAATGAAGAGGATTTAATCCCTACTTGAGAGAACCAGTCAATTAATCACACAGATACAACAAATGTGCACCGATAAACTGAGAATAAACTTGTTATTTCAATTTAAACAACCAGAAAGAATCAACTTGGAAACAACTTTAGCAATGCTTTTCAATAAATTCAACTTACAATTGACACCAAAAACAACTTGCCACACCAGTTGAATTTCATTGAATTCACCATTTAGAACATGCACATAGTCTCTGATAAGAGAAAACTATTCTACTGTAGCCATTTGTCTACCTACTGCTTGTAACCTAAAATCTGATGATCCAATTACAATCCAGGGGCATATTTATACCCAGCATTAAGAAAATAAAAAATTTGAAATATCATGTTGGCCCCAGTAATTGGGCCCAAACAATGTCGGCCTGCAATGGTCATTCAAAAAGAAACATGTTAGCCCAGCATCTCGAAGTTCTATTTTTACAAGTGAAACAATCGGCAAGATAGGCCAGAAGGTATGCCGAAGGAAAAATAATGCTTATCGCCCCTACTTGAGTTCCCCTACTCCTCATGCTTTGCCATGACCATCTATATCATGGAGACATTCTGTAGATTAAACCTTGTTTCACCAAAGAAATCATTCACATCGCCATGATACTCCAATTGTTATATCGAAGTCTAGGAGTAGCCCCCCATATCAATATGTATCGCCAAGACATTTTGAATTCGTCAAGACATCTCATAGAGTATATCGGGCTACACCAAAAGCCATAGAACCCAACCTCATGTCGCTGTGACCAGGCCACTCCTATACCAAAAACCATTCCCCACTCGCTATCGCCAAGACAACACATATCAGGGAGAGGTTATACAAAGAACTCATGCTACACCAAAAACTCTTTGCACATATATGTGTCGCTGTGACAATACGTATCTCCCACCGACAAGCACCTTTCATTTGACATTGTCGCTATAGCACATAGATATTGGGGAGACCTTATAGAGAATACACAAGTCATACCAAAAGGCCTTAACCATCCCTGCATCGCCAAGAGAAGAGAAAAATCTTGCTGAAATACAACTTCCACATGTATGTCACCATAACAACCTCCAATCAGGGAGATCTCACATAGAGAGCTTCATGCTTTACCAAAAGTTACCCATTGTTTCCTCGCAAGTTGCCAGGACCCATCATTTCTCATACCGACAGATTGCCAATCATGTGTGTTGCTATAGCCACTATCCCTCGGCAAGACGTTACATAGAGTAAAAAGTTACATCGAAACAACTGAAGCACATCATAGATCGCTAAGAGAAAGAGAAACATACACCGAAAAAGGCTCATGTTACATTCCATTGGAGAGACCCATATGTAGTTATGCTGATACACCTGAAACAAAAGATTTCAACAATAAAAACATAAAGGGTTGGGGAGACCAATGAAGACCTATGCCGATATGAACCAGGATGAAGAAAATGCATACATAGGTGAAATTTATGGGACAAAATGGGCAGAATGAGTGGAATATGCACACGGTAGGGCCAAATCAAGAAATTTATGAGTAAAATCAACATATAAAAACATCATATTTTTACAATTCTAACAGAAAGCATAAAATTGTCTTTATTATACTTACTACTTTCAGTTGTGACAAACGCTAATGCTAGCCAGGACAACCTCTGCTATTCACTTCTCAACTCTTCGTATTGTCTTGGACACATCTTCAAATCCAAAATAAGCAAGATTTATCCATATACAATTTTTGAAGGGAATTGAATTGGATTATGGGTCATCTCACCATTAATGTTCACTCACGTGAAGCAAAACAATTGCAACAGGTGTACTTTATAATTTTGAATGTGTCATTGGTTGAAAGTTGAGTGGGGCATCTCAAACAACTCAGATTAATTCAATATCATTTGAATTCACCTCGTCACTCTAGCTCAGATCAATAGCCAATAGAAATCCACTAATAGGACCTTCCTCATCTACTTGTGGGCTCCACCAACTAGTAGCCACAAAGTGCACATGGCAACTTATCGCGGGTCTTGACACTTTTAAAGAACTTGCATCTTACCTTCGTTAGTTGGTGGGGAATGATGGTTATCATCTTTATTGGCTCGATTAGCACTGTCAATATCAAAGCTTTGGGTGTTGGGATGGGTGGTAACGACCATGCTCACATACACGTGGTAGAATTTCATTAACCTCAAAGCAATTAAACTGTAGTCATTTCAGATGGACGGGCCAGCGGAGAATGGTCCAGATGAAATCCCACTATTTGGTGACTTCTTAACCTGTACATGAAACAAATTTACTCATAAAAGAGGGCCTTGACTAGGTTGATGGTAACTTGCCCTTGGGAACTGATGACTTAGACTTAAGTCACTTATGAATCAAAAATTAAAGAACTAACATAGGGAAAGGCTAAAATAACCGACTAACCTAGGCAATGGGGCTGGTAAGGGATGTATGTTGATGGCTCAAAAGATGAATAACAAGACCAATAACTAGGAAAACATGTCAACATAAAATTAAAATGCTCACGGATCAAACATGAGCCAATTAGAAACAAGACTTAGTTAAGCAAAGCCCCAAATCTTATTAATGGGGAACATGTGACATGTTAATATCAAGCATAAAAGATCTCAAGTAGTCAAGAATTTTGAGGGCTCTATCAAGAACAATTTGAAAAATGGGGAATTGATTTTGTGGGACCTATTGATCCACCTTCCAGTGGATAGCAATATATCTTAGTTTGCATAGATTATTTCATGAAATGGGCTGAAGTAAAATCTTTACCATCAACAAGAGAAGACAAGGTCGTTGATTTCTATACAAGCATATTTTATAGAGATTTGGTGCACCAAGAGAGGTTGTTTTAGATCAAGGGCCATATTTTTTGTCTACTATGATGGAATTATTTATGCAAAGGTACCAAATGACACACAAAAAATCAACACCATATCATCCTCAAGAAAATGGACAAGTGGAGGTTACTAACCAAGAATTAGAGAATATCTTGACAAAAATGGTTTCATTGGAGAAGATAGATTTGGCAGAAAGGTTGGATGAGGTAGTCTAGGCATATAATACAACCTAGAAAACAACTACAAGATTCTCTCCATATGAACTAGTATTTGGAAAAACTCTAGTAATGCCTATTGAATTTGAATTGAAAACATTGAAGACAACATTGGAAATTTGTATTGACTTGCTTGAAGGAGGAAAGAGTATAATTCTATAGTTGAATAGAATTTATGAGATGAGAATGGAAGCTCTTCAACATACAAAGATGATTCAAAAGAAGAGGAAGGAGTGGCATGACAAAAATATTGTGACAAGACAATTTAAGAAGGGAGATTGGGCACTATTATTTGGCCCCAGATTTCAAGATTCAAAGGAAAATTTCATACAAGATGGTTGGGACCTTATGAAATTGATTAAGTTTTTTAGAATGGAGTAGTTCAATTGAGACCAATTGATGGAGAAAGAAGGGTCATGCTAGTTAATGGTCATGATGTAAAAATGTACCACAAACCTACATCAAAAGAAGAATTTGTAGCAGAATTGCAGAATAGGATTGAACATTTTCTAATGGAAGATATTCCTTCCATAAGTGGATGTAATTTTGAATAATCTTTTGAGAAGGTATGAATAAAGGAGGTAAATTGAAAACCAAAAATGGTGATTTACCTTATGAATAAAGGAGATAGATTGAAAACCAGAAATGGAGGTTTATCTCTTAGAATTTTTTTTTTTTAAAAGGATGGTTGAAAACCATAAATGGAAAACTCCTGATGATTCTTGATGACTCTTGATGGCTCCTGACAACTCCTAATGGCTCCTAATGCTTCCAAAGGTTCTCTATAATAAATACTTTAGTTAATTTTGAGCTCCTGTTGATTAACTCATTGGAATTATTTCCAGCTGAGTTAATTCATGCTCCAATTGGCTTTTGCATTTAATGAAAAGGTATGCAATTATTGTGAATGTCATTTTCAAAGTATTACTTCTAATTTAGTTAATGATATGTGACATTAAATGAATTTTTTAAGCATAGATATCTCCAGCATAGTTATTAATGTTATAATAAATGACTTTTAATCATTTCAAACTTTGATGGAGATATAAGTGTTAAATATTGAAATGACTACTGCAATAAATGTGAGTATTAAGATAGATTTCATGTTAGTTTGGAATATGGGTGTTGATGTCATTATTTCCACCAACTACGCCAATTGTTCAAGTCATAATTCAAAAGGTAATGTCTAGTACATGTGAAACATTCAAAAGGAACGAGATTGAGTAAATGCTTAATGTCTTGACATGACATGGATTTTTGGTTTTTGAAAAATGTTGCATCTATGAAAAGAGATGTTCATTTACATTTCACTCCAAAAGTTGTATCCACCATTCTCTAAAAAGAAAATAAGAAAAATAAGAAAAATGGGGAAAAATAACTCAAAACCAGAAAACTTCATTCTTGATCCTGAAACAGAGAGATTGTTGAGAGAAGCAAGGTGGCTTGAGTTCATACATATGTACAAAGGATTTGAGCTCGATTTGGTTGAGGAATTAGTGATGAATTTTCATGTAAAAGTCACCAAGGTAAGGGGAGAAGTAATTGAAGTTACCCCTACTATTATTAGTGAGCTCTTTCGTATCCCAACTGAGGGAGAGCCAATGAACAAAGCGCATGTGGCTTTTGAAGAATTGGTGGCTGCATTCTATGAGGAACTAGAAAAGAAACTAGAAATCCAGTGGCATAAAGGAATTCAAAAAGGAGTTGCTCATAGTAGTTTGGAAGAACCATGGAGGATGGAAATGACCTAGTTAGTGAAAGTTTTCACTTGTGAAGGTTAGCATGACACAATTCTTGGGCTGAGAATGTGAATTCTTACACATTTAGGGTATGGAAATGCAAGGCCTTTTTCAAGAATTAATCTTCTTGCTTTCGTATTCAACAAATCTCCTCTATGGTAGCTAGGGTAACATCTAGAGGAGTTTCATCCATTAGATTCTATAACTTAATTCATTTGATTACCAAATATCATTTTATGAAGAAGGAATATAGGAAAGAGGGTTGGTTCAAATTTTTGTCAACCCCCATTGCCAAAATTGGAAAAAAATCTAAAAAGGGACCCACTGTGAAAAATGTTAAAAATTGAAAAAGGGGAAGCTTCCAAAAAAGTATAGAAAAGGGGAAAAATAAAATAAATTGAAAGAGAAACCCGAAGTATTGTGAAAAGGAAAAGCCATGTGTCACCACAAGAAAGCCCTGATATTGCTGACACTAACACCAATGTTTTGACTTCCCTTGAAAAACTAGTTGAAACCCCTGCGGTAACTCATGATACCCTAAAAAATAGTGAGGAAATCCAAAATCCTATTCATTCTCTTGAATGCCCCAAGGGTCCTCCTAAAACCTTTCTTCCATCTCAACAAAAATCCCCTGGTCAATTATCTCATGGCTCTCCATCTAAGAAATAATCCCCTGATATGTCAGAAGAAGATAACCTTGTTAAAGGGTCTAATGAATCTTCTTCACCACCTATTTTGGTTTTTAGAAGGAGAAAAGGAAAAGAACCAATAGCCAAACCACAAAAATCCCCCCAATTTTAGGAAGAATAGGTTGAAGAATAAGAGGAGTAGGAGATGGCTAAGGCTATGAAAATTTCTAGAATGTAGATAGAGTTGGATGAGGAAAGGAAAATAATGCAATTTCTGGAGGAAAAGTTAAGGATAAAGGAAGAAGAATTGCAAAAATCCACATCCAAGATTGAGAAGCTAGAGAAAGAGATGATAGAAAAATTAAATTCTTTGAAAACATAGTTAAGTCAAATAGAAGAGGCCTTATAGCAAGCTAGTGCACAAGCATTAGCTCAAACAGAGGAAACAACAAGGCTTGGTGCTAAAAAAATAGAGAGGTTGAAAAATGAATGGAAAAAAAAGGAAGAGGAGTTAAAACAATAGTCAAGTAGACTACATTATCTTGAAGCATCTACTTCATCAGCTCCAAGGAGATATCTGCCTTTCAACACTCGAGCTTAAACATGAAAATGGCCAATTAAAGAGCCAAAATCAGTAGCTAGAAAGAGAAAGATGAGGCAAATGAAAGACTAAAACAAGTGGTAGATTTCTCTTTAGTGATGTTAGCAATGAGGAAACCTTCAAAATTGTATGTATTATTCTTGAGGGAAAGGTTTCTACAATGGAAAATTAACCAATTGGTTTTGAAAAGAAAGATAGATTATAATGATGACCAAGAATTTCTAGAGGATTTCTACAATAGCCATCCTATAGTTCAAAACCAAATGTGTGAATATTTTCAGCATGGATTCATTCTTGGTAATTTTCCACAATATTTTCTAAATATTTATGTTGGTGAGTTGCAAATTAGGTCTTTTGTCTCTTTGTTGCAAAATAAAGTTGAGTGGGATAATAAAATAGGCCAATATAAGGAGGCATAGTTAAGATTGGGCATTCCAATGAGGAATGAAACACCTTGGTATATGTCCTTCAAAGCCACCTTTATATACTTTGCACAAGGAAATAATGTGAACCCTATTTACATAAGGAATTTAAATGAAACAATTATAGTTTTTAGAATTTTCCAAGAAACCTTCCAAATAGGGCCTTAAATACAGCTAGGGAAAGATTCAATAGCATTTTAGCATCACTTAGAAGGAGAGAACCAATCTCTTCAAGGAACATCACTTGGAGTCTCACGAGAGTGAGATCCTTAATACAAGTTATTGAAGAAAAAAATACAAACTGGGTAGGAATGTGTTTCATACCTCCATTGATCATAGAACCAACACTTGCATTGAATGATCCACCATAATTTATTGGAGAAAATCTAAGAGATTGGTTAAGAACAATTGAACAACAAAATGGATATGCTAAATGGAGAACATTCGTATAGTATATGGCTTATTTTGGTGATCTTGTTACTTGGATTGAAGGTAGAAACATGGATTTACCAGAGCCTCAACCATGAGGACATGGTTGATAGCTTAAGGGGGAGAAATGATGAGTTCATAAAATGACACTCTAATTAAACTTTTTTATGTTTTAAAAGAATTAATTGTATATTAATTAACTTGTATGGAAAGCTCAGGTGCAGAAAAAAATCTCCTAACGCCAAAACCTGAGGGAAGAATGCAAATATGACTTTAAATTTTACAGTTATAGTGCAATCAAATACACTTGAAAAGAATAACAGAAAAGAGAAATAAAGACATCCACAATTGGACACCAGATTTACATGGGAAAAACCTTATGGGAGAAAAAACCACCACACCAAGAAAAGTCACTTTGTATTATAGTAACTAAAAATTACATACAAAGATCAACTTCACTTTTTGATGTCAATTTTACAGTAGCATAATTTTTTGATCAATTCTTGTACAAAACATTAGCGTTACAATGCTTCTTAGAAATATTCACACACTGATCAAATTTTGTTCGATCCGATTAAATCCTCTCCATTGAATTGTTCATCATTTTTTACCATTGTAGAGCATAGTCATTTTTCTCACAAACTATTCATCTCCCTCACAAGAATGGTCATAACAGTTCAACTGCCAATGGTTCACATTCTACTTTTCTAATTGATTCAAAACAAACCATGTCAAATAGTCATCTGCTCAAATGTTCAAACATAATTGCATGTCGATGAGACACTAGACTGTGTCTCCCTTGTTGGAACTGTAAAAATCTGATGTTTTTACATTTTGTCTACATTCATAATTTTCCAAGTGAGTCCTACCTTGAATACATTTCCCTCTCTTTGTGCATATTTTCTCCATATTTTCCCATGTTGCTCCATATGTTTCATCGAATCATGCATAACTCATATCTGGGTCTATGTCGATGTGACAATATCAGGGTCTCCCCGATCCATTTTTTGCTTGCAAACGTCTGTGTTGCCTATCGACAAGATGTTTCTTATGTTATGGCGATTTGATTTTCGCTCACAGGCACTGTTCGACAGGACTTTCATGTGGTCCTAGTGATAGAGGATGATTCTATTTGTCAAGAGTTATATACTTTCAGTGAAATGTCATAACGAGTCTTTCTTGTCTTACCGACTTTGCACAAATGTCTGCTTTGGCCAGACGGGTTGCTTTCAATGTGTGGTTACAACGAGTTTCCATTGTCACACCGATCGGTGGTGGAAGAGTTGGCATATTGGTATGACTTATGTTGCTTGTATATTGTCTTGGTGAGCCTGTTGGGTCTTTCCGACAAAGTTTGATGAGTGGATTTCTGCTAGAGATTTATGTTGTCCTAGCGAATTGGTGTGTACTCAAGGCATTTCGGTATGACAAAAAGTAATCTATAAAATTTCTCCCCGATTGTTTGAAGTTACAGTGACATATATGGGATGGATGGTACATCGGTGAGAAAGCCGGTAAGTTATAGCGACACAAAGTGAATAGGGGATTTTCAGTGTGACTAAATGAACTCTTTGGGACATCTTCCTGATTGTGTATTGTCTTGGCGAAGGCGAATGATGGGCACTCATTGGTGAGAAAAACCTAGAGTCACGGTGACATACATGATGGATGGAGACTTTTGGTGGAAAAAAAGTAGCCTATATAGAGTCTCTCTGATTCCATTAAGTTAAAGCGATAGTGAATTAGAACAGAGTGCATTTTGGTGAGAAGCTCCTTATGTCTCTGCGAATGGAAAGCACGAAAGAAATACATATCGATAGAACATAAGGTAATCTGTGAGATGTATCATTGACATCACAGAGTCAAGGTGAAACAGAAAGAGCATGGGGATGTTTAACGACTCAATTTCCTTTAGCATAGCTAATGAGGTGTCACAGCGACTGTTCCACTAGTGAATAACAAAAACCCAACACTGTGGCTGACATGAAAATTTCAAGGATATAGTTGCAAGGTTGGCATGTTTAAGCCTGAATTCTGTGGGGGGCCGACATGAGATCTCAATTTGAAATATTTTGTTAATGTTGGTGTATAAAAAGGCATTCTATGATTGTAAATGAGACACCAGTTATTAGATTTGATACACATCAAGTAGATACATTATAGTAAAATTATCAAATTAGAGGCTCTTGTTGTATGATTTCAGAATGGAGGTATTTGTGATAATCAGTTGATGTTGTTGCATTTCTCTGGTGTCAATTATTTTTTTGAATCTAATGAGAGTATTGCTAAGTTGTCTCCAAGATGGATTCTTTCTGATTGTTTAAATTAGTATAACAAGTTTGTAATCAATTTATTAGTGCACATTTGTTGTATTTGTGTGATTAATCAATTGGTTATTTCAAGCAAAGATCAAAATCCTTTAGGTTGATCACAGTAATCAAAGAAATTCATTTGGATTGTTCAAGTAGAGCTTAGCGATCATATTCTTTCATGTTTATACAAGTTGTAAAAATATTTTATGCCAGATAATTTGAGTTTTCCCAAAGAAGTGTTGCTCATCTTGATCTCATTTGACTCTGCATACCCAACAAGGCACTAGTCTTTGCACTTCATTATTTGGGTTCATTCAATTTTCTTTATATCTGTTAGTTAATCATTCATTATAGGATTTAGATTAGAATATCATTACTAATTTCAAGTTTGACTTTGTTTGTGCATCTCCAATTGCCACTGTGAACAAATTGCTGTAAGAGGATAGATCACAAGTTAAGTCTGCTTCATTTGAAGAGGTACACCTGCCCAGGTTTAGCAGCACCTAAAGAGTAGAAGGTTGAATTCTTTTAACCTTGTCAGTTACCCAGAAGCATATCAAGGGATTGGTAGCCTCTTGAGGCATTCAGCCTACATTTTTGAGAGCTAACAAATTGGCGACTCTATTGGGGAACAATCAGAATCAAAGCCTTAATCATAGAGTTAGAAATATTGCATAGACTCCACTAGGAACAAGAAGTATCAAAACATTTTCTCACTTTTAGGAAAGTGAGTGGCGACTCTAATAGAAATATTTGCATCATTTCACCATGAATGGAAGAAGATCTCAATATAGGGGAGGTCATACTGGAGCTCCTACTTGTAGTAGCAAATGGACACATAAAGATGATAGGAATGAAAAGGGTAAAAATATAGTTGAAGATATGTCCATGACAAATAAGGACAAAGCAGCGAGACAACATTATGAAAATTATGACAAGTATGACACATGGAAAGATAATTCAAGTGCAAAACCTTGTACCCCTGAAGAGAAAAGAAATCCATTTTATAATCCTCAGATCAACCTGAGTTTGATGCCAATCTTGAAGCAAGAGTGCTCAAACATCGACAAGAATGTGAACAAAGAATGGAAGGTAACTAGAATGTATTTATTAATCATGACCTCCCTAATGAAGTGAAAACACAGTTTGAATTGTAGAAGAAGGAGATAGAGGAACTAAGGGCTGAACTGTAGAATGCTCAAATTGCTGCTCAAAATGTTGGGTGTCCTCCAAGGTATGTGCCACCTCACAAGCAAGCAAATCATGGTGTAGGGCCTTCTAATCTACCAGTTTCTCCTCACCATCAGACAGGGAATCACCACAAGCATCCAAATCATCCACCTCATATTCCCACATAGCATACAAATATGCATCCACCTCCAGGTCAGCATTACATCCCACAACATAATGCACAGTTTAATAATCCCATGCACCAGCATTAGTGCCCACCCATTCCTCCTCCTCACTAGCATACAACCATGATTAGACAGTTTGATCTAGCTCACTTTCATTTATATCCTTATCCTATGGATGGCAGTTGGAGGGGTATGGTGCCCAAATTCATAGGAAGTAATGCAATCACTGTTGAAGAGCACTTGAGGAGTTTCAACGTTTTCATCCAAGATATTGATGTGCCATATGAAGATCTACACATGAAGTTATTTATGATGTCACTCATTGAAGATGTCAAGGATTGGTTCAATAGCCTGCCAGCATTCTCAATTAATTCTCTCCAAATATTTCAAGACAGATTTCTAGAGAAATATGGGAATCAAAATGTACTAGATGTAGCTCTTCACGAATTGATCAGAATTCAGAAAAATCAGAATGATTCAATTTATGATTTCAACCGAAAATTCAACAAATTGCAGACTAAAGTACCACCTGGATCAAGATTGCTAGATTCTATTGCATTGAGTGTCTATTTAAATGCATTTGATCCTAAAACAGGGTACGAACTGAGAAATAGATTTCCAAGAGATTTGGCTAAAGCACAGAGAATTGCACTGACAATTGAGAACAACATGAAGGTTGTTGGTATAATTAATAAGAGAGACAACCCGATGCCTCCTCAGAAAAGCAATAATTATCAATATAGATAGGAGAATGCATACATAAATGAGAGACCAAGGTTGCATTATATGCCTTACAATATAGACTGGAAGGATGGGAAACCTATAACAAGGCCAAGAAACAAGGAGACTCCTGATCCAATGAGCAAGAAAGGAACTTACATGGTGAGTAATAATTACTTTTGTGAAGCCTGTGATAAGCCACATTCTCCAGGCTATTTTGTTATAGCTCAAAGGATGCAAGAAGAGGGAATGCTGATGGAAAATAATGGAGAAGATCACACGGTGTATTTGACTTCAAATATGTTTCACCATGTTGAGGAAAGAAACTCATCTTCAGAGGATGAAGGCTATGAATATGATGTTTCTAATTAGAAGTATAATGTTCATATGGCTAAACAAAAAATATTTTATGATTCTGATGAAGATTACATAGAGCCACATCCTATGGAGGCACCTGCTAAGTGTAATGTAAGGAGACTTACTGAAGATGAAATAGAAAGAATAACTGTTGCTGCAGTTGAGGAAGCCAAAAGTAAATATTGGTTGAGAAAAAGAAAAGTAAGTGATGTGGAAGGCGTCCCTGGGGGAATTTTTATAAAAGATCAGAAGGAAACACAAGGGACTATAAAAAGCTAGAAAAGAGATAGCATGATAAAATTGAACAGAGGCCAGTCCAAAAAGAGGAAGTAAAGGAATTAAATAAAGAGATATAGATGCCTAGCTAGCTTAATAAAAAAGAAAAAGATGAAAACAAAGGATATATGCCAGAACTGAAGAAGACTGTTAAAATGGAGAGCTCCTCTTTTGATTTCACTTAGGCGTTATCCCAGGTAAAAATGTCTCCACTACTTGAAATGATGAAAATAAAAGAATACAGAGATAGTGTTGTTCAATTGATAACAAGTGGAAATGAAAAATATATGAATTCTGAAAGCAAAGTATCTATTAAAGCAGTCAATAGGAAAGAGAAAATAAATAATTCTGAGGTCTGCTTGAGTGATATATTATCAACTCCCCCTCAAGTTGATCCTTTTTTTCACTATGTTGCTTATTAATAACAAATTGTTGAGAAATTGCATGATAGACTCTGGTGCTGCTATAAATATCATGCCAGTAGGAGTTATGAAGCAACTTGGCCTATGGGTTGATACCACTGGAGGTAAGTGTTATGCAATGGATAATAGACCTATTCCTATGGTTGGTATTATGAAAGATGTTGAAGTCAAACTGGCTACTTATCCACAGGTGGCATATAATATAGATATAACAGTCATTGATACTCCTCAATTCAGGATGCTTTTGTCAAGATAGTGGACATCAGCTGTAGGTAGAAATGTTTAATTTTATTTTTCTTATGCTACTATTCCAGTGAATGGGCAAGAAGTGAAGTTATACAGGGAGCCAAGAATGAATCAGCTTGTTGACTATGTACCACAAGATCAGATAAATTGTTTTTGTGATGTTGATCTTGGAAATTTTAAAATAGAACCAGCTCAGCCAAAATTAACCAATAGTGATCCAATTGAAAAACATGTTGCATAGAATTGCAATGGCGTATGGAAGATGTACTTTGATGGAGCCTGCAACCAGGAAGGAAATGGAGCTAGAATTGTATTTGTTTTTCCTAAAGGTATTACTTTTAAATATTCATTTTTGTTAGCATTTGAATGTACAAACAGTGTGGTAGAGTATGAGGCTTTATTAACAGGCTTGAACATAGCTGTGAAACATAAAATCAAGTTGCTGGCAGTTTTGGGTGATTCTGAGTTGGTTGTTTCACATATCAGATCAAAATATGTAGCAAAGCACAAAATATTAAAACAATATAGGAATGTTGTATGGGATACAATTAAATTGTTTGATGTATTTTCAATAGAGTGGATTGATAGATCAAAGAACATAATGGCTGATTTTTTAGCAAATGTAGCGCTCAAAAGAGATGATATTACACTAGTTGGGGTATCACAGATTGAGTTCAAAACAAGGCCTATTGTTCTTGATAATGTTTATAGTTGGCAAGTTTTTAATGATGATACTAACCTTCTGAAATTTCTTCATTATATAGATCAATATAAAGCACAGGAAATTGACTTTAATGCTTTTGTTGAAGAAGTAGATGGGAAGCAAATAGTGTTTGGAAAGGAGATATTGTAGTTCAAAACAAATAAACTGCCCAAGGGTTTAGTGGCATTGGAAAGGCTGTATGATGGAAATGATCGATCTCTCATGAAACAGACACTAGTCAGAAGGGAAGATGTTTGAGAAGTCAACCTGGGGACTGAAATAGCACCAAGAAAGGTGTACATAGGAAAGAAAATAATCCCAACAATTAGAAAAATGCTGATAGAGCTGCTGAGAAAGTATAAGCACGTCTTTTCCTGGTCATATGAAGATCTAAAGGCATACAAGGAGGATTTATTTCAGCATGAAATACCATTGAATCCAAATGCTAAACTTTTCAGACAAAAGCAAAGGCCTATAAAACCAACACTAGAGCCTAAGATGTAGGAAGAATTGACAAAGCTCAGTGATGGAGGAATTATTAAACCTATTAGGCATTCAACGTGGGTCTCAAATTTGGTTCCCGTGAGAAAGAAGAATGGTGATATCAGATTATGTGTGGACTTCAGAAATTTGAACATGGCATCTCTCAAGGATAATTATCCTCTACCCAATATGGAAGCTATATTGCATAAGGTGACAGGGTGTGAGCTATTGTTTATGATGGATGGGTTTTCAAGTTACAACTAGGTCAAAGTCAAGGAATTTGAACAATATAAAACAACATTCACAACTCCTTGGGGAACATATGTATACATAAGAATGCCATTTGGTCTCACTAATACTGAAGCGACTTTCCAAAGAGCTATGGACATGGAATTTTCTGATTTGATTAATGTTATCATAGTAGTGTACCAAGATGACATGACTGCTTATTCAAAGAGGGCTGAAGATCATGTGCAACATCTAGAAAAGGTATTTATTAAAGCTCTTGAATATGGTATTAGTTTAAATCCAAAGAAGTGTCATTTTGTAGTCGCAGAAGGTAAACTCTTAGGGACATTGTTTCAAAAGAGGGGATTAGAATAGATCCTGAAAGGGTTGAAGCTATTGATAAAATTCCTATTCCCAAAACTGTCAAGGCAATACAATCATTCTTTGGACAAACTAATTTTGTTAGAAGATTTGTTTCTAATTTTGCTGAGATCATCAAGCCTATATCTAAAATGTTGAAGAAAGGACAAAAATGTACTGGATTGTAGAAGCTTTAGATGCTTTTATGTCTATCAAAAGGGCTATCAAAGAGGCTCCTGTTCTTAAATCTCTAGATTTTGCAAAGCCTTTTCAGATATTTTTATTTGCTTCAATGCATACTATTGTTGCTGTTATGTTACATAAGAATGAGGATGGTCATGAATAGCCTGTGTCTTTCTTTAGTAAATCATTACAAGGGTCTGAATTGAAGTATGATATAATGGAAAAATAAGCATTTGCATTAGTGAAGGCTACTAAAGCATTCAAACCATATATTTTTGGTGCCAAGGTGATTGCTTATGTCCCTCATGCTGCTATCAAGGATATTCTAACACAATCTAAAGTTACAGGAAAAAGGTGCAGATGGATCAACAAAATTCAAGAGTTTGACATTGAAGTACAGATTACTAAGCTAGTGAGAGGCCAAGGTTTGGCTAAGCTGATGGTAGAATCAAATATTGAAGCAAGTCAAGTCTGTAATGTAGAAGAAGGGACTATAATTGCAAGCATTGAGCACACTCCTTGGTATACTGATATCATGCATTACCTTAAATACATGAAGTTTCCAGATGGATTGAGTGATAGCCAGAGGAGAACTTTGAAATTGTAGGCATCCAAATATGTTTTTATGGATCTAGGGATTTGTTTTGGAAGCATAGGGATGGTGTTCTGTTGTTATGTCTAGATGAGTCACAGGCCAAGCATGTTTTAAAGGAAATGCATGAAGGAGTTTGTGGAGGAAATAATTCAGCAAAGATGACTACACACAAAATTTTCAAGGCTGGTTATTACTAGCCAAAGGTTTTTAATGATTCTTTTATACATGTGAGAAAATGTGAAGCCTGCCAAAAGTTTTCTAGAAAATTGAAGTATCAAGGGGCTTTGCCACTTCGACCCTTGCAGGCTGATGCCCCTTTCCTTCAATGGGGAATTGATTTCATTGGAGAAATATAGGAAAATTCAAGTGGAGGACACAAGTGGATATTAGTTGCCACTGATTATTTTACTAAGTGGGTAGAAGCAATCCCAACTAAGCAGGCAACAAGCAAAGTAGTAACAAATTTCCTGATGGACAACATTATTACCAAATTTGGTGCACCAATGAGATTGATCATAGATAATGGGATGTGTTTCAGGTCAGATGAATTCAAAAGCTTCTGTGGTAAGTATGGCATTACTATTTCTTATGCAGCCCCTTATCATCCACAAGCCAATGGTTAAACAGAGTCTAGTAATAAGAGCCTCTTGAAGATTATAAGGAGGATGTTAGGTCAGAACAAGAAGGCTTGGGATTCAAAGTTAAAACTGGCTATGTGAGCTGATAGGATTACCATTAAAAAGGAAATTGGAAAATATCAATTTGAGTTGGTGTATGGAGCACAAGCTAGGATGCCTTTGCAGAATTTTTTGTCAGTCTACAGGTTTGTCCTACAGGAGGATTTGGATGTTCCTGAACCTATGGAAGATAGAATGGAGCAACTTGCTAAACTTGATGAAGTAAGGAGAGAGGCCCAAAGTCAAAACATGAAGTTATAGGCATAGATGAAGTATCTATTTGACAAGAAGGCAAAGAATAGAAAATTTGAGGAGAATGATTTGGTGTTAATGTGGAATGCAAGGTGTTAGGAGAAATTCAAGCATGATATATTTGAAGCTCTTTGGCTGGGACCTTTTGTTGTTGTTGGAAAAAAGGGTGAAGACTCATACTATATACAAAACATGACTGGTGAAGATCAAGAATTTCCTGTTCATGGGAAATTCTTGAAGCTTTTGTTCTCTTGAGAAACACAGAGGATTAAGGGTTGCCAGTGCATGGAAAACTCTTGGTGATCCTCTTAAAAAATTATTTTCCATGCACAGTAGTTTAGGATTTTGTCCATTTCCATTTCACTTTCATTTTGCATTCTTTCCATCTGCTTCTTGTCCATTTCCATTTTGCTCATTTTGTGTCTAGTCTACTCACCCAAGATGTTGGATCCTTGCAATGATCTAACTATCATTCACCCCCAGACAGAGACACTATTGGAACTATAAAAATCTAGTGTTTTTACTTTTTGTCTACATTCATAATTTTCCAAGTGAGTCCTACCTTGAATACATTTCCCTCTGTTCGTGCATATTTTCTCCATATTTTCCCATGTTGCTCCATATGTTTCATTGAATCATGCATAATTCATATCTGGGTTTGTGTCGGTGTGACAATATCGGGGTCTCCCTGATCCATTTTTTGCTTGCAAACATCTGTGTTTCCTATTGGCAAGACGTTTCTTATGTTATGGCGATTTGATTTTCACTCACATGCATCGTTTGGCAGGACTTTCATGTGGTCCTAGTGATAGAGGATGATTCTATTCGTCAAGAGTTATATGTTTTCAGTGAAATGTCATCACGATTCCTTCTTGTCTTACCAACTTTGCACAAATGTTTGCTTCAGCCAGACAAGTTGCTTTCGGTGTGTGGTTATAACGAATTTCCATTGTCACACCGACCGGTGGTGGAAGAGTTGGTATATCGGTATGACTTATGTTGCTTCGGTATATTGTCTTGGCGAGCCCATTGGGTCTTGCTGGCAAAGTTTGATGAGTGGCTTTCAGTGAGAGATTTAGGCTGTCTTGGCGAATTGGTGTGTGCTTGGGGCATTTTGGTATGACAAAAAGTAATCTATAAAATGTCTCCCCGATTGTTTGAAGTTACAATGACATATATGGAATGGATGATGCATCGGTGAGAAATCTGGTAAGTTATAGTGACACAAAGCGAATAGGGGGTTTTCGATGTGACTAAATGAACTCTTTGGGACCTCTTCCCGATTGTGTATTGTCTTGGCAAAGGAAAATGATGGGCACTCATTGGTGAGAAAAACCTAGTGTCACAGTGACATACATGATGGATGGAGACTTCCGGTGGAACAAAAAGTAACCTATATAGAGTCTCTCTGGATAGTGAATTAGAATAGAGTGCATTTTGGTGAGAAGCTCCTTATGTCTCAGCGAATGGAAAGCACAAAAGAAATACATATCGATAGAACGTAATGTAATCTGTGAGATGTCTCATCGACATCACAGAATCAAGGTGAAACAGAAAGAGCATGGGGATGTTTAAGGAATGAATTTCCTTCGGCATAGCTAATGAGATGTCACAACGACTGTTACACTGGTGAATAATAGAAACCCAACACTGTGGCTGACATGAAAATTCCAAGGATATAGTTGGAAGGCCAACATGTTTAAGCCCGAATTCTGTGGGGGGCCAAAATGAGATCTCAATTTGAAATATTTTCTTAATGCTGGTGTATAAATAGGCATTCTATGATTGTAAATGAGACACCAGTTATTAGATTCGATACACATCAAGTAGATACATTATAGTAAAATTATCAAATTAGAGGCTATTGTTGCATGATTTCATAATGGAGGTATTTGTGATAATCAGTTGATGTTGTTGCATTTCTCTAGTGTCAATTATTTTGTTGAATCTAATGAGAGTATTGCTAAGTTGTCTCCAAGATGGATTCTTTCTGATTGTTTAAATTGGTATAACAAGTTTGTAATCAATTTATCAGTGCACATTTGTTGTATCTGTGTGGTTAATCAATTGGTTCTTTCAAGCAAAGATCAAAATCCTTTAGGTTGATCACAATAATCAGAGAAATTCATTTGGATTGTTCAAGTAGAGCTTAGCGATCATATTCTTGCATGTTTATACAAGTTGTAAACATATTTTATGCTAGATAATTTGAGTTTTCCCAAAGAAATGTTGCTCATCTTGATCTCATTTGAATCTGCATACCGAACAAGGCACTAGTCTCTGCACTTCATTATTTGGGTTCATTCACTTTTCTTTATATCTATTAGTTAAGCATTCATTATAGGATTTAGATCAAAATATCATTACTACTTTCAAGTTTGACTTCATTTGTTCACCTCCAATTGCCACTGTGAACAAATTGTTGTAAGAGGATAGATCACAAGTTAAGTTTGCTTCATTTGAAGAGGTACACCTGCCCAGGTTTAGCAACACCTAAAGAGTAGAAGCTTGAATTATTTAAACCTTGTCTATTACCCAGAAGCATATCAAGGGATTGGTAGCCTCTTGAGGCATTCAGCCTGCGTTTTTGAGAGCTAACATCCCCAATGCCAAAATGCTCAATCATAGAACCATCAACATGACAATCTCTATTGGCAACACCTTGAGAAGTCATTACAGATCTTCCAAGACTTCCCGATGTCATAAAGAAAACCAACGGTTATTGGAAAGAGTGACCACCATCAGCAGGAGTCATATCAAATACAAACCCATAGGCTAGACACACTCTATCGCTAAGACATCACATTGATATCTATCTCATGCAGATCTATCAACAAGAGTTTCGATGTCGCTAAGAGTTCAAAGCGAACAAAAATCCATCAGTGAGATATCCTCTATCGACAAGAGTTCACACCAATCATAGAACAGTCGGAGAGACCAACGCTATCGACAAGAGTTCTCTCCGAACATAGAGCTATCAGCAAGAGGAAAACCATTGGAAATATTTCTCACCAAAAGAACCTGCTTGTCGATTAGAGAAATATTATCACTAAGAGTTATCACCAAAGGTAGACCTATCAATGAGACCAAATCCATTGATTAGACTCTTATCGAGCCTTCATGTCACCCCAAAGACATTCTTGTGTAAGACCATCGATGAGACATACTCTATTGGAATGAGTCACTCCAAAGGTTCATGCCTCTCCCTAATGCCACTCATCACCAAGAGTCTTCTCGATGATCACCAGGAGACAACCCATTAGCAAGAGGTCTGCTTGGATGGAAAGAGATAGGAAATTCACAGCAATAGACATGTCTTGACAATGACTCATGTCGGCAAGACAAAACCAAAGTTGCAGCAACTTTTATCTTATGACCACAGCTACTAATCAGTAATGAATTTAGAGAGTCTCACCAACTTTGATCTTTTAGGAGTTTCATGCCAATAAGCTTGAGGCACATTTTCCAACATAACTATGCTGGTGGTAGACTATATGCTTGAATATTTGTTTGATATTGCATTATATTTAACTAATTAGAGTATATATAAGAAATGGTATTTTGCATTAAATGGCTTTCTTTTGAATGATGATTAATAATGAAATGTTATGCAAGTAAGATCTTTTGTTTTCTTGATTACATCCTATCTTTGAGGATTTTGTTCAATGGATTAAATGTTGATGTTATGAGGTGGACATGTTAAACTTCCTATTTAACATATTTGAAATTTGTCTTGCTCATGATTTCTCTAGCTGGCTCTTGATGAATGTTTCAGAATTGACTCTTCAATTAGTTTGAAGACTTCCTATTCAACTATTATCATGTGGCATATTTCTTTATGACACTTTGGTTCTGTTTAAGTTTAGTTGTTACCGTTTTCCATCTTGGTAGGTTGCACCAATTTTTGTATTCAAATAAGTAGATATTCTTATAAATATCCATCCTTAGTCTTTAGTTTGGAGTTAGTTAATATTTCGCTTTAGTATTATAATGTGGATTATCTGCACTTTTGTACTAGCCTTTTTTGGCCAATTGTAATGAAAATAAGGAGTTGATCTGAATCTCAATGTTAAAGTCCTACTAAAAGAAGAGTAGGGCCCGCTCAACCAAAGGAGGTGACTTGTGTTATTTTATTTGATTCAATTAATTTTTGTATTATTCATCTTAGTTAGAAAATAGGAATTTAGATCTCAGTTAATCATTATTGGGGAATGTGAATGCTTATGTTCTTAGGTTAAATTCATTGAGTCCTTAGAATAATTCATTTAAGCTTTAGTATGGATTTATATTCATTCATTTACTATAGATTTAATTGTTGTTCATAGAATTAGATTCTATGGTTATTTTAGAATGCATGTAGTTTTAATGGGGAAGACAATAATGGCTTATGAAAAGATGAAACTGAAGTTTATTTGGGATTTGTTCATGGAAGTTAGCATTACTTCTTTCTAGATTAATGTTTATTTTCCACAAACATAATTTTAGATTCTTTTCTACAAACATAATTAGATTTACCTTTCATGTACATTTAAATTCATAGCTTTAGATTATAAGTAGATTTAATTCTTAGCTTAAATCTTTCATGGATAAATTGCAAATAAGTCAAGTGAAGTCTAAACTAAGTTATTAGGGTCTAAACAATCATTAGTTAAGAGGTAAATTAGGATTAAATTTTTAGAAATAATTAGGAAATTGTTGTTAAGATCAGCTACTGATAGCTCGTGATAGCTTTTAAAAGATCCTAATGGAGCTAAACTACAACCAAAAGTCATTGTTTATAGTGCAAAACACCCTTATCGTATATAGCTCTAAGACACACCTGGTTCAATAATTGATAAATTAAATGATGCAAGAAGTGACATCAATGACCTTGCTCATCAGTTGACTCCACTTTCTTGTTCTCCTTGATGCCATGTAATAGTGAGCACCAGTGTCATAATCACCTTTTCTATGACAAGACCATGCAATATTATAATATGAATGAGCCCTCATGGGAGAGTGGATAGTCAAAACAAAAACTATCTCTATCGACTGTTCCACAATAAAATGCTGCCCTACGAAGGGAAAGAATGATAAGAAAAATGATTTAGTGTCAATTCATAGTATAGGAATTATTCAAAGGCTCTATGCATCTTTCCATTCCTTCATGAATACTACCCTTCTCACTGACTTGCACATCCAAGGTTCATCCAAGCTTCACAGGTCATGGATTTATGCACTGAAAACTAATCTTTGGATTCTTGATAGTCTTTATAGACATTGAAAATGTACCGACATACTTGATCCTAATTACTAACACCATTTCATCCTCAATAATACCTCTATCTAACCATTTAATCGAATACCCTTATTTGATTAAATTCATCAATCTTCCTCCCATAATTAAATAAATCATTTATTTGATTAAGTCATTCTCTCTTGTTAATTAAATGAATCAATGTGATGTAATCAACCCTAACTTTGTATTAATTAAATAAATCAATTTTATTGTATTAATTTCTAAAGTCTATCTCATTAAATTAAATAAATTAAAACCTTATTTGATTTAATCTAACATTCATCTCCTCTAATTAAATAAATCAAAAATCTTTATTTAATTAATCTTTATATCACATTCTTCTCACCTTTGATTTAAGTCAATCCATAAATCTAAGTCAAAATTGTCACATCATATAATCCTTCATTAAATTAATTAACCCTTGACTATTTTAATTCTAATCCATGTTCCATCCTCTAGCTTTTTCCACTTGCACATGAAAATAGATTTAATTCATTTATTAAATCTCTATTTTCTCTCAACATGGCATAATAGGGGAATATTCTTCCAAGATTAAAAATCCCTCCAAATAGGATGAGTCCTTCCAACAAGGCATTTATTTCACCTTACAAGTCCTTTTGCATTGAACCAAGTGGCCATTACTCCATTTGACTCTTCATCCTCCTTGTCATTTCACAAATTTCAAATTTCAAATAAAGGAATTTATGGGCACATTCATCAAAACATGCACATCCTTGGCTCACTCACATCTTGAAAAGTGGTATTTGGACATTGGTTGAAAGTTAGTCCCACATTACTTCATTTTGGAAATTTCTACATCTTGTTTTTCTATAAATAAGAGGTTTTTCTCCTCATTTGATCATCCAAAATTTGAGAAAAGTTACTATACTCAAATCCATTCTCAAGCATGGCAATTCTCATCTATTTTTATCAAGTCTTAGCTAGGTTATGAAGGTTTTTCATCATGGATCTTCATTGAATCTTCAACAAAGTGGATCACTCTTCATCACTCATCAACATTACATCATTGGAGTTGGGAAATAGCTAATTTTCACATCAAATTGGCACCAATTCCCCAATGGGATCAAGAGTTTTCTTGTTTAATTAGGATTTAATCTATCTTATTTCTTTCTTATTGTGTTCTTCATTTCATTTCCTAATTTAAGCTTTGAAAATGGATTTCATGGGGAACTTAGATTCTAACTTGCATTTCAATCTTCTAATGTTATTTTTTGTTGTCTCTTGCATGTAATAGATTCTTGGTTCTACATTTTGGTGCTAGAAGGAGGGAAAATCTTATTTTCTAATCATGTTTTTATCAAAAAAATTGTGCTTTTTTCTTTGTTTTTGTGTCTACAGGGAGCTCCACCATTGGTAGATCAACATATCAATATAAAACCATTGAAACTCTAGCATTACCATATAGCACCACTTCAAACTCCAAACAACGATGCTCTAGTGTTCCTGCCCAAAATTCAAAATCTTAAACTGCACCGCTCGGTCCATTTTCACATGCTAGAACTTTTAAATTCCAAACTCCACTATTGACCAAAATAGTGACACAATCATAGCCTCTATCCTTGCTACAAAGCAATGCTGACTGACAAGCGATGCCATATAGCACTGCTGGAGTTTTTAAACTGCACCACCTATGTGGGTTCCACCGCTACAGTAAAGTAAAAAGTGAAATTCAATTTTTTATGACATATGCTTTTTTAATTCTGATCGTTTGGATTAGTAAATGCTTTCCTGACCTCTATTTTGCAGATCTAATTGGTTTTCTTGTATGTTGGCTTGATCAAAAGTGAAGGAGAAAAGAGGCATGATGACATCACTTTCTCATGATACCAAGTGTTTTTGAACACTTTAGTGTTTGTTCAACACTCCTAGAGAATTCACAATTTCTCTTAAAAATTTGTTGTCTTTCATGTGCTTAGGACCTACTAAATCTCTTTTGGGCTCTAAAAAGAACATTTCAATTTTTGCTACAAAGGGCTAAAATGAACTTTAGGACAAACTCACTAGTTTTTCAATTTGGGTTCTAAAATTGAACAAGGAAATTTTCACATCTCCTTTGGTGCTTAAAAAGAAGTCATTATTGCTTTGTGGGTTTAAAATGAACTAGTGCTTCTTTGTCTTATAATTTCTTACTCAAAGTAATACCATTGAAAAGACGTATGTGCTTCTCTCCTGCCTCACGACGATCTTAAGAATCAAAAGGATTTTTGGTGGTCTTAAGTTGGGTAAAATAATTTCCTCCACATTTCATTTTGGGATTAAAATTGAACACATCTTGCGAGTGTGAGTGAAAAATATTGTGTATGTTGTCTCTTTGTTTCTCAACAAAGATCGATCAAACTACGGATATGTTTGCTCACTTTTTTTTTATCTTAGAGGGCCTACCTTGGGGAAAAATTACTCACCCAAGGGAATGACCCAACTAGTTACACACTAAGCCAGGTGTATTTCCAATCAGTATATAAAAGTGGGTACTAGAACAAAGGTCAGTATCATGCGGTTGGTCCTGACAAGAAGGGCAACAATGGTCTCTCACTGCATGGGTCAATCCCTATGAATGGAAAGTCTAAATTAAAACCCTTGTGTAGAAATGCCAAAATCCCTATCCATTTGTTGGTGCAAGAATAATCATTTTGGAGCTGCCCCACACTTTTACAGCTTTTAGTAGAGATGGAAAGTATGCCATGGGAGTTTCATGGGTATTGATGCTTGGCTTCCCCAAGAAGTGAGTGTCATGGAGGGGAGCCAGTGGGGTCAATAATCTAACCATCCACTAAAAGTAGGCATAGCTAGACTTTTCCAAGTGGGGATTTGTTGATGCTCCAAATGGCACATCAACAGTTAAACAGGATATTGCTACTCTATTTCTCCTGAAAGAGAAAGACAACACATGGATATCTTAGCTCCCAAGGTCTTTATAGTTGGTTCCCAACCATGCTGATGTTGTTCAATGGTCAATGTAATAGTAATATTCAAGGGGCCTGCTGGTGTTGAGCTTCTAGGTTGTTATGAGATCAAACATAAACTTAAACCTACTTTAACCAAGGTTTTTAAAGAAACAAAAAAAGATAGATCAGAGCTTTGGAACAAAAAAGAACAATAATTCATCCAACTTAACTAGACTCATTACCTTTCAAGGAATTCCTAACTAAAATTGTAGAACAAAATTAACTTGTGATTAACACACAATTTCATTCATTCACAGTGTTGATTTCTACAACATAGTACTAGTTACTATTTTAAATAAAACACAAAATAACATTTCATTCCTTGAAGACTTCACAAATAAAATGATTAACTCAAGACAAACACCATTCTAGAACACAACATGAAGTATACTTTAATCTAGTTGCTTCTATTGTTAGTGAAATAGATAAGCAACATTTACAAATCTGGCACAATCACTAGTGTACATAAAGTTTATGTCTTCAGATTGTTTCCATCTATACTAAGAGAACTTTGAGAAATACATTAAAATCTATGTTGAATCTAACCCCTAACCAAGAAGGAAAAAGAAACTCCCATAACTAAGAATTAGGATGTAGCTCTATCTCCTCTATCCTTTAGAAAAATTCCTACTCTATTGCTTCTCTTAACTTCTAATCTCTTAAGTTCTCCCCCTTTGCAAAGAGGTAAGAATGCCATATATACAAAGTGTACCAAAAATAATGCATTGTCCCCTATATTAGGGTTTACAAAATATCTGCTTTCAAGAGGTTCGGCCCTCAGATCTTTCCCAAGAGAGTCAATGGTGCATTCAATGTGAAGCCCTACTACCATGCTGATGAAAGATTTCTACCCTCAGGAGAAGCCTTTAGATCTTTTGATACTACAACATTAACTCCTCTATCTTCGTGTCCATACTCAAACTCCCTATGAAATCTGCCTTGAATGCTCCAAAGCATTACCATTAATACCAATCCACCCCCTCACCAGTAGACCACACAACTGTCCCTAAGACTTGTGGTTCTTTCTTTTTCTCGGCCTTCCTTCTACTCTAGATTCTTCTTTTGTTGACTGTCTCTGGAAGCATCATTGGGCCTCCCTTTAGATTTGAACATTCTCACCCAAGCCAATCCATTGCCCTTTAATCTCATAATGAGTTCATGTCATTCGCATCCTGCAGATCTTCTCCACAGGGGTGGTCAATCAGTCAAACTACCACCGATCAGCCCTCCTAGCTCCTCCTAATTGGTTAGACATATGCCATGCAAGATTTTCAGGTGGTCAAAGGTGGTTTGAATGGCATCACATGTTGGTGAGGCACTCATCCTGTCTCCCTGATATGCAATTATGTCTCTCTTAGCAGCCATCGGCATGATATATGACAGTCGATGAGACCATTTAGTAAGTTGTAAAAGTCATATTGATACCACAAAAACTATCAGCAAGACAGTCGTTATCAGCCAGAAGTCATGGCGAGCTCAATTGGTTACAAGACTGCACTCCCTTAGCGAGACCTCTCAGTGAGCCTTTCTTTCTTTGGCGAGCACACCCAGGTTGGGGAGACTCCTTCATGTCGGGGAGACCTCAGCTTGAGCTCATGCCCTATCACTGAGACCCCTACTTTTTGCTGAGACCTTTCATTGATTGCATTCCCTTTACCCTGAAGGGAGGAAACATGTCGACAAGACCACTACTAGTCGATGAAACATTCTGCTGAGCTCCAGATCTTTCAGTGAGCTCATTCTATCGGCAAGACTCTCTAGGATTAGCAAGATGTTGTGGCGATATCACTTCATTTCAGCGAGACTAGCTCCCTTCGCTGAGACATTATACCGAAAGGAGAACCCTTCAGCAAAACCTTCTCACTTCGGCCAGACCTCCTGACGAATATAAATATTTCTCCCCAATGTGGTTCCACTTCGGGAAGTCTCCTCTTCTTCGGTGAGACCTTTTGTCGACATTGACCTACTGTCACCAAGACGTCATTGTATCGGTAGGACCTTTCATCGAATGCATTCATTCTCCCTGGGCTCAGTATGTTTCGATGAGACTCCGATGGATTGGCGAGATGTTCTATCGGGTGGCCAGAGTTATAGCAATATCCTCCATGTCGGTGAGACAATCATCTATCAGGAAGACTTCTCCCTGATGCCAACCTCCTTTTGGCGAGCTTCAAGAATTTCGTTGAGACCCTCTCTGTTTAACAGGAGATTACACCGAAGGCATAACCTTTGGAAAGACTTTTAGTAGTTAGGGAGATATTACCCCGAAGCAATCCCCTCTTGCCGAAACCTTTATTTCATATTGGTGAGACCCTCAAGCTTCGGCCAGACCTTGTGATGTTGGGAAGATGCCTCACAAATTGCACTGTCTCATCGATATGTATTCTTTCATTCCACATGGGTCACTGTAACATTCTCCTATCGGGGAGATGTCCCGTAGACACCTTATGTCTCACCGAAAAATCTCCATAAGTTCACTTTTTGTTGCCAGGACAATATCATTCTCTCATCGATGAAGCAATATGACGATGTGATAAAAATGGGTCGGCAAGACTGCAAGACCTCACACTGATAGAATCCTCTTGTGCTTTGTTGGTAAGACCATATGCACTCACCAAGACATCTCTCCACTGCAAAAGTTTCTCACCGAGATGTATATCCTTATCAGTGGTCAGTAAGACACAAAGCATTCAACAAGACCTCACACTGATGAAAAAACTCTTGCTAAAGTGTTTGCTCATTCTGTGCTAGTCGATGAGACATGAAGAATTCGTTGAGACTTCTCTCCAAAGAAAAGTCTCTTGCCAATATGTGTATCCCTTTGTCGCCGGTCAGTGAGACATAAAGATCTCACCAAGACCTCCCTCTGTAGAAGGCATTCATGCTGATGAGAAAACTCTTAGTCACCGGAACAATGATTAATGTCTCGCCAATAGGTACTTGCATGTGAATCCCAATCACTGTGACATCCCTAAGGTCTTGCCGATAGGCAACATAGACATATACTAACAAAATACATTATGAGTAGGGAAGACCTTGATAATCTCATGCCGATATGAACTATAATGTGAATTATTTAGACTCAATGGAATTTATAGTACTACATGGCCAAATATGGGAAAAATATGCTCATGGTGGGACTTATTTGAAAAATTGTGAGTATGAACAACATGTAGAATCATCATAATTTTATAGTGCTAACACCCCATTTGGATTTTAAATAGACAGAGCCAAGCCACCAATCAGCAAGACATCTGAAAGGTCCCAGCGACCTTCCTCTTGAGGAGTTTTATGCTAAATGTGAATGAGGCATGTCTTCAGTTGGCTTCCCTAAGAGATATCCTCAGATGAGTGATTCAATCCTATAAAACAAATTCCTCCATTAGCCCTCAAGAGAACATAAAATATATCATAATGAAATACACCATTGTCTATGATAATGCCACTCAATTCTTAGCAAGAAGAAAATCAGCTCAAGCTAAGATAGAACCAAAATTTAACAGACCTAGCAGACAACTTAGTAAGAAAATAGAAGAACTCCCAAAGGGAAAAGCAAATAACCAAAGGAAACAAAAGAAAGAGAAAAGGGGGACCCGTTTTATTCTAGAATAAAATGGGGGTGGTTATTCAAGGCATAACGAGACTCAACAAATATAGTCTTTCATAGCCATAGGGTTCTACTTGTTCTTGGTTACAAAACACTTTCTTTGTTCATAAACATGGGGACATTAAAACTTCAAACCCTTTAGAAAGAAAATACAATTGACCAAATTTAGATGTTATTGCTTTCCCTTTGGATTCTATCCTTATAGGTTCCTAAACACTTGAATTTACATCACAATTTTCTTGTTAGAGTCAACAATAGGTAACCCTTATCTTGATTTCATCAAAATCCCACATGATGTACTTTGTGGGATGAGAATAAATTAGGACATTGGACATCTAGTTTCAAAAGCTAAATCAAGAGATTGTTTATGATAAAAAGAAGTCATTCAGCAAAGCAAAAAATAATTAAACCCCACACATGTGTCTCCAATGATTTCACACAAGATCAAAGTTCAAAAACCCAATACAAAAGCTCTTAGTCCAAAAGAACATCAAAAGTGTCTCAACACTATACAAATTCAAATGAAGATTACTTATCAACTTTTATAGAAGAGCTTCAAGAAATAATCCAAATTTGTATGAGTTCTTTTGTCAACAAAATCCAAATCTTTTTTGGGAATTTGAATACCTTGTCTAGATTAAAGCATGTTCTTCAAAACCGAGGTCTAGTAAGCAAGAGTCTTCTAGGTACACCTAGGATCAAAATCAAAACCTCCATCCATCTTACAAACATCAAACCAAAAATCATTTCACCATCAACTCTTGAAAAATCTTGAAAAAATTCTCCATGTTAAACTTTTGGAAAATCGAAATCAAATCAAATCCCAATCATCTTATTTGATTAGATGTGTGTAGATGCATCCTTCTCCACATACTTGATCAAATTATCAAACCTTGTGAACAAATTTATCCCTTGATAACATCCAACATCTTGGGATTTAAGAGTTCATTATCCAAAATAAAACCAAACTAATCAAAATCATCTTGTTTGGATAGGTGTGTTTAAATGAATCCTTCTTCTCACACCTAGAAAAATTAGCTTCTTGTGAATGAATTTACTCTAGGACAACATCCAACCTCTTAGATTTATGAGTCCACTATCCAAATCCAAATGTATATCCAAATCAATCACAAATAAAAAATCAAACATCAAATTCAAGTACTAAAGTTTTAACATACCCTTCAATATTTTCTCAAGAGTTCCAATCATCCACATCATCCATCTTACACATTTCATTGTCACCCTTTGATCCTTAAATAATCCTAAATTTTCTCTTTTGTGCCTAGAAATATATCATTCCAAAGAATTAGAGATTCATATCCCATATTCTTGAAAAATTAATCCCTATTTTATGGTGCAAACTAGATCTCAACACAAGAGGAACATGGAAGCCAACAAAGAAACATCCACTTCAAGTGACCTAAGTTAAACTAATGCTGAAATGAACCTTATTAGATCAAGCAATCCTCTAATTAACTTTCCTTCATCATCACAAAATCCTCAAGAGGAAGGACAAGTGGAGGATCTTACCCATAATCCCTTTGGGATGTCACAAGAGGAGATCAACTAGATGGTCCATGTAAGAATTTTCTATGAAGGTAGCCACCCAAGATCTAGAGGCCTAATAGAAAGCACAAGAGTAAGAGAGATAGAAACAAGATGACAAGAATAAACTATATTTTTTCAATAGAATAGAATGTAATGAGCAATAGTACATAGGAGATCCCTTGGTTATATAGCCAAGGTGAGAACATAGAAGGTCATAAGATTATGACAAGTGTCGTAATCTTATGACATGAGACAACAATGAAAAGTTATCACTCCACCTAAAGTGGAAAGGGATAATGTGATAATCTCCACAAAAGGTGGAGAGATAATCACATGATGTGTCCAAAAAATGTGGAAGTGATAAAGTAATGAGATGTCAAGTCCACCAAAAGTGGAAAATATTCAACAACCTCCTATGTGGTCCCTAAGTAAACTTAACTAAGGTGTAATCAAGACTTAGGATAAGGCACAACACATTTAATTACACCAACACCCCCCCTTAAGTGCAACTTAGGGAGAATGTACACAAATGCAAACAATGCAAGATGGGTCTCGACTACAAGGCCATGTTACATACCCGTGTACACACAATGCAATCTCTTGCAACAAGAGAAAAGGAGAAAACCCAGTGCGACAAAACTCCTCCCAAAAAGAGAAAAAAAAAGGAAACATGCTCTAGGAAGGATAAAACCTCAAGTGAGGAAAAATTCCCCCCCATAAGAGGAATGAAGAAGTCCATGCAACCCCCCCTCAATGGTGAGTCACTACTCAAAAGTCACAATGTCAAGAGTCCCCAATCTAAACTAAAGAAAGAGATAATGTAGAACAATGTGAAGGTTGAAGTAGAGTAGACTAAGGATGATGATGAGTCCTCCAAATGTTGTTACAAAAGAAATACCAAACCGTACAAAGCATTGATGGAAAGAATCAGGTACAACTGTAGAATATGCCACATAACTGGTGACTGAGTTGAATCTGTCAACTCAAGAATAACTACAGAATCTGTCGATGAAGAGTTGTAGAAGAATCCACACTGCAATAGGAATAAGGTTAGAACCAAGAAGACAACTGCGTGAGCATGAACTGAATGCCCATCAATAGAAGATTGGTACAATCTATGTCTCACTGGAGCCATGCACAAATTGTACAATCCAAGTCTCATTGGAGCCATGCACCAAGTCTCTAGATGTAGAACCAAACTTCTGAAGATAGGTAGAGTGCTTCCAAAATAAGGTCTATATGGTGATTAGTCCATCTCACCGAAATACATGGGTAACTAGCCACTGCATACACAGAGTATATAGGAACTAACACTAGATACATAAATCAATCTAAAGAACATACAATACATTGTAGAGTACACTGAAATAGTAGATTGTGGCACCTTATTTTAGTGCGATTGCAACATTACAAAGAGAACTACAATCAACATGATGCAAAATTGGAAATGTTGATGAAGAAGCCAACCAAATGAACCCAAAGCTGAAGACCATGAAAAAATCCCTCCAAATGGATGTTGGTAGGAGCAACTAACCCCTATTGATTGTCGATTATAGGAAAAAATGGTCCAAGACAAGGCTCGATCGGGAGGCAAAATAATTTTCCCAGGTTTGCTTATTATTGCATGATTTGTTGTTAAAAAAAACTTAATTAAAAGTTTAATTTAAGAACATTATTTATTCAAAAAAGCTTTATTATTAAAATAATAAGATTTATTTTTTGTGAAAAAAACATTATTAAAATAAAGAAAAAAACAAGTTGTTTTCTTTTAAAAAAACTATTATAAAACAATAAAAGAAAATTAATTTTGAAAAAAAAACTCATAAGTCTAAAAAAGAAAAAAAACATTAGAAGTTTTATTTTTAAAACTTAATAAAAGTATTTAAAAAAATATATTTTTAAAAACTTAATTAAAACCTTCCATATAAAAAAAAAATTATTTGAAAAAACTTTTAAAAAAAATATAAATAAATAAAGTTTTATTAAAAATCTTTTTAAAAAAATTTGGCTAGCCGGTGAGGGTGGCAAGGATGCCACCCCCTGCAATCTCCAGTGGTTGTGCAAGGGGCAAACGACCATGTCGCCGCCGCCGGCACAAGGCCTACGGTCCATAGGTACTATCAGTACCTGCATATTGCAGGTAAATAATTTTTTTTACAAAAACAAAAACAAAAAAAAAAAAAAAATTGTTTAATTTTTTTTACTTTTCAAATTTAAGGAAAAAAATTGCAAAAAAATTTTAAAAAGAAAAATCATACCACTACATAGGTAGGACAGTACAGCCTGCCTGCTAAATTTTTTTTGCCTCTGAGAGCAACTTTGTCCAAATTCGATGATTTGGCAGTCGATTTAGGGGTTTTTGGCCCTTTTGGATGCAATGGTGATGTCCTTTTTGGCTAAAAATGCTCTGAAGTGGTAGCTAGCTCTTGGATATAGCAACCATGTCCAATCTTCAACCCTTTGCAGATTTGGCCTCCAATGTCCAACTGAGACGAAATGAAAGGAAAATCTGACTATCTCAGACACTCTAGATGTAATGGCAAGCTTATATTTGATGCAACAAGCTCCCAAAATGTACCTACAATACAAGACCAAAAATGGAACCCTCCAAGAATCTCTCCAAATGACTAACCAAAGGCACTCCAATAGTTTTGATACCATGTAAGAATTGGCTATGAAGGTATTCACCCAAGATCTAGAGGCGTAATAGAAAGCACAAGCATAAGAGAGATAGAAACAAGATGACAAGAATAAACTATATTTTGTTAATAGAATAGAATGTAATGAGCAATAGTATATAGCAGACCCCTTGGTTATATAGCCAAGGTGAGAACATAGAAGGGCATAAGATTATGACAAGTTTCATAATCTTATAACATGAGACAACAATGAAAAGTTATCAATCCACCTAAAGTGGAAAGGAATAATGTGATAATCTCTACAAAAGGTGGAGAGATAATCACATGATGTGTCCACAAAAGGTGGAAGTGATAAAGTAATGAGATGTCAAGTCCACCAAAAGTGGAAAGTCTCCAACAACCTCCTATGTGGCCCCTAAGTAAACTTAACTAAGGTGTAATCAAGACCTAGGACAAGGTACAACACATTTAATTACACCAACAATCCAAAATCCCAAAAATCATAAAATTATCAACATCATGATGAAACTCCATCCATCACTATACATTCTTGAATTAACAAAGCACGGGGCTAAACTCCCTTTCGATTTTGATGCGAGCACCATTATGGAACCATCTTTTGGATCATGCCTCCAATTTCATCCATGCCCCCAATTTCATCTACACCCCTAATCCAAAATGTCACTCAAAACATCTTGCAAATCACATCATCAATTGCTCCAACTCAACCAATCATTAACAAAGGGAGTGCATTTCTCAATGCATTACAAACACACCCTCTTGTAAATAATCAAGATTTGGATGCAAACACTATTTTGGGTCAATCCATCCCCCAAAATCCATTACATACATATGTCCCCCTCACCTTTCACAATGACCCATCATCATCATCATTTCATGCAACACCCCAAACCTCTCTCCCCATAAACTCACAAGGGGAAGGTGACCTATTTGGACCAAGGGGAATTTTTGATCCTACATCTTCATCATTCCCTCAAGGGAGCATGCCACTCGCTTTCCCACCACTTCCACCACTACCATCAATATCCACACCATCTCTTGGTTTAGGGCTTCCTCCTTTACCAAACATCAATCAAAAAAATCAAATCAACCCAACAATCATCAATCAAAGCATCATACCAAATCCTCAAATCTTGCCATCAATATCACAACAATAGACAACAACCATCCTGATAATGCAAACCACCACCACAACATCAAATATCCCTCAAAACATGGTCTCAAAAGGACCAAGCATACCGATGGCACCATCCACCACTCATATCCCAATCATCAATACAACAGTGCCTCTCATCACTACAACAAACACCATCCCAAACCCACCTCCACCACCACCATTACTGCAATCAAACACATCAAAGCAATACAACATTGCATTACAAGCTTCTCAACAAGCAGCTACCAAAAGGAACTTCAACAAATCCAAAACTGACAAGTTGCACAACTAGCCACTCAGCAAGCACAAACACAATTAGCTACACAACAAGCTGCTCAAGCAATGCAAGCTGTCCAAGCAGTGCAAGTTGCTCTAGCCACACAACAAGTGCAACAAGAATAGAAGGATGCTCAATCCAAAGCCCTATTAAAAAAATAGCAAGCTACCCAACAAGCACAAGCCCATACATAGGCTTAAGCACAAGCTTGAGCCTAGTACCAAGCTCAACAGGCGCAAGCACAAGCATAGTACCTCACACAAAAAAAAGCTCAATAACAAGCATACCAAAAAGCATTGAAACAATACCAAGAGCAAGAAGAAGCATCCCAACTAGCAGCCCAACAACAAGCATTTTTGGTGCAACAACATCAACAAGCTCAACAATAGGCACTATTAGCACAACAGCAATAGGATCAACAACAAGCATTGTTGATAAAATAAGTACAAGCATATTTGGTGCATAAAAATGTGCAAACACCATCCATCAACACACCAACCAATCCACCCATCCCCCCAACAAATGAACCACCATAGAACACTTTCATCCCACCCATTGATTCACAAAATAATGTCACAACATAGATCAAGTTACTCTCGCAACAAGTGCTTGATCTTCAATCAGCGAAAACCAAAAAGACACTCAAAAACCTGTGTCCTTATCCATTTGACAGGAGTCTTGCAATGAAACCGTTCCCAAAGGGATTTGAAATCCCCAAATTTGATAAATATCAAGGGATGAGAAACCCTGAAGATCACATTAGGGAATTCCAGGTTCATTACATGAAACTCACTGTAACTAAGGGTAATTTCTTAGGATTAGATTATCAATTATATAATAAACCCCAAGACCTGTCAAGAACAATGAAAACTAAAAATAAGAACAATTATTCCTATCATTCGTAGGAGTTTCCATGATTCACCTTGATAGTACCTTCTAACTTGTTGATTTGTGTTGCCCTCAGATTCGACGTGCGAGTAATCCTTGATGAAGACCTACACAAGCTTTGAAGGATTTTCTTCTAAAATGCCTATGTCTATGACAATATTATTGAAATTTCAATGAAATATGCCAATAAATGCTATGATGCCTATAAAATCCTTAAGTATGTTAGTGCGTAATCTAAAAATGAGAGCAAAATAGCATTTTATAGAAAATGCCATTTTGGATGGATAGACGAGATTGACTTTCAACAAAAATCTAAAATCAGAGGACAAGATTAAATCTGATAATCCCTAATTAGGGTTAGGGAAAAATCCTTAAGAGAGCGGTTGACATGTCATATGAGAAAATGAAATCGACGGTGAAGAATAAATGAAATAATTAATTTCAAAAATAAAGATTTCCGAAAATCAAGAAGATAAAGACTGTTTGATTTGTAAGATTCAAAAAATCAAGAAGATAAGAGGTGGAGAGAAAAGAAGATTTGAAAAATCAAGAATCAAATAAAAGTTATTTGATTTTTTGAAGGAAAAATATTATTTTGAATTAAAAATAAATTTAACTCAAAAATGAGGAAAAATCATGTGACATTAAATAATTAAAATCTTTAATCATTTACTAAAAAGCAGGAAAATTAGAAAGTGGGATAATTTAAATAAATGATTTTATTTAAATTAGAAAAATCCAAGAGATAGGAATTGGACAATTTTAAATAAATATCTTTATTTAAAATCAAGAAAAGCAATGGTGGATGATAATTAAATAAATTGAAGAATGTATTTAATTATAAGAGGTCATGAGATATTAATGACGCATTAAATAAATAAAACTTATTTATTTAAATAATCAGGAGGAAGTAATGGACAAGAATAATTAAATAAATTAAGAAATTTATTTAATTTTGAGAGACATTAGATAATTAGTGATGCTTTTAAATAAATAAATAAAATTTATTTATTTAAATAATCAAGAGGAATAAAAGACATGAATTAATTAAATAATTATGAATTTTTTAATTAATAGTTGAATTTGGACTATAGACGAAACATGATAAGTCATAAAAATATGGTTTGCAAGTCTAGGCCATTTTTATGTGTCTACAGTCACATATGACGATACCTATTTGATGTGGTTGTTTCCTAGAAGTTTGGGTGTCCAAGCCATGAAGTGGTTCTCTTGCCTTCCTCCAGGAATCAAAAAGTTTCAAGAGATAGTAGATGCATTCATAAAAAATTATGCCTTCAACATTGGTATGGATGTTAGTCTAGAGGAACTATTAGCTCTAAAACAAGGCAAGAATGAATCATTTGCTTCCTTCTTACAATGATGGTGATCCAAGGCCAATCGAAGCAAGTGGGTCATGCCAGAAGAACAACAAGTTTGCAATATCATTTCAAATCTTGAAGGATCCTTGGCATTCCATCTCAAAGTGAAAGGTATCATCACATATGACCAATTGATCTCGAAGGTACTCAACATTGATCAAGCCCTTATGGCACAAGGAGGATCACCTGCATATCCTGAACAACAAAACAATTCCCCATCCACCAGTTGCAATGACAAACCTCACACATGGGAAAAGAATCAAAACATTACCAATGATGGTGTTGTTGATGCCAAAGTTTTCATCAGTGCCCCTTGGAAAAACACACCCACATTCCAACAACAACCCCAAAACCACTATCAAAACAATCATCAAGCTAATGCAACAACACAACAATAGAATAATCAAGCAATCAACAATGTAAACAATTGAAGGGGACCACTCTAGTGAAACAAAAACTCCCCCAAGCAGACGTACACTACCCTTAGGGAACAAATCGAGGTTATCATGAAGAAATTAATAAATGAAGACCTCATCAAGGCTCCCACCTATGAAAATTACTAGGAACCAGATGTGAAACCACCCTAGTACAATGAAAACCAGCTCTGCGATTTTCACAAAATCAAAGGACACACCACTAACAGTTGCATGAGGTTAAAAAAACTAATCCAAGACCTCATTGATAAAAAAAGCATAAATGTGGAGCAACAACGGGAAATCTGAACCTCAAAATCTACACAATTCTAATGAAAAATCATAATAACAAGCGAAGCAATAACATGGATAAGGCAAAGGACACCTTTAAGAGCATGAATCATGTATATGACCATGTCATCATATCCTTGGATGAATATTTCACTACCATCACCATCAAAGGAGCCCATGTTGATATTGGAGTCACCATAAGAGGTGGGAAAATTACCATTGCAGGGTCATCTCAACCAAACAGAGCACCCAATTCCAACTCAAGATCTATTCCCAATGGTTATAATGTCCTCAATCAACTGAAAAGAACCCCAAAAAAAATCTCCATAATGAAGTTGCTAAAAATTTCATCTACACACAAGAAAATCCTTGAGGAAGCATTGGCTTCATCCACCATACCCGCGGATCTAGATATAGACCAATTCCAAGTTATGGCCAAAAATATCATTACACCAAATCTCCTCATGTTCTCCAATCAAGACTTCCCCATGCAACCATCTCACAATCATGCACTCCATTTGGAGGTCCTAGTGCATAAAAAACAAAGTTAAGAGAGTCTTGGTGGATGGGGGTGTTGGTTTAAACATTTTCTCCCTCAAGCTCATTAAGAATCTAAAAATATTAGAGGATTCCATCAAAAAATGAAAAGGCATTACAATCAAGAAATATGACGATTAGGAAAGAGTGTCCTAGGGAATAATCCAACTCCCTATTCAAGTAGGGCCAACAATAATGGAAACCACCTGTTAGGCCTTGGACCTTGATCTACCTTATAACATTCTCCTAGGCTATCCATGGATTTATGTAATCCAAGTAGTAGCATCAATCTTCCATCAATGCATTAAATTCACATATCAAGGCCAAGAGGTAACCATCCATGGGGACCCTGAACCATTCTCTTACTGCAACAACCTCAAGACAAAATATTACAAAATCCCTCAAGTACCTAAAAATGATGAAGGCCCATCAAATCCATACAATGATCCAACCACTCTTGCCTCCACTTCTGCGATAGAGACACCCACCACTGCCACCATTCCCATGATCTCTAATATCAAATTCATCATCTAGGACAATGGTTGTAGAAATTATACAATTCCTAAAAATGTTTTTGTGGTAGGAGAGTTACCACAATCTCCCAAATCATGGGGACGACCGTAATCAAATGAAGCCTCCACATCCCAAACATCTACTAAAAGATATTCCAACCTTAGAAGTTGGCGAGATGTCAACTAAGAAGTAATAGAAGAAGATACATCCCATCTCCTGTACCAATACAATGGACCAATAGCTGATCTACCTATGGATGACAGCAATAAGGGTTTGCAATTGATGCTTGCCATGGGCTATGACAGAAACCAGAGGCTTGGAAAAAATGACAATGGGCTTCTAATACCCATCATTCCTGAGATTTGAATGAAAAATATTGGCCTCAGATGTACCCCTCTGAGTATAACCATATGTGGCTAGAATCCCCCAATTAAGGTCAAAACTCCTCAACAATTAGTAGTCAAACTTCGCTTAACGATATCTACAGATCAAGTCATAGACAACTTCACATTTGAAATTAGTGATGAAGAAGATCCCATTACCAATCTACCTATACTTTTTGAGGACACTACCCTTCTTATGATTAGTACCATGCCATTCGAGTCACCTAGTCAAAACCATGAAATCTGCCTAGTTTACCCCCAACTCATTGACTATGACCAACAAGGACCACCAATTCTTGACATATTCAAAAGAAATGAGGTACTCTCATAATTTATGGGATTGCTAGATAATATTCCATGTGGGGATCATAAAGTAGGATTTATCATTGAGTTGGAAACACATGCATACTATGGGGAACAATTGAATCCCTCAATCACAAAAGTGAAAAAATGAGAATAATCTCTAGGTCCTTGAGTGAAAACCACACTGTGGCACTCTCTGACCCAAAAATAGTAAAAATAAAGGATGCACGTGATGGTGAAAACCTCTTTGAGATTCCCAAGGATGGGGGATTCAATCTTTCTCTCAAAGCTCTACATCAAGAAAAATCAGCAGTTCTAGCCAAAAAATGCAACCCAGTCAATTTGGGAATAGAAGAGACACCACACATCATATTCTATATTGACTCATTACTATCAAAAGAATAGGAGCTCCTAGCAACCTTCTTAAGAGAGTGACAAATCAACTTTTCATGGAGCTATGTAGACATACCTAGGCTAGATCTAGAGATTGTGGTCCACCATCTAGCAATCTACTCCAAAGCAAATCCCGTTAGACAAAAGCTTAGGAAAATGCATCCTCAAATTGCTTTGTTAGTCAAAATGGAATTGAATAAACTACTTGATACATGATTTATAAGACCAATCGACTACCAAGAATGGGTATCAAATCTTGTTCCTATTTCAAAATCTAATAGGGGCATCCAAATCTACACATATTTCAGAGACCTAAAAAAAGCATGTCTGAAAGATGATTTCCCATTTCCTAACATTGACATGATAGTGGAAATGATTACAGGACATGAAATGCTTACTCTGATGGATGGTTTCCCTAGGTACAACCAAATAATGATTTCCAAACACAAAATGGACTTCACTTGCCCATGGGGGACCTACTGTTGGAACATGATGCCATTCAGCCTAAAGAATGTTGGGGCTACCTACCAAAGAGCCATGATGTTAATATTTCATGGCATGGTCCACAAAACTATTGAATATTACGTTGATGACATACTAACAAAATCTAGAAAGAGGAGAGATTTCATAACAACCTTGAGTGCTATTTTCAACAAGTTGGAGTAATACAAGGTCCGCTTAAATCTAAAGAAGTTCATCTTTGACATACAATCAGGAAAGCTACTAGGATACATAGTGTCAAAGAGGGGTAATAGATCTTCCCAAGGAAAAATAAATCCTTTAGATGGAGGCACCCAAAGCATTGAAATAGTTGAGAGGCCTCCAAGGCAGGCTTCAGTCTATCCATAGATTCATAGCACAACTGGAAGATAAGAAAATCCCTTATTCTCACCTACTCCACAAGGGGGTAGCATATAAATGGGATGAAAAGTGTGAGGAATCCTTCAAAAAAATCAAAGAATATTCACTCACACCTCTAGTCCTCATGCCACCAATCCCAAGAAAGCCACTAATCCTTTATGTTTTAGCAATAGTAGTAGCCCTTAGTGCTCTCCTAGCTCAACATGATGAAAATAGGATAGAAAGGGCCATCTATTACATCATCCGTACAATGATCAGGCATGAGTTAAAATAATCATTCATCAAAAAAGCTTGTTTAGTAGTAATGTTTGCTTCACAGAAATTCAGACACTACATGTTGGCACAAAAATAAAATCATCACCAAAATCAATCCACTCAAGTATCTTATCTCAAAAGCAATGCTCACTAGAAGGGTGGCCAAGTGGGTCATGATACTATCAGAGTATTGAATATGTAGAGCAGAAAGCAATCAAAGGCCAAGTCATCACAGATCAACTCATAGAAGCACACATCTATTCAGAGAATCCACTCATATCAGAGTTTCCAGATGAATCCATCTTCAATCTCAACATAGCCGACCACCAGAAACTTTACTTTGATGGTTCCTACACACAACATGGATCAGGAGTCAATGTCTTCTTCATCACCCCACAGGGGGACTATATACCTAGATCCTACAAATTGGCATTCCCCTGCACTAATAGCATTGTAGAATATGAGGCATTAAGTATAGGTCTAAAAATAGTAGTGTAGTGGCACATCATGTCCCTCAAAGTATATGGAGACTCCCAGCTGATAATAAATCAAGTGAATGATAAGTACCAAAAAAAGGATGATAAGTTGACTCCATACAAAACATTGGTAGAAAGCTTCAAAGAATCATTCATAGATATCACATTTGAGTAGATTCCCAGAGTAAATAACAAAGTAGCAGATGCCATAGAAATAATTGGATCCCTATTGGACATCCCTCGCAATGTTCTGAGACATGAATTCCTTATAGAGTAGCTTCTTGTACTTGCATTTGAGGTACTGGAGTCAGAATTGTGTGTGAAATTGTTGATCCTGGTGATCCCTAGTACCTTGACATTTATACCTACATATGAATAGGGGTCCTACCTACTGACTTACCCTCAAGTCTAAAAAGAACCTTTGTCTAGAAATCATTCTGATTTGTCATCCTCAGAAACACCTTTCACCATAGGAGCATAGAAGGAACCTTATTACACTACTTAAATGTTGAGGAGGCATTGACTGCCTTAACTAAGGCGCATAACGGTATTTTTTGTTTGCACTCGAGCGGAATGGCCTTAGCCAAGAAATTGTTGAGGATGTGGTATTATTGGCTTACTATAGAAAGGAAAGCACATGACTATGTGAAAAGATTTCTACAATGTCAGCAACATGGGGAACTCATCCATGCTATAGCTCAAGAGCTCCATCCTATTGTCACACCATGGCCCTTTTCACAATGGGGAATCAATCTCATTAGAAAAATCACTCCCATCTCATCCAGTGGCCACAAGTTTATCATAACCACCACTGAGTACTTTACCAAGTTGGTGGAAGCCATCCCCATGACATGCATCATAGGAAAGCAGATATCAAATTTCATCCTGAACTATCTCATATCTTGCTATGGTGTCCCACAAGCTATTATCTCAAATGATGGGACACCATTCAAATATCAGGATGTTTGTGACCTATGCAGAAAATTCAAAATCTAGCATCACTTCTCCACACCATATTATCCCCAAGGAAATGGCCAAGAAAAAGCCACCAATAAAACCATCTTGAAGATCCTCAAAACTATAGTCAATGATGTAGGTTGTGACTAGCATCTGTAGCTAAATATCATCCTCTAGGCCTATCAAACCAACATCTACACAACCAACGACACCACTCCATTCTCCTTGATCTACAAATCATAAGCCATCCTCCCCATTGAGATTAAGCTCCCATCGCTGAGAATATCATTACAAAATCTTATCACAAATGAGGAATACAGAGTATCATGACTGAACGAGTTAGAGCTACTAGATGAGTGGTGTATGGAGGCATTAAACTATTTACAAGTCTATTAGAATCAACTCAAGAGGAGCTATTACAAAAAGATCAAGAGTGATACCTTTCAAGTTGGAGAATTGGTACTCAAGGAGAATTAGAAGATGTCCCAAATCCAAACAGAAAAGAAAAATTTGAACCCAACTAGTTGGTCCCATTCATTATCACATCAAGGTAAAAGTCAAGGGAATATCGGTTATCAACACTTGAAGGCGACCCTCTGCAAAAGCCCATGAACAACTCCCATCTCAAAAAAAATTATGCCTAAATATTTCAAGGTATAGAACCAAAAAAATAAAAAAATATCCTCAAAAAATGTTCACCTTGATGAAAACCTTGCAAACAGGCATCTTGGTGACAACAAAAAAATCAAAAAAGTAAAAAATTCAAAAAAATTAGAAAAGGGATTGAAAATAGTAAAGAAAAAAATCATCCTCTAGTGAAAACTACTTCGGTCGCACTTTGGGAAAGTACCTTGGTGAAAACCTGACAAACAGACACCTTGTGTAAATAAGCACTTTCCTTCCACTAGGATCTTCATGACCCATTCTACATCACCCATCCATCAAGCTTCCATCATCTTTTGCAATCCATATCACCATCCATCATCCATTTGGCATCCGTATCATAGCTTGGTCCTATGTTTGTGTCATGATCCCTCGTAGTACTACTTAGCCCATTCTTAAGGTTAGTGTGTCTTGCCTTTATCAAAGTAGTCTATTGCATCACACTGGGGGCATGTTCTCATCGGATTGGATTCGTGTATATTCTTGAGGTCCCTAAATAAAAAAATCTAAAAACGTAGGCAAGGTTGATCTTTGATCATCCCCCAAGACACTTAGGTCAGTCCTCTAAGAGTCAATCATAATAAACTTGCAATCCATTTGTTCATATCTCATCAATAATTGAGTCTATGTTAGTCAAACTACGTGGTCTCTGCATGTATAATGTAGGAAAGGCTAATCTATTGGTCAGCCCTCAAGGCCCCTAGGATAGGTCTTTAGGTTAGTCTCTTGGTAAAAATCTCAAAAAATCCTAAAAGATTGGAAATTCAAAATATCAAAACATTTGAAAAATCTCAAAAAATACCAAAAATAGCCTCAAAACATTTCAAAAAAATCAAAAACATCCAAATATTTGAAATATCCATCCATCACATCTCGCTTTCACCCACAATAAATATCAATCATAATAAATCAAATGTCATCCCCAACCTTTGGTAAAACAGTCCGAAGCAAGTCTAGCAAATAAAAAAGTGAACCAAAATGTCAAAATCTCAATTCTAGGTCAATACATAAACAAGTTGGTCAAATCTTGGTGTGAATAGCCTATCATCCAATTAGTTCCATATCAAAATCATCTAATATCATCATGTCCTAGGATGCATCCTTCCTACAATGGACATCAACATTAGGCATCACTGTAGTTTAGTCTTGACTAGTGGTATTGAAGAACATTAACTTGTTTGTTTACTTTGTCTTTGTCTTTTGATTTATCTTTTTTGCACTCATTCCAATGACCTCTATATGATGTCCAAACAAAATAATTTAGAGAAATAGGAATGGAGCAATTATCATTATCTTTTTATCTATTGTGCTTATTGGATATCTTTGTAATATAACTTGGTCATGCGTACTTTGTTTAGGTGTAGGAAGAATGTTTTAAATATCTTGTTGACCACATAGGAAGGCTTGCTTTTCTATGTTTTGGTCTAAGATGTTTGGAATATATAAACTACATTTTAAATAAGGTTTTGTATGACAAGTGTGAACAAAGATACTCCTATCTGATTGTCAAGTCAAAGTTAAAGTCCATCTCACTAGTTACAACACCATCCTAGTTCTTTATACCTCGATGGATCGTAATTACGTGTGTAATAAAACATAAGGTAATTGGCCCTTTGAAAATCCCAACTCGTTAGCAAGAAGTCATCATTATCATCTCTCATGTCTTGTTGGAATCTCTTACTTTCTTCTATCCACTTTTCACACTAACATGGTACCATGACAGTTAATCAAATCATCATAAACATTGCATCCATCCTGCATTCACAAACGATCAGCACATTGCATTTTGCATATTGCATAACATATAGGAAGCATTACATCATGTCATAACATTACATTTCCATCATTGAATAATATAGATTGATCATTACATTGCATTCATTTCACATAAACATAAAAGCAATCGTCCCATAGCATTATAAACATCTGCATCATCATAGCATCATTTACATTACATAATCATCTCATAACACATATAAGCATCCATTATGCTATCACATACACATAAAACATCATTTTCATCCATTGTATCATATCATAGATATCGTCATAACATTCATGAAAATCATTACACATATCATCATCATATCACATCATCATAAGAGCATGTCATACATAGAAAAGTACATTACATCATACCATCCATCAATGCATCATATAGATTTGTTAGTCTAAGCATTTGCACATCATAACATTTTGCATACATCAGTAAAAATGCATAAGAAAATGTACTGAAAAAGAAATGCATCCATCATGACATAGCATATGCATCACATAAACATCATGGCATCGTAAGATAGAATCATTGCATAGCATACAAGAATAAGAGCCATCCATAATGTATCAAAGTAAAGATAGGACATCACATATTATCAAATTAAAATCATCATCTCATATATCATCAAAATAATATACTGCTATGGTAAAAAAATCGGATCAATGTACATGTGTATGTCAAAAAGTACAAAAGAGCCCACTAGGGCTATCAAAAATGAGCCCATGAGGCACAAAAAGAATCATGTCTTGATCAAAATGAGGGCTAGCCCTGCTAGCTACTACCCTCACCACCTGCTCTCTCCTCGTTCTCCTTTCTTATCCTATTTCCTATCTGTTATGAAAAATCTGGAACTCGAGCTACCCTCAACATGACCTAGTGGTAACACGGCCTATAATAGTCAGCTTCACTGATGGCCTCCCTATAAGCCCAAAGTGATACTGTGTTCTAGGAGGAAGGGGAAATCATGCTCTCTAAATGTTGTTGGCAGCCTATCTCTACCACTACCTGTAACTCTATGGCCTATCTCTACAAAATGGCCTAATCTCGCACCACTCTGGCCTAATCTCTCTCGACTATCAATGCATGTACTGAGGCCTGTAGCTACAAAATTTTCCTAACTGTAGGATATGGTTGTAGGGGAGGTTGTACATGAGGCTAATCCTAATCCCCATCCCTTAGGGGTGTCAGGATCTTTTCCTGGTGTCCTGGATCCTGGTCCTACCGGGGGGCATCTTGTCTCTACTCTCCAACTTGTGGATCTTTGAGTCACTGATCCTATGGCCCATGATCCTAAACCTGATGAATTGGTGGTGGCCCACCAACTACATGATCTTGATCTTTGTCCCCATGGCTTTGTCTTGCTCCCTTGTCTCTGGCTCTTTGTCAAGCAAATGGTATGCCTAGAATTGTAAGCCTCAGTGGTGCCCTAAACCAATCTTTGTAGGCCTGTGTAGTCCTTGGATCTACTTGTCATTGGTCATATGGCCATGGCCTAGCCACTAGCTGCATAAAACTCTAAATTGCCTCGTGGGCACATATGTACCATCCCTAAGAGCTCTGGGTTGTAGATCTTGCAAAGATGGTCATGTACTGATTGTTTGGCCTATCCTATGGCTCACTGAATTGTCTCTAAACCCTACCTGATAGGTACATCTTGATCATCATGTGCCCTTTTCCCTACATAAGTCTATCCTAGAAGGCGAAGAAGATCTTTTGCATATCATCAAACCATGTGGGCTATCCAAGGTATGGCTACCATCTGAACATTCACATATCATCAAGGACCCTCCTCCAATGAGGAATCCTGTATTCTCCTATATGAGTAAAGGAGAGACCTCTATATCACCAGACAACTAGATCATATGGCTCCATCAAAACTACAACAACTCTCAAATGAAGCACAAGGATGTACTCCTAGGCCCAGATATGTAGGAGTGTGACCCCCACTCCAAGTGCTATGTCATCCAGATAAGAAAACTCGTGAAGATCCCTGTACAGTGGAGCTAGTAGAACTAGCCCCCATGCAAATAATGTTGGTCACCGCTGGACCATGTGCTCCCATGTGAGCCCCCATCTAGGACTGAAATATCAGCCTCATTGATTTGGTGCGATGAGACCTAAAATAATGGCTATAATGACTAAGCAGTAGGGTGATACAATAGGCCTATGGCACTCTAGCTCAATCTAGACCTCGCATAATACAATCTCATCAGTTCCCATGATGGAATAACAGGCCTCCCTCCCAACATCCATATCATAAATCACTCACTCACCATGGACGGGAAATCTCAAGATGTGCCACACATCCTCTAGTGTGACTATTGCCTTGCCTGTCGAAAGGCGGAATGAGGAGGTCTCACTATTCCATCTCTCAGTAAGGGTTGTCACCATGCCTAGATGTGTCTATATGGGCGATGCATAGATGATGTACCAAAGTCCCATCTCTCCTAGGTGCTTTTGCTCTCACTCAGACAAACCATTCAAAAGGTCAAAAATCTCTTGGGATGTATGCTCATGTGAGTAGATCTCTCTCACCTCCTCCTACATCAAGAAAGTCCCCGTGTTAAAATTCATCAAAAAAAATCTTAATCGTGGTTTGTCCCAACATTCTGAAGTAACTCCAATGTCACTACCCTTGAAGGTGGTACAATTTGTAAACTTCAAACTGGGCCACTGGAGTCTTCAAACTCCCAAATCGCACTATGGCATCATAGTTTGTGATGGTTGTCGAATTTAGCATGAAACCCTAATTCTAAAGGACACCGCAGTGGTGCACTTTGTGAAAGCACCTCAATTTGGAATTTGGACTCAAACTCCAAACTACACTGTGGCATTGCTATTCATGACAACAGTGCAGTTTAACCAACAGTTGCGCTATTTAAAAAGTTGAACGGTGCCATATGGCACTGCTCCTAAAGACCTAAATTTCAAATGTAATAAATGCATGCATAAATTAAAAATCAACCTCAGGTCAGTTGACTCACCGATGGTCCAGTACCAAGAAGCCTCTAGTGTGTCTATACCATATCGAAATATGCATGGGGAGTTGTCATTGCACCATCTCACCAAGGTGTCAGAGCTCAAAGTTGCAGAATCTCTCAAGGCTGAAAGTGAAAATGAATTGGAAGTGGCCCCTCAAGGCCTATTTAAGCCTAAAAATTAGGGTTTTTTGACCTCGTTTAGTCATACTACTAGGGTTTTGGTCCCTCGATCATGCTTTCGTCTATTTGAAGGCTTTTTTGCACCATTTTTTGTGTTTTATCTCATTTTTTAATCTCCCAGATCCTTTCTAGACCTGTCGAACACCCTGTCCTCTTTTTTTATGAGATCACCCAAAAAATTAGAATTTTCATTTGATCTCTTGAGGGGGTAGTATATTGGCATGTTTTCTCTCATTGGGGCAATAGTGGGGAAAATTTTGAAATCAATTTTTTTTAATTTTTTTGATTGAGACAGTTTATTCTTTAAACCAATGTAATGAGTACTTTGCTTCAAAAAGGGGCAAAATGTAGACATGGAAAATGTACCGACATACTTGATCCTGATTACTAACACCATTTCATCCTCAGCCATCCCTCTATCTAACCATTTAATAAAATACACATATTTAATTAAATTCATCAATTTTCCTCCCTTAATTAAATAAACCATTTATCTAATTAATTCACTCTCTAGTTAATTAAATCAATCAATCTGATCTAATTCACCCTAACTCTGTATTAATTAAATAAATCAAATTTATTTAACTAATTTCTAAATTCTATCTCATTAAATTAAATAAATTAAAACCTTATTCATATTTAATCTAACATTCATCTCCTTTAATTAAATAAATTAGAAATCTCTATTTAATTAATCTTTATATCACATTCTTCTCATCTTTGATTTAAATCAATCCATAAATCTAAGTCAAAATTGTCACATCATGTAATCCTTCATTAAATTAATTAACCCTTAATTAATTTAATTCTAATTCATGTCCCATCCTCTAGTTTTTGCCACTTGCACATGAAAATAGATTTAATTCATTTATTAAATCTCTATTTTCTCTCAACATGGCATAATAGGGGAATATTCTTCCAAGTTTGAAAATCCCTCCAAATAGGATGAGTCCTTCCAACAAGGCATTTATTTCACCTTACAAGTTCTTTTGCATTGATCCAAGTGGCCATTATTCCATTTGACTCTTCATCCTCCTTGTCATTTCATAAATTTCAAATTTCAAATAAAGGAATTTATGGGTACATTCATCAAAACATGCACATCCTTTTCCCATTCACATCTTGACAAGTGGAATTTGGTCATTGATTGAAAGTTAGTCCCACAGTGCTTCATTTTGGGCATTTCCCTATCTTGTTTCTCTATAAATAAGAGGTTTCTCTCCTCATTTGATCATCCACAATTTCAGAAAACTTACTATACTCAAATCCATTCTCAAGCATAGCAATTCTCATCCATTTTTATCAAGTCTTAGCTAGGTTATGCAGGTTTTTCATCATGGAGCTTCATTAAATCTTCAACAAAGTGGATCACTCTTCATCACTCATTAACATTGCATCATTGGAGTTGGGAAAGGGCTAATTTTCACATCAAATTAACACCAATTCCACCATGGGATCAAGAGTTTTCTTGTTTAATTATGATTTAATCTATCTTATTGTTTTCTTATTGTGTTCTTCATTTCATTTCCTAATTTAAGCTTTGCAAATGGATTTCATGGGGAACTTAGATTCTAACTTGCATTTCAATCTTCTAATTTGTTTGTTTGTTGTCTCTTGCAGGTAATAGATTCTTGGTTCTACAATTTCCTTTATCATGTAGTTGTTAAGTGTTTTTTATCAGAAATTGGCCACCTAAATGTTGTCCCTTGGATATGTGCTAGATCATGATGGGCCAAAAAGTGGCAATATGATGGGTATGTATAGGGTATGTGGATGCTGATTTTTTTTTACCCAAAATTGATGAAATAAAAAGGATTTTTAAAGGAGATTCTCAATTTTCCACCAATATAAATTATGCTTTACTTTGAATTTAATAAATAATTATTATTCATTTCCCATTTGAATTATGACTAAAGTCTTGATTGATAGGCTAATTGAAAAACATCTATAGCTTTCAAACAGTATCAATTTTTTTGAATCTGAAACATGCATCACATTCTATGCTTCACAAAAAAATATGCATCACATCAAGACATGAGTCCTCTACTTATTTCTAAAATATTATCATTTTATTGTGGTTAGGGTGGTCAGACAAAAACTTACTTATTTTTTTCCCTAAAATTTATGTACTACTACATTGAAATTTCAAATTTTCACCAAATAGATTTTTTTTAAATAAACCTAGTAGTTTATAAACTACATTCAATTTACTACATATTCTGTTCTTACATATTTTTAAAATAATTGAAATAACTTATTCAAATTTTTACATCAAGTTTCCTAACTCTAATTTTTCTGTATTTTTCACTACTTAAGGGCCTATTTTTCTATGATGATCTTGCACATACCCCCTTCACTACTCATAGTAGAGATTTTTGGTACTCTTGAGGCTTCCTCTCCAAGATCTTTATCATTTTTTCCATGTTATTTTCTTGTCCTTTTACTTTCCCACTCCTCTATGCAATGATAGCCTTGTGATTTTTTGCTCAATCCTATGAATGAGTGTCTTTTCTTGCATTCATATGACTATCCTAACACAACTATTTCAAAAATAATGATATATAGCCATAATGATTGCAAATGTGTTTAATGCATTTAAACTAATAATCACACTTGACCTACTTCCTTACCCATAATCTGCATCTAATTATCCTTCTCTTATTGTGCTCTATTGAGTGAATACCTTTCATTTATGATTGTGATGTCAACCAATTCACTACCATAGGTGATGAGTATTCACTCAAAGTTGATAAGTGTGAAGATTTTTACACTCTCATCCCTCTCAAAACAAGAGGACAACATGTTGGGCTCAACCCTTGTGGGACCCCATTTTACTCCACATGCTATAATATCAAATAAAAATAATACAACAATGATAATTTCACCTATACCTACACAATGAGCAAACAATGTTAGATAAAAACAATGAAACTTAGCATATGATGCTTTATGATTTGATGATACTCCTCTGGTTCTTTTGATACTACAAAAACATTTTAATGTCATATGATAGTACACTATATGTTTGTTGAAATTGAATCAAGTATATGAAGAGAAAATGTATCATGAACTTTAACACCAAATTTCCTCAAACCTTGTAGGCATTCAGGAGCAATCAGGCAACTTTCAAAGTAATTGAGAAGGAGTTGTCTATAGATGCAATAGATCAATGTCCATCCTCGCCACCCAAGCAATGATGAATTCCTTTTCTTTTCACATGCTCTTCTTTTCTTCAAATATATAGGGTATGTACAGGATCATTAGGGAAAAAATAGGCCCTTAACTGGAAAAAAAATTAGTTTAATCAAAGTTAGGCAGCTTGCCATAAAATTTTGAATAAGTTATCTATATTATTTCAAAAATATGTAAGAATAGAATTTATAGAAATTTGAATGTAATTTCCAAACTACTAGGTTTAGTTTTTTTTTTTTAAATCTAATTAGTGAAAATTTGAAATTTTAATGTAGTAGTACTTAAATTTCAAGGAAAAAATAAGAAGTAGGTGTTTTCCTGACCACCCTAGCCACAATTAAATGATAATAATTTTTTTATAAGATTTTAGATATAAGTAGAGGACTCATGTGTGGATGTGATGCATATTTTTTTGTAATTTTTTTCCAAGTAAATAATTAATTATGAATTTTTTATTACAAATTTTTAAAAATATAAAAAACTCATATGTCTGGCCACTTTAACTTGGTCAAAACTTCATGCAATTCACTTTTTTTTTTAATCCTATAGTATGCAAAGCATAGAATGTGACACATGTTTCAGATTCAAAAAATGTGATACCATTTGAAAGCTATAGATGTTTTTCAATTAGCCTATCAATCAATACTTTAGTTATAATTCAAATAGAAAATGAATAATAAGTATTAATTAAATTCAAAGTAAAGCCTAATTTATATTGGTGGAAAGCTGAGAATCTCCTTTAAAAATCCTTTTCGTTTCATCAATCTTGGGTAACAAAAAAGTCGACAGCCACATACCCATCATATCACCACTTTTTTGGCCATCATGATCCTGCACATACCCTATAGTATACTTTTGTATTGCATTGGAGTTATTCCCATGGCTTGTGTGGGATATTGTATATTTGAAATTATCAATAAAATATAGTTTTTATGCACAATTTTTACTTTCTTCTCTATTGTATACATTTGCATAATGGAATGTAATATATTTGATAATTATTTCCATATGAATGAAACATAGCAAGAAAAATGTGTACCTTTCATCCTTAGTTTACAAATGTTATCTTAGTTGTACCTGATTGAGCTATGAAACATAGATTTTTGGGACTATGGACTACTCTTGCACTTCTAGGTTTTTTCACCTAAAAGGAGAGAGATAGGGCCAAAAATGCTAATGTATCACTCAAATTAAGATGTATGCAATGTTTTCTAGGGTAGATGAAGTTAACTAAATTCCATTGACTAATATAAATGACTGAAAATGAATGCAAAACTAAGATTTATGCCTTGTTTGAAAACATGGTGTGATATGCAAAAATATGGAAATAGTGAACAAAATGCAATTTTTAATTGAATAGGAGGTTGTTTCTCAAAATGCATGCACCTAGGAAACTGTAGAAGATTGAAGAACAAACTAGAAAAATGATGAAATATAAACTTAGGCTGACTGGGACTCATTTACCACCTTGGGCAAATCAATCCCAAATTAGGAATTTTCTGCACATAACCTATTTTCTGACAGTCAGGGATCTGAAACAACATCTAACTCAAATTTGTACCTTAGGTGGGACTCATTTTCCATGCATGGAAAATCAGTCCACTTTTTGATTTCTACAATCTCAAAACTCAAATCTGTAACTTGACATCTACACAACAAATTATGTCGAAAACTTGATTCTAGATCTCAGAAAATCTCTGCAAAACAAGTTAAAAGAGTTTATCTAATGGGGGGTTTTCCTTATTCAAACCCATAGGTAGGTAATTAAACCTTGAATAATGAAAAATATGTAGAAACCCTAGTCCTAGATGTGTTAAAGACTAGGAAAAGCTAAAATATAAGAAGGGTCCTATTCTATTGCTCTAGAACAAGACATGCAAGATTGATTGAAATGATGCAAGATCTCCACCTTGGAAACCTTACAACATATGAAAATGAGGATAAAATGACATACAAATTCTAAATAACATAATGCAAACCTTAATCTGAAGATAGAGTGAAAATGGAAGATGGAATCAATAGGAAACCAAGTCCTTAGGCATTATTTGGTGGCTAGTTGCACCTCTTCACCCTATATTTCTTCACGATTTACCATAGGAATCCATTATTAAATATTTGGAATGTTGAATCTTGAAAAGATTAGTGAGATTCAAGACCTGTAAAAACCCTAGTTTGTTGTCCTAAAACTTCAACTATTCATGATGAAACTTGTTGTGCAATGCTTTACTTTCAAAATTGCTCTTGAAGAATGATAGTGAGATGATGAAGGATGATAAAGATTGTGTAAAATGACTTGAAATGTGTATTTATAAGCAACAACACCTTATTTTCCCATTAATTAGACCTAAGAGGCTGACATTCACTGGAAGTAAAAGTTAAATTGATTAAATTCCTACTTAGTTTTGAATTTTCCCTCAAAAGGGACTCATTCGCCACCCTTGGCGAATGGATCCCACTAGACGAGACTCATTTGCCCAAGGTGGTGAATGGGTCCCACTACTATTTTTTGAAGGTGGGTTGTCGGGGTATGATATTAAATGTTGTTTGTCGGCTTTGATGTGATTTCACATGTGAAACGGCCCTCTAGATCAAAATTAATAGGTCTAAGGTGCCTATAAATGTTGTTTTGAAGGGGAAATGATGTGAAAGGACTCAAAAGTGGGTCTAATTATGCATGAAATTGTCTCTTTTCTCAAGAGGGTCCAATTTTCTATGGCACATTTAACCCCCACTTTAGCTCCCATATGACTCTATGTGCATATGTAAGGTAAAAGACTCTAAACGATGCACCTTACTACATAAAAAGGATACACATTCAGAAGATAGGAGAACGAATCCCCTAGTGTAGTTAACTACAAACCACAATATTAGGAATTGCATCCTACAACACGCATTCATTAATTGTCCAAAAATTATTTTATCTAACTCTTAGGAATCCAATTCGAGGGTAGATGAATGCCCACCTTGATTCTGCTTACTTTACAAAGGTGGAATCAAGGTAGCAATCTAGCCACATTGAAGAAGAAACACCATACCATAGGGAATTTCCAATTACCATGCCACATAACAATAGTTGAATGATGATGTTGGGTGTGGAATCACAATTCCAATGCATCAAACGGTATCAAAAATGGATTACCCTAGCTCCCATTATGTGAAGTTGAAGAATGGCTATATTATAAGTTCTTTAAAAATGATGATAACATTAGGGTAAAAAGAGGTGAAAAGTGATGAAAAGGAATGGGTGAAATTAATTTGTCACTTAATATTAATTTTACCTCCGTGTAGCTTGAGAGTGATGAGTAGAAGGAGAAGATGCCAAGAAGACAGGATTACACACCTTCGTGGTTGGATGATCTTCGTGAGTAGGTGGCATGCTATGAGCGATATCATGAGGTGATTCAATTCTGCAACTTATGCCATGTGATTTTATGATATTTTAATGATTTTTATGCATGGATATGTTAATTTAGGGTTCTTGGAATTTTTTTTGCAAAGTGTCCCCTTTTTTCTCAAAGTATCCCATTTGTTCGCAAAGTGTCTCGTTTCTTCACAAAGTGTTCCATTTCTTTGTGAAGTGTCCATGTTTCTTTGTGAAATGTCCAAAAAGGGTTCTAAAGTATCTAGGGCCATTAGAAAAGTGTACTAGATGAACTTTAGCACATTTGCATGATGAATAATATGAAAAATGAAGATTTTAGATGAATTTTAGAGCATTTTGTGATGATTTTGATATGTTCCCACCTAGTCGCGACAATGACTAGGGGGAAGACAATTGTCATTTTTGAGAGATTTATCACTAGTGCTATCATCAGTAGAGATAAAGCATTTGTAGTCAGTGGGTATCTATTGGGCATATATGATGCCACCCATGAGATACCATGATGCCATGCTTATGGCTTTGTGTGAGCATTGGGACGTAGATACTTGTGCCTTTCATGTTCCCATCAGGGAAATGACAATCACACTTGAGGATGTACATTGCATTCTCTAATTTCCTATTCAGGGAGTGCGGGTGTATTTCTAGGGGGATCGATCATTATGTGAGAAGAAGAGAGATATGCAGTACTGCCTAGGAGGATCGATACATGATGAGAGGGTTAGAGCATGAATCAATCTACTTATGTTGTTGTACTCACAAGCTCTAGTGGTGAGATGGATTATGATACACACAGTGGCACTAGTACTCAATCCAGATAGATGAGCGACACACTTGGATGGGGGACTGGTACACCTGGTACAAGGGATGTATGGTTAGAGGATATTCTATACATGGGGTTGCTACATTCTGGCACATTTGTACTATGATTTGTGGAGATTTGTATACCGAGAGATTGACAGTATGGTCCATTGCATGATTCTACAGGTGTGGTGCCTTGAGAATATCACATGTATCAAGTTTGTCATATATCCATGTATTATAGTGGCAGAGTACCCATGAGCATTTGGCTACCCTTTGTGATGACTATGGTGGTATGGGGATTTAAATTTTTTGAGGGTGAGATTCGACTAGCAGGAAGAGGATAAGATCTTATGGAGACCTTATCTACTCACTCAATAGTGGCTAGACCCCACTAGATAGTTACAGATGATATAGATGGATAGATATCTAGTAGGGAGGAATGACTAAGTCATATGACCATTCTATTATGGGCAAGTCATGCGACAGTTTGGATAGGTGCAGACTCCACCGAGGGCATGCCCCTTCATTAGATGATTAGTGTGAAGTGCCTGGAGGCCAAGTGATACTATTCGACTGATGATAGATCATGTATAGGAGAGTGATTATGATGATTTAGATCATGACCAGCCACCGGCCTCTGACACTGATGATGTCAGTAGCTCAGACGAGCATAGGGAGTGGTGGTCATATGCACGAGTAGCCCATGTATTCCCCATGTATTTTCTATTAGGTGATGCAGAGCTAGTAGCATATGAGGGTAATGAGGTAGAGGAGAGAGCAAATGAGGTACAATAAAGGCCAGTAGATATTTTTATAGATATTATTGATGAGGAGTACCAGTCCAAGGCCGATCTTGATTATGAGGACCAAGATGGAGGAGAGGAGGATTATTATTATGAGGAGGAGCCATCACTAAGTGATGGTGATGAGATGGCTATTGAGGATTGATATAAGCATGGAGATTCCTCACATACTTATAGGACCAGATCATGGGTAGTAGCTACAATAGATATTAGCACACATAGTCAAAGAGAGGCTAGCACATCCTACATGCCCCCCAGAGATGAGGAGGTTGAAATTCCTCATGTATTTGGAGACATAGGTGATGATGACATTTGATTTTATGCATGTCCCTTAGTGATTTATACTTTATTTGCATATATATATATATATATATCATGATGATGTGTTACTAATTGTGTACATGATCTATCTTGTAGGAGCAATGAGAGATTGGTGAGAATTCTATCATCAGACAAACAAAGAGATAGTGCCAACATCCCTTGAGGAGGATGAGATAGATCCTGAATAAATGCCCCCACCGACTGTGGAGGAGGAGCAAGATTCACTCAGACCATTCACAAGGCTATGAGTAGTGTATCAATGGGTATTTTTTAGGTAAAGGTTAGCAGATTAGCAAATTAATAAATAAACAACCCAAAGAGCTACGAAATACAATGAAAGCAAGTAATAAAAACAATTATACTAGATAATGTGTGAAGCCTTCATGATTCACCTCCATAGCACCTTCTAGCTTGTAGCATATGATTGTTGCCCTCATATTTGTATGTGTGAGAAAATGATTATGACTATGCCCTATGCAAGTTTTGAAGGATTTGAATGACAAATAAAGATTATTCCTATGATTTTGACAAATGACTACAATGCCTATGAATCAAATTAAATAAGTTAAGTGAAAATTATGCAATTAATGTCTAAGCATAAATGTGTCAGAATAATGAAGTGGTCTCGAGAAGGTGAAAAAATTGTCATTTTATAGAAAATGCAATTTTGGGCGGATGAACGAGATTGAAAACTAACAAAGCCTAAAATAAATGGTCAAGATTTCATGTGACAATCCCTAATCAAGGTTGGGGAAAAATAATTAAATGAATGGCCAAGATGCCATTTGATAAAACCAAATTGGTGGTCAAGAATAAATGTGATAATTAGCCAAAAAGATAAAGATTTTCAAAAATCAAGAAGATAAAGATTGCTTGATTTGTAAGAATTGAAAAATAAATAGGAGTTGAACTGAAAAGAAGATTTGGAAAATCAAGAATTTTCTCAATTACTTGATTTTTGGAAGAAGATTACCTTTTTGAATTAAATTAATTCAAAATATGGATTGTGTGTGACAATAAATAATCATTTTCAGATTATTCACTAAAATGAAGTGACAGTTAATAATGTGGGATCATTTTTAATAATTTATTTATTTAAAATGAGAGAAATCTTAAATTAGGCAATTAAATAATTAAACATAATCATTTAATTTAGAGGATTATGACCGATAATTAAATAAATTAATAAATCTATTTAATTATAAGAAGGATTTTTAGTGACATATTTAAATAAATAAATAGAATTTATCTATTTAAATAATCAAGAGGAATTATTAGACAAAGATTAATTAAATTAATTAATAAATTTATTAATTATAGGAAGACATTTGACAATTAATGACGTATTAAATAAATAAATAAAATTTATTTATTTAATAATCAAGAGGAATAAAAAGACATGAATTAATTAAGAAAAGATGAATTATTTAATTAATAGTTGAATTTGGACTATAAACGACATACGATAAGACAGAAAAATATGGTTTATGGGTCTAGGCCATTTTTATGTGTCTATAGACTTAATGTGAATGTGTGAGATACATTACAACACTGAATCAAGGCAACATTAGGTTAAATTTAATAGGGAGGGCCCAAACAAGTGTGAAAATGTAGAGGGATACATTTTGCTACACTACATTTAGTCCCCACTTTAGTGAGAGAATGAACTTGATTTAAACTCACTAAAGTAGACCAAATCACATCAAGAGGGGTCCAAGTGTATGAATGCTAGTGAGATAGGATACCAACAATCAAGAGGAATGATCAAGCCTCTAGGATCAAGATCCCATGGAAAACTAACATAGGAACATAAGAACACACATGTAAATGATGTAAGGAGAAACAATAAGGAACAAGCATACACTGCCAAAGACATTAAAAGAAAAAGAAAAAGAAAAAGAGGGGTGGATCAAGCTTCGACTGCTTGTCCTACACACTTTGGATCAAATCTAGGTTGTTCATGAAGTTTTACAAGTGAAACACGATGTCTATTATGCAAACCAAACACACACTCACAAAGGCTAGTGGAACCTCAGGTTGTGCACTAGGTGAACCCCTAGCGAGAGACATATGCATGTGACCGGTATGTACTCATATAGACAAGCAAGTCACTATGGGAAATTCATGCCTAATTTCATCTCCCATTCGTATAACCATACCAAATCTATACCTTTTGATAACTTTGATAAGGTACCACACAACAATGAATAGCAGGAATTCATAAGGAAAACAAAACTTTGCATGCTTGAAATTCATGAACAAACAAGATGGCTCCATAGGAAAGCAAAGTGTGTTATGAAATTTGGCCATATAATAGTTATTGTAAATGAAAAATAGCGTAAGGATCATTCAAAGGAGTTTTTCTTAGTTCATGAAAGGTCTTAACTTAGGGAACATTGTGCCTAATTTCTCCAAGAGAGGACCAATTGAAGAATAGAAGATTCACAACTTAAGTGATGCAATGTGTCACATAGAGCCACTAAGACAAATATAATATGCTTAGAGAGATCATGCTATTGAAGGAAATCCCTCCCAATGTCACCACAAAGTGAAAGATGCATCACATGAAGTAAGAAGACTACATAATGAAACATGTGTTTTAATTGAAATGCAAAAGAATGATGCCAATTTATGCCCCTACTTTAAATAAATTGCTAGACACCATGATATGAGAAATTACTTTAAAGGAGTAAATGATAAATGCTAATAAGACATGAGAGCTTATTCGGAAATCCCTATGCCAAGTCATATGTTTCCAAATAAATTTGCATCATGAAAAGGGGTTTCCACCATAATCAAATCCAAAAATCACATAAGGGATCCATGGATTTGAGGTCAGTGTGTCTTTGCTACAATGTTATTATAGAGCTCAAAAACATCATCATTCCCCAAATACACATGGAATAGGAAGAATGAAACAAAGATATTGAAAAAAAATAAAAAGCCTTTGGGTCAACATGGAAGAGACTTAAATATCTCGACACATTTCATCATCCCCAAAAGGAAACACAAGACAAATGAAAATATAAAGGAAAATATTTTGGGTCAACATAGAAGAGACCTAAATGTCTCGATGCCATGCATCATCCCCAAAAGGAAAACACAATACACATGAAAAGGATAAAGGCTTACGACATAGAGAAGAATGTAGATACATGCAGATGAATTCACAAAAAGAGAGGTACATCAATCAAAATGGTATGGGGGGATCACATTGCGCACATGCAATCATATAAATAACACAGAAAATAAAATAAACAAAAAGACTAGGAAGGCACATATGAATCAACCTATGGTAGGTTGTCCACATCCCAATCTCGATTGAAAGGTGGACAACTAGCCAAAGGGATAATAACAAATGTGGTACTAGGAAAAGGTTATCTAATTCTTACCCCAGTAAGTGCAAGACAAGAATGAGATGAGGTGGTGATGAGATGGAACTCCTTACAATTTGAAATGATTTGCAATGAATGTAAGACATGTAATAGTGAGAATGTTGTGATCCTACAACTATTACATGGCAAGGGGTAGAATGGCGTGCTATACAAACACTTTATAAAAAATCATTGTTATCAAAGTGACTCAAAACTAATTTTAATGCACAACGCTCATCAGTAAGGTACCCAAGAGTTCTATGAAATACACAATAATTCATGTTTTTCTTAGTTATGATGCTTCTTGTATGAGGTGGCAATCTAATCCAACCTTTCTTAAGGAGTTATTCCATCTTTCACTCAATTTCTACTTACATATGTAAGAATGGTAATTTTTTAATTTTGTAAGGCCTTTGTTGTTTACTAGATTCTCCAATTTCTCTAGGTGGATATAGAGTACGAGGTCATGAAATGACCTTGTCTTATTTATCATAGTTATGAGGAATTAGATGTTATTTAGGAAGGAGGACACTTATGTTAGGATGAGGATTGTGATATGCTATCCCATTGGTATCTTTAGTTGGTATTTTTTCTGAGTTTATGAATTTCATGCTCATTTGTTGTATCACATCGTTGCTTAGTTAATATCTTAAATCCTTGGCCATAATTTTTTCTAAGTTGATGAAAGTGTTGGTCACTTTGTTAACATAGGATTGATGTGCTTTATTAGAAGAAATAGGCTAAGCTATTGTAGGGAACTTAGGTTTAGCTTGTAATTCAGTTTCAAGATGTAAAAGACCAAACATCTCAAGTGGTGGGATGGTAGGGGGTGTTGGCCGTTTCATTGAGGGATAAAAATATGTATTGTTCTCAAGGTTTTTAAGGAAATTGTTTATGAAATTTTTCATGTTTTCATAATATTCTCCAATGATGTCAAGATCGCAAGGAGGACATGCATTAGGAGTTGAATGAGCAGGAGTGAGTTCAATTTCATTAGGGTCATTTCCAAAGGTACAATTTGACACATCCAAAGCTTACCAAAGCACATATCCATGATGAAATGCTATGTAATAACCTAGAATGAAATTTGTAAATAGAGTTTTGAAATTAAGAAATGTACAAAATGAACCAAATTAAGCTAGATACAATGGAATGAATGAAATAGAAACTCTATAAATAGAAAAAGAAATGTAATAACAACCAACAAACGCACAAAAATAGAGTCTTGAATGCTATAAATGCAGTTTCAAATCTGAAATGGGACTAAATCACCCAAAGGGGTGTATGAGTCCCAATTAGAGGCTTTTAAGGATTCAAATGTTGATAAATAGTCAACATAGAATACCCAAAAATTAGGAAAAATCACCTGTACTAGGACTAAATTGCCCAAAGGGGCATAAGAGTCCCAGATTAGGGTTTTTGCACAATTTTTTTAAAAATTTGATTGAATATTAGGTTTTTGGGTTTTTATGGCATCTATACTAAGTGCAATTACATATTTTAGATTAAATTTAGTGATGAAAGATGTAAAAATGCAACCTACATGCACTTTCACTAATGCAAGATTTAGAAACCCTAAATGCAAATTAACTACTACAAAACCTAATGCAAATTTAATGTAAGCTAGATCTAGGACTATGATGCACTCCAAATAAGAAATAAGGTGTTTTGAAGGCTAGGCTCACCAAAATGAAAAAAGGTGGAAAATAGGGTTTTTACCTATTGGGAGATGGAACTAGGGTTTATGACCTATTTTACTCTATTTCATTCAAGGAAACCTTAGACATCTCAATCCAAGGATGGAAGTGAGGGAAAGAGATCTGCAATAAGGTGTAATAGGGTGTGATTAAAGACTAAAAGGGGGTTCACCACCAAGCTAGGGCTTAAAAGACAAGTAACATGCATAACCTAATGATATGCAAAGCTTCAATAAATAACCTAGAAATGATTTCAAATAAGAATAATGAACTAGAAAAGTATAGAGGTGCACTTAGAAACTTGTAGAAGCTTGAAACAAGGTTTGAAATGTTGAAAATTTTGAATTTAAGGCTCACAGGGGCTCATACACTAGATTGGGTGATTTTAGTTACAAATTAGGGCTTCTGGGTAGAAACAAGAATCTCATAGTGAAAAGTCTGAATCTTCTCAAATCTAGAAAATTAGTTATACGAAGACTCATACACCACAAGTGGCATATCATTCCTATTTTTTTTTTTGGAAAGTCAAAGTATGAATCTGGTATCCTATCTTTGCTCTTTCTTCCAATACTTATTTTTCGATCTGAAATGCTAAATTTTGATCTATAGATGTCTTTTAGTGATCTTGTAAACAAGGTGACAACTTGGAGAACTTTCAAAAACCTTCACAACTTTTCTCCAATCATGCTCTTCAATGTATCTTTTAAATCTACAAATCACACACTATAGAAAGGTAAAAAATTTGTTTTGTTAGTAGAAAGAGGTTTTCCTTGGTCAAACCCCATTTTGGTAACCAAACCTTGAAATGAAATGAAATAGAAAAGAGGAATGATGAATAAACAAAATGATATGTTGCAACTCACCAAACCCTAGGAATAAAGGTTGCAAACATGTGTGAAATGGCTAGCATGAATGTAGATCTTGACTCTTTCTTGAATGATACGGATCTTAACTTGAGTTATTCCTTGAATCATGAAACCCCACATCACAAGTGTTAGCTAAAAAAAAAAAACATGATGCATGATGACTTTGAAATGATGCTTGATAATTGATTAATGCTCCAAAATGCTTGATAATTGACTCTTGAATGCACTTGAATGTTCTTGTAAATTATTGAATGCTCTTGTGAACTCAATTTTTCTATAAGGATGCTTATTCAACATGCTAGGATGATCTCATGAATACTGAGCTTTGTTAGGTGAAAATGAGTGAAATAACCTTATATTTATACTTGTTTATGTCAAATTCCTTGAATTTACAACACTAAAAGCTCACATTAGATCTAGGAGAATAAAATCCCACCAAGAATTTGAATTTAATTTAGGTTTAAGCTAAGTGGGACTTATATGCCAGTTGTGGCATATGAATCCCATTAGGCTAAGCTTTAGAGACATTTTTCAAGAAAGGTTTAGATTAGTGTGAAATCTAGTTTGGGGCCCTAAAACTTAGGTGGGACTCATACAACCAAGGTGGCATATGAGTCCCAAATCACTAAACCTAGGCCATACAAACCAAAAACACATGAACTATGACTATTTATTGGTAAATGTCAAGATTATCCTCATAAAGATGCATTAAATAAGGTGTGTGGATGTAAAATAAGGCCAATTAAAGCATAACAAAGGCCAAATTAATTAATAAAACCCTAGATTAGTGTTAAAGTGTAAAGATACACTTTACCACACCCTAAACAAGGTACAATTAAGTTCATCTAGTTTACAACATCCCTAGACTTAATGTGAATAAGTAAGATACATTACAACACTAAATCAAGGTAACAATAGGTTCAGTTTAATAGGTAGGGCCCAAACAAGTGTGAAAATGTAGAGGGATAATTTTCCTACACTACATTTAGAAATAAGGGTCTAAAAGCAAGAAATATATTCTATAATGGAAAGATGCGGATACTATCAAAATATCAATGCGAATTTTTACTTCTTGTAAGTTAAGAGCATAAGGTATTCATAATCATTATCAGTGAACATATTTTTATTAGTTTAACTTATGTTTTCATCTCTTCACATTCTTATTGTGAATTAAAAATTCTATTGATTGTGAATTTTTTTTATATTATAATAATCTCTTTGATTATTTATTTTCTCATATTGTTGTAGTGTGAAAATCTTGTTGAATTAGAACAATTTATCTTACCAAGGGCCATGTTTTCTCATATATTTTGTAGTGTGAAAATCTTGTTGAATCCAACTCTAATATTTGTTTTCTCATATTGTTGCAATGTGAAAATCAGAACATACTTGAAGGTTCTTAAAAACTCTAATATTTGTACTAGGGCCATATTTAGCAAACCAAATGCAAAATTGCTAACTTTTGACTATGGTGGTATATAAATTATTCTTTTTTCTTGTATTCCACATCATTAAGTAAAAGTCTTGAATTTAGAAATACCCTGCTACCTTCATTTTCCAAGCCAATTTCTCTAATTTTGCATAACTCTCCCATGTTTGTGGATGTGATCTATCTCCTACAATTTTTTAATTGATTTATCTTCCTGTTGTGTTTGGACTTACTTTTGTAAACATGAAATATAAAATGCACTTTTATTCTTTATAAATTGAGACTAATAATAATTATGTTGGTTGTATTGAGGCACAACTTCATTCATTGCAGAAAAGGCAACACCCTATTGCTCAAATCAGATGGAACTTTACATATAAAGGAGGAAAGATTATAGGGTTATTGTTTATTGCATTGAAGGAGAGAGCTTCATAAATGAGACATGATCAATACTCTCCTTCTTGGATTCTACACGTTACAACTTGCTCCAAGAAGATTGTCCACATTGTAGAAGTTTTAAGAGATGAAAAGGGCATGCACTCACATTGAAGGGCTCCAAGAATGCATTTCCATCATTGTAAAAGTTTTTTGGAGAAGTTTCTTTCTTGTCATTTTTGTGCATTGTATCTTAAATTTTTCAGTCTTGTGATTGAAAATAAAAATTATAATACTCTATTTTTATGCATTTTTCAAGAAAGATAGATATTTCAGAATTGTGCAAGTTGTAAGAACACCTTTCTTTTAACAAAGTTAAATTGTTTTTCCTTCTCAATGGTTGTCTTATTGTGTGTAATTGATGATTGATGTGTATTTCTATGTTTTATGTTTAAATCCTCAAATATTAGCCAATTAAAATGACTAAATATATTACAAATTGACATCAATTAATAATTAAATTTACTAAATATACTACCATTTGAAAGAAATCCATGAATAAATGTGACTAAATATATGACTAATGATATCAGTGAATAAAAGACTAAATATACTACCAATTGATGGCAATTAATGATTACAATGACTAAATAACTAACTTCCATGACTAAATAAATGACCAATTAACAAAAATCAATGATTAAATATACTGCCAAATACACTACCGAATTGATCAATAAAAATAACCAATAAATGACTAAAAATGGTTTAGTCATAAATTTGGTTACATTATAAATGACTAGTAATAAACTACTAATGGTAATGTGACCATGTTTACTCATTTGTAAGCATTTTTTAGTAATTTTTTTAATCATATATATATATATATATTTGTACTAGTGACTATACTTATTAGTAAACCATGCAATCTAAAACCTCCATAAAGAAAAAATTTGCTACATGTATTGCATCATCAGTATTTTTACATGCTATAAAGTGAGCTATTTTGGGAAATCTATCAACAACCACAAAAATACAATCCTTACCTCATTGTATTCTTGGTAATCTAAGCACAAAATCCATACTTACATCATCCCACAATTTCTATGGTATGGGTAATGGATGATATAAGCATGTATTTTGACTCCCCCCTTTGGTATAATGACAAATTTGACATCCTTGCACAAATTTTCTAATTTTAGTCCTCATCCTTGGCCAAAAATATCTTTCACTAAGTTTTTTCATTGTCTTATCAACTCCAAAATGTCCATCTAAACCACCATAATCTTTTTCTCTTATCAATTTTTTCCTCATTAATCCTTGAGGTATGCAAAGTTGTTGTCCTTTGAACAAAAATCCATCATGTATAAAATAATCCATCCAAGGTGTCCTATCAACACTAGTAGTCTCCATACATGTTGTCCATGCATCCTTAAAGTATAAATCATCCTTATACAACTCTTTTATAGCATCAAATCCAACTCCTTTAGTTCTTATTTTAGCCAACAATGTTGCTCCTCTACTCAATGCATCCACTACTTAATTTGAACTCCCACTTCTATGCTTGAGAACAAAAGTATATCCTTGTAGGAACTCTACCCACTTTATATGCATTTGGTTCAACTTAGTTTGATTATTAATAAGCTACAAATAATGATGATCTATTTAGAGAATAAACTACTTTGGAAACCAATAATGGCACTTCTTTAAAGCTTGCACAATAGTATAAAATTCTTGGTCTTAAACTAAATACATCTTCTTGGCATCAGTAAGCTTCTCACTAAAATATGCAATAGGTATACCCTCTTGGCTTAAATCCTCTCTTATGGTTGTCCCACTTACATCACAGTCCACTTGAAACACCTTTGTAAAATCAAGCAATGCTAATATCAGCTCTTCAGTGACTTTCTTCTACAAAATCTCAAAAAAAAAAATTGTTGCTATTGTCCACTTAAACTCTTTCTTGTCTCCCATTATAGTTTTAGTTATGGGTGTACATATACCACTAAAATTTTGAATAAATCTATGATAGAAGCTTTCTAAACCATTGAAACTTCTAACATCATGTAGACTTCTAGTTGTTGTCCATTCAAGGATAACATGTACCTTTTTTGGATCCATTTGCAGCAAGATAACATTCCCCAAAAAACTAATTTCTCCTTCATAAAACTCCACTTTTTCAAATTAACTAATAATATCTCTTCTTTGAGCCTTTGTAAGACTTGTCTAATATGCAATAAGTTCTCTTCTTTGTTGCTACTAAAAATTATAATATCATCAAGATAAACAATCACAAACTTTCCTAAAAATGGTTTCAATACTTCATTCATTAACCTCATAAATGTGTTTGGTGCATTTGTTAACCCAAAGGGCATTACTAATCATTCATGTAGACCCTCTTTGGTCTTAAAAGCAATCTTACATTCATCACCCTCTCTTATCTTAGTTTGGTGATATCCTCCTTTTAAATGAATCTTCTTAAAATATATATCCTTTCCCAAAAAATCCATGAGATCATCCATTCTTGGTCAAGGAAAATGATACCTTATTATTTTATTTTTTATAGCTCTTGAGTCTAGGCACATTATCCATTCACCATCCTTCTTTGGTGCTAACACAATTGGTACCACACATGGGATAAGACTCTCTCTAATTATTCTTCTTTCCAATACCTGCTAAACTTGCTTGTTTACCTCTTCATTTTCTATAGGTACATCCACCTATAGGAAGCATCATTGGGTAAACTTTCCCCTAGAATCAAATCAATATGATGGCTAATGTTGCTCATAAGTGGTAGTCCTTTTGGTAAATCTTAGACACAATTTCATCAAATTCTTGTAGCAACCCCTTCAATTCTAAAGGCATGTCACTATTTTCATCTACTGCATCTACTTGTAGCTTCTTTTTAATCTCTTTCAAAAATTGTTTCCCTATCACTAGTAGCATTCTTGGACCACTTTCCACCTCTTCTTGGTTTCCAATGGTGTAAGAGTATGTTTTCTTCCATTTTTCTCCAATTTATAAGTGTTTTTTCTTCCATTATGGATTTCCTTTATATCAAACTATCATGTGGCCTCCTTAAGAGTGACATACATCCATGGGCATGATATCACACCACACCTCATGTTCATAAATTCCTATTCAAAAATTCACAATGAATTTTTGATCAACCAAGACTTGATGCCATTTTTTTAGCAATGATACCTTGTAAGGGGTAGGGTGAGCTATCCTTTTTAACCCCAAATTGTCAAAAATTTCAATTGAAACTAAGTTACAAGTGTTACCACTATCTATTATGACTTTGCAGCATTTTCCACTAGATTTACATATTGTTCTATATAAATTTTTCCTTTGCATAGTTTCATCTTCTTTTTGGGCAAGCTACAATACTGTCCTCTTCATCATAAGTAATTCTCATCTCTCAGGTTCATCTGGTTGACTAATATACCTTGTAGACTCATTATGCCCCTTTGCTATGTGTGCACTTGTTGTCCCTATTCTCTTAGCATGTACCTCTTTCCATGAGAGTGTTGTATGACCTTTCAACCTTTTTTGAGCAATATTCACTCTTTTTGGGTCCTCTACCTCATCATACTCAAAGTATTCCTCCATCTCTGTAATCTAGTCAATTAGTTCATCTAGTGCTAAACTTCCTGAGAACCTTGGTAACTCTACCATTTTTCATTTCCTAATATTGGAAATAGCTCTTATAATCCTTCTTTCACCTGCATCCATATACCCATCTGTATTGTCACCTTCTTGTCCAACCATCTCTTCTCCTCCTTCACCATCTTCACTATCACTATCTTCATGTGATATACCTCTTCTCATTCCACCTTCTATTGCATTCATTCTTTATTGCATTCCCCTCAAAGTTTCTAGCACCTCATCTATTCTTCCTATTTCTTCTATAGATGCAACCTTTTCCATCCTTCTCCTTGGTGGCATCTTGGTGCTCTAACTCAGCTTCTTTCCTTTTCTATCTTACAAGAATCTTCCTTGCTGTAATATCCCTTGCTATAAGGACATACCCACAATTCACACTTAAAATGGATTACTCTAACCCCAATATCATGCCACTATCATTCTTCCCAAAGCTACATCTCTATTATGATACCATATTTATGGAACCCAACCCCTTGTAGGCACCTAAAAACCCACTAAAAAAAGAAAAAAAGTGGAAAAGGAGAGGTTGTGATGCTGTAAGCAACCTCACGAAACCTTTACAGAGGTCTACACATGTGCTACAAGTCTACTAACAAGTTTTAGAGACATAAAATCAATTGTAGAGACACAACTAAGCTGATGTCAAAAACAAGCTGTTATAGGTAGCTGCAACAATGATTGTAGGTGAATTTATAGTTTCAACATAATAAAAGACTTTAAACTTGCAAATAAAAACCTAGACTTTTAGAAAAACAAATTTGTATAATATTTCATGCAAACATACACTAAATATGAGAGAACCATGACTTGGAAAGAAGTAAACAAGTTTTCATTTACTTCAAAAATACAAATAGTTACAATCATTTTGTACATTTACAATTACTATAATAAAATATGGAGTACACTATCCTCCACTTTGTCCTCTTTTTGTTTGCTAAAGGCCTCTCTAACTACTATCAAAACATTCCTCTTCTATCCTCTAATATTCTCTATTACCTTCTTCTATTCTCACTTGTTTTGTTTTTTTGGCCTTTCTTTCCTCTACTATGTCTTCCTTCCTTCTACTTTTAGGTTGTTTTTCTCAAAACTTTCCAAAATCTAGAGGCTTTTTGCCTAAAAACTAAAAATATTGCCTAAAACTATTGCAAGATTCAAAACCCTTCATAAATTCCTCCACTTGACAATTTTGAGTTTCAAAACTCCCTCCCAATTTTCCCTTTATCATTTTAATGTTGATGCACATTAAATGAGCATACGGTAGGTAGTTTTTTTCCCCCAAGTCAAAACAAAATAAAATTTTAAATTTTAAAACCATTAAAACTCTATCAAGTGGCATTAGTTAGAGAAAATTAAAAAATGTTTTTAAAAAATGATTCCCTTGCATTAGTCTTCTAGCTCACATTATGATCTAGGAATCATCCAAAAAATTCAAACAATCCATATTAGTCACATCTTGCTAACACTTCAACATTGTATCAAAATATTCAACAATCTTGTTCCTAGCCTACTTATAAATCTTGATCAATCATTGTCCAATCAATCAATCATCATCTTGGGATGTATCCTTCCCAATCCTCATGTTGTTCATATCTTGAGAATGTTATCTTTTCTTTATTTTGTATCCTCAATAATGTTATCATTATCATAAATTATTCAATCAGATCAATTGATTTTAGCTAGCCTATGAAAAACACCTCAAAATAATATTGATATCCCTACATACTAATATCTCTTTATCATTCCTCCTTATGAACATTATCATGAAAACATCTAGAAAAAAGTTTCCATAATTAAGCTGCACCCAACCATGGGTCGATAACTGATCAAATGTTGAACCTTGTTGCACCATCTCTATCTACCATCTATTTTATCCACCTATCCCTAATAAAACATAATCCTATTCTGAATTGGGGGAAACTTCCTGAACCTAGTAGTGGATTGGATCCTTGGTAATCCCATAACTTATATAATACTATCAAAACGAAATAAAAAACATCTAGAAAACTATCAAAATCAAAAACATCTAGAAAATTATCAAAATCCAAAATAAAGTTGTAAAACATTAAAAATCACAAAAATATTTTATTCTTTGAGTCATAGAGTCAAACCATGTTGTACATCATTGATGATCCCCCAAGGCACTATATCAATCCCTTTAGGTGTCTCTCTTGTTCTTTAAACTTAATAAAAAATCCAAAAACATTCAAAAATCTTAGCAAAATACCAAATTATTAGTATAGAGTTAGAAAACTCCAAAAATAGTGTCACTTAATATAGTCAAACTATGATGTCTCTATGTCTATAATATAGGCAAGGCCAACATTGATAAGCCCCTGAAACACTAGGTCAATCCCTTTAGGTCCCTTTATTTGTCTCTAAATCTCTCAAAAAAAAAAATAACATCAAATAACCTTGAAAGCACAAATAAAATTCAAAAAAATCTCAAAAATCATATCTCTGTTATCACCTATCCATAATAAAATTTCCATCCATGATAAACAATCACCATCCTCACCCTTTGACAAAGCAATCAATAAGAAAAGAAACATCAAATCCAAAAACTTCGAAGAAAAGAAACAAAATGATTAGATCATCATTAGAATAAAACAATACCTAAGTGTTAACTACCTTGCCTTTTGAAAACCATCATCAACATCCTAATGTATGTCTTAATGGATAAATTGTTCCTACAATAGAAATCATCAATGGATAATTCTGAAACATCAAAACAATTATGACAAGTGATAATACAACATTTTTTATCTTTTTATGATCTTATCTTTTGATTTATCTTATTGTATCATTCCCAAGATCTCTAGAGGATGTCCATTAAGGATTTAGAGATGGAATGGGCCATTTATCAATGATTTTGTATGCTCTTATTTTTGGATATCTTTGCAATGCTACCATGGCGAATGCTTGTATTGTGTGTGTGGAAATCATTTCAAGCAATTAACGTTTCCTTGCATGTTTTGTTCCTCATACCTCTCTATGCACTAGTCCAGATGCTCTTAACTTCTAACCCATATACTCTAACAAGGTTTCCTTATGTCATGTATGAGCAAGAATACTCCTTGTTTGTGGAGTCAAAGTCCATACAATAGACACAAAGCTTCCTTGCTCATTAATACCCTAGTCCATCATGTCTATTTTCTACATTAATAAGGATTGCTACATACTACATAATCTCAATGAAGAAAAAAAAAACTCATCATGTTTTACATATCATCAATCATCTAATTTCTTCTATCCTATGAACCTACTAACATTTATTCTAACTAAGCTCTCCACCCTATTGAACTAATCTTGAAGCTTTTTGTGAGCTCAACTAGAAAAGTAATTTTTTTAGGCCAACCTCCTTAGGGGGTAGCTCAACATATTATCATCCTTCTAGTGAATTTTGATAGAAACCAAGATCTAAAATGTAAACCAGAAAATCCTTCCATAGAAGATAAAAACAAAAAAAGTAAGAGCTTTGCAAAAGATGTGCAAAATATTATTATTCAAGAATTCATAATTACATGAGATGATTTTCTTTATAAAAGAAAAGTATGCATAACCCTAATCTTATCTTGAGCAACAAGATAGCTCAACAAGATAAGGATGAGAATAATAAACTTAGGAATTAAATATTACCTAAGTAAAGTTATGTAAAGTGTAATTAAATAATTAATTACACCAACACCCCCCATAAGTGCAGCTTAGGGAGACTAAAAAAGCATGCACCTAAAACTAAGATGAATGCAAGAAGCATGAATGGGTCCTGAAAAAAAGGCTTGATTAGGTACCCATGTACAAATGCAATAATGAGGTAGAGAAGGAAAACCTAGTGAGACAAAACCCCCCTACAATGAGATGACTGCTACAAAGAAGCACTGGAAGAACATTGTGGAGTAACACTAGAACCCCAAATCCAACAAGCAAGGAAATATACTTTTGTTTGAAAGAAACCATAATTGAATCACAAATGCAATAGGATACCTGATTCCAAGGAACACTAGAGACTCACATACTGGATCAACCCTGGAATCTATGAAAAAATAGTAGATGAAATGATGATAGAATCTAGAAACCGTGTATCTTAATGTTGATGTCAAACTAAGACTAAAACTCTTCCATAGGAACAAGTACCATAAAGACTCTGGAACATTAACCATAAAAATAGGGCCCTTAAACTAAGAAGGATCTAAACCAATGTGGATCAAGACAATAAACTCCCAATATAAACTGTGAACCGATGTGAATTTGATATGTGTCAAGCTAATACCAGATGTGGCCAAAAGAAACTAGGAAACCAAATATAACCCATATGACCTATCATTAAAAAAATATGGAGATGGAGATCAAAGTGCATGCACACTCTAATCAGATTATTATGCAAGAAACCCCCTTGATGAAACTTTATCTTACTTCATTTATTACAATAACCCAATGATTGTAAAAGGAGAGAATGCTAAACATGCATACATAGAAAATAAGATGATGTGGTACTGAAATGAATTACAAATATTTAAGTTTCACCTCTCCAACTACTAAAACATCCAAGTAATCTCCAAAACACCCATTGGGACAAATATGGAATAATGATCAACCTAGGATAGATACAAAAAAAGGTGCATGGACAGAAAAATAGAGCTCCTCAATACCTTTCCAATGCCACAAAGAAGGCGAAAATCGGAGATCGTGGCAAAAATTTATGAGCTCGGAAACCATAAATGAACATCTGAATTCAAACAGCAATAAATTTGGTAAATATAAAACTACTAAAAAATAAAATACAGCACTAGAAAGTGCTCAGAACTAGCTTTCCAGTGATATCTCGTTTGCCCAATTTTGATACCATATGCCCAAGTTATGCCAAAAAGAAAAAAAAAGTGCTCCTTGAAGGAAATCTGGGGTTAGGAGGGGGCAAATAGGGCCGGCCATACATTGAAATCATGCTGACCTCAGTACTTCATGAGCTTAAATTTCATGGCCATTTGATCGTCACAGCGAAAAAGCCCCCCATGCAAAAAATTTGACAGCCGTAAAAAAAAAAAGTTGTCAGTATATTCTCTATCAATGGAATATTCCATTTGTAGCCTAAATCTGAAGGAGCCTGTAATATTTTGACAGAATCTCCTGAGATTCCCCTACAACCGGATTTGTATGTGCCACCTAAGATTCTTACCCATGTTGGATTTGGGTGTGATGGTTAGAATTGTTGGAAGACCTGCCGGTTTTGGTATGGTGGCCACCAAATGCATGTACCAACCATCAGTTTGTTGAAGCCAGTGGATTTATGGGGCCCACCTGGGGCTGCTTGGGCTTGCTGCCAAGGTACAACACTGTACCCTATGCATAGGCAGATTGAATGTGCCCCCTAAAAAAAAATTGATTTGCTTTTTTTTTACTTTTCAAAAAAAGAGATTTGTTTCTTTGAAAAAAATACTAATAGTTTTTTTTGTTTTGCATGTAAAAAAAATATTATAAAAGAAAAATATTATAAAAAACCTTCTTTTTTTTTAAATGCATGCACAGGGGCTATACATAGACCGTATGCCTTCTGAAACAAAAAAAATTGTCTCAGAAGGTCCCGATGCTAAAATAGGTTGAGTTATATGTCAATTTTCATCTCTTGGATGCTCTAGATCTGATGGCGAGGTCTGGTCTGCCTGAAAATGCACCAAAAGCTTCACAACTCCCAGATCTGGCAAATCTTCAAACCCTCATAACTCTGGCATAAAATGTCAGATTTAGGTGAAACAAAAGTCGATCTTGACTTTTTCAATAGCCCTAGACTTGAAAATGAGCTTAGATTTCCTCCAACATGCACCAAAAGTGACCATGCAAGAGCACCCAAATAGAGAGACAATTGTTAGAATTAGGTGTTGTACACCTTGCATAATGTTTGTAATGTTTTATTTATTTATTTATTATGTGTGTGGTGCACCTAGGGGATTTCTAGGTGAATGTGCATCACAAGGAGTTATAATGTTGGGGCCACTTTGTTGTATGTAACATTGGGACATAATTGTAAAATGTAATTATTTAATATTGGGGGAATAATAAAATAATAAAGTACCCAATATTAAATGTGGGGTCACATGATGTAGTATTTTGGGCACATGGTTTATGTAATACCACTTGGTGGTTTTGTGGGAGCTTGTTTCTATAAAAGCAACCACAAGGGTAGTTGTTTAGGGTTGGATCAAAAGTTGGTCAAGGTTGGACATTGCTGTTAGCAGGTTGAGCTAGTGCATGTGTGAGGGTTTGAAGCATGGCATGGGATGTGTGGATTCATGCTTGGTCACATGGAATGCATGGATAGCTTGTGCTTCAAGGTGTTCATGGAGTCTCTGCAGATGTATTGTAATGGGTTTTTCATTGCTGAATAATACATGGAGTGTGGATGATTTTGGAGGCTGGGTTTTTCCCTCTTGAGGGTTTTCCTAGGGTATATCTTGTGTCATCTTTGATGGGTATGTTGTCTATTCTCTTGCATGTTGATGTTGAGTATTTTACTTGCATGTTTTCAGATTTGGGTTATGTGGAAATTGTCATTTTATGGCTGCATAGTTTCCTTACAAGTGGTATCAGAGCTTTGGTTATTGGATTGGATAACCCTAGGTTGCATGAGAGAATGAAAGACAATGGAAAGATATAGGGTTTTGTAGGTGTTTTATTGCAGATTTGAGGGTTTTGGGTTTGCTGTTATGATGGGTTGTTTGCAAATTTGGGGTGAGAAAATTTGGCAAAATAGGGTTTCTTGGTCATACATTTAAATGAGGGTTTTTTGGGTGTGAGTTTTCATAGATGACCTCCTAGGACAAAAAGGACCTCATGGTTGAATTCAGGTTGGCTGAGATAGAAATTTTGACATATAACATGCCCTATTTTGGTTACAGAATTTTTTTTTCCCTATACCCCTCTTCGGTCGTACGGGCATTGACGGTACAGTCGTTGCAGAAAAATAAAAAATCCTATAAAAAATAAAAATAAAATTTCCCATCGAAAATTTTTTGTCCCTGCAAAATGAAAAACAAAAAAAAATTAGAAAATTAAAATTAAAATCAAAAGTAAAACAAAAAAAAGAAAAGTTTGTTTGACCCCAGTCCCGCGGCGGCGGTCGGCAGATGTAGGCATAATCCGCCGTGGGTACCCTGTCCGGCAGGGTGCCGGCCACAGCCCATGTGGGCTTAAAAAATCCGCCCAGAAATTTTTTAATAAAATTTGAAAATTTTTAAAATTTCCGCCATGAAAATGATTCCGCTGAACCTCAAATAATTTAAGCCAGTTTTAATAACTACGTCGGGCCCGTACACGGGGGGATTTTTTATTTTGAAAAATTAAATTAAATTTAAATGGAGTTTGGAGTCCTCCACCCTCCTACCACTGGCGCGCCACCCAAGCACCACCGGAGAGCCACCTAGAGGACGAAATACAACAGTTTTTTTTCAAACAGGCATAACTTTCACCTAGGTTATCGGATTTTTGACTTCTTATAGTCGTTGGAAAGCTGGTTCCAAGCACTACGCAATGGTATAGGTTTTGTTCCATGATTTTTCATTTTTGATAGTGTTTTACTTGGTGGAAGACATGTGTTCTATTAAAGCTTTGAGAGGGCATATCGGGTGCATACGGAGTTGGATTTTGGACTTCGAATAGTCAACAAAAATCTTGTTCAGAGAACTACATAGTGGATTAGGTTTGGAGATATTTTGGAATGGTTTATTTGCTATTTTCTTTATCTGAGTTGTTTATGGGTCTCTTTGACTATAGTTTTATTATGAGCTTATGGATTGTCGGATTTGGGATATTTGATATTGGATTCATTGTATGCTCAATTGTACATCTCAGATTACTATAATTTTGACATGGTTATCAGCATGTATGTTGCATTGTTGTATCTACAGGTTGTGCAATGTTGTAGGTGGTCTATACTTACTTGTTGCACCTATGACTTGGATATGGGTTGTCTTTGCCCATTGATATTTCAGTGTTAATGCATGATCAGTTTTGGTGGCTTGGTTTAGTCACTTGGTTTGCTATTTTGGTTGTCATGTTGAGGAGATGAGATGGTATTACCAAGTACAATCATGATATGAGACCTATGTAGTTGACTATGATTATGCAGATATGTGGACACTCTTTGGTTGAGTTGTTGGTACATTTGATGGTGATCATGATGTCATGGATGTTTCTTGTGCATTAGAGACTTTGGCATGTTATGATGGTTTATACAGGTGCATGATTGGTGGTGTTGGATTGGATCTTGATTCTGGTTGTGGCGGTGTATCTTCTTGGTTTAGGAGATTGGTATCACGATGTCATGGATAGCTTGGTTACATGGTTCAGTGGGAGCTTGTGACAGTGATGGATTGGCGGTGATGGATATGATGGTTTGGCGGTGTATCTTCTTGCTTTAGAGGATGGTTATCATGTTGTCATTGAGAGCTTGGATTCACAGGTTTTGTGTGAGTTTATGACAGTGATATGGTATTGATTGTGTGCATCATGGTACTATGTGATTGCTCTGTATCACGGTTCAGTGGGAGCATTTGGCAATGATGTGGATCCATTGGTTATTATGGATGGTTGTCTTTAGCAGGTGATCTTTGGTGTCATGGAGGAGCTCTTGGATTCTGTGTGCTACAGTGAGAGTTCTTTGACATCAGTTGTTGGAGATGTTGAGGTATTATTTATGACTTGTTGGTTTTGACAGGTGATCCTTGGTTGTAGGATGGTTTTGTTATTATGTCATGGTATACTCTTGATTACTAGTTTAGAGTAGTGGCATGGTACATGTTATGATGATTTATTCATGTGATCTTCTTTTGAGAGGATGTGAGATCATGGTGTCATGTTTATGTTCCTGATTCTGCAGTTGGAGCTATGATTTTGATCTTGGTTGGTTCTCTTTGTATGGAGTACATTGATCATTTGCTTGGTGTTTAGCATGGATTGATCGGTTACAGGTGCTCATGGATACTTGGAGACTTAGGTGAGGCTTGGTGTTCTCTTGTGATTAGAGACATGTTTTTGATATGGTTACTCTTGATGAGATTTTAGCAGGAAGTGAGGGAGCCTACACCTTGGTTGGACGTGAGTTCAACATGGACCGAAGAGGAGAGTGTTCTTGGTTGAGTCATGATGACTTGGATATCCTGGAGGAGCATTCTCATTCCCCACTCTTGGTTTACTCGGCGGTTCACTTGAGAGGTATTGCCCATTATTCTTTCAGGTGCATTATGTTTATGCTTTGTCTTCTCATGGATATGGATCTTGAGCCATGGATATTTGGTTTCTGGAGGGTTCATTTGAGGAGTGTTGGCATGTTTATCTCCTTGTATATGTTGGGTTTAGGAGATGGTTTATTGGGCTGATTTCCTTGGTTTGGGAATGGTTACTTTGAGTTTGATCTTCTTGTTTTGAGATGCTTACATCCATGTTAGTTACATATGTTATGCTTGATCTTGGTGATTGGATGGATGTTGTTATGGATTTTGTTTTGGGGTATTATGGAGGAGATCATACTTGACACAGTTGGCATTTAGAGGTGTGTGTGTAGGAGGACATGCTACAGGTGTTTGGTTTGCAGGTTTTGCTTATCATTGTGGATGTTCCTTGGTACTACATGTTTACTTCTATGAGATGTTGGTAGTAGACTTGGTATGCCTTTGTGATGGTGCCTTTTTTGGGATGTTAACGAAGCGACATTGAATGCGCTCATTCCAGGTTTGCATTCATCTTGACATTGCCCATGCAGTGGGAGCTCTTGGATGTGTATGTCACTTTTGACAGGTTTGCACATGGAGTTTGTTATTGTAGTTTATGGGTGGATATGTTGTTGGCATAAGTTTACTATGTTATGTATACCTTGGAGGTATGGATAGTTGGATGTGTTGGCACTTGCTGTGGGTGTCATTTCAGCTATGGTGATTTATTCTTGACAGCTACTGGTGCATATTGGATTCAGTGTTTGTGTTTTGAGATATCAGTTGAGGCAGGTTTATGCTTCTTTGTGACAGTTAGTGTGACATCTCTTTGGATGTGTTCATATCTTAGTGCAGTTGGCATGGTGGAGGATGGGAGCATTCATGGATGAGATGGTGGTCACCTTGGTTCTTGTTACAGGTATCTTGATGGAGCACATGGAGCACTTGGATTCTAGGATGGTACATGTTGCCTATGGAGTTTATTTGTTACCCCCTTATGCAATGTATACAACAAGTGGGAGATTGTTAGAATTAGGTGTTGTACACCTTGCATAATGTTTGTAATGTTTTATTTATTTATTATGTGTGTGGTGCACCTAGGGGTTTCTAGGTGAATGTGCATCACAAGGAGTTATAATGTTGGGGCCACTTTGTTGTATGTAACATTGGGACATAATTGTAAAATGTAATTATTTAATATTGGGGGAATAATAAAATAATAAAGTACCCAATATTAAATGTGGGGTCACATGATGTAGTATTTTTGGGCACATGGTTTATGTAATACCACTTGGTGGTTTTGTGGGAGCTTGTTTCTATAAAAGCAACCACATGGGTAGTTGTTTAGGGTTGGATCAAAAGTTGGTCAAGGTTGACAGATTGTTGTAGGTTAGCAGGTTGAGCTAGTGCATGTGTGAGGGTTTGAAGCATGGCATGGGATGTGTGGATTCATGCTTGGTCACATGGAATGCATGGATAGCTTGTGCTTCAGAAGTGTTCATGGAGTCTCTGCAGATGTATTGTAATGGGTTTTCATTGCTGAATAATACATGGAGTGTGGATGCTTTTGGAGGCTGGGTTTTTCCCTCTTGAGGGTTTTCCCAGGGTATATCTTGTGTCATCTTTGATGGGTATGTTGTCTATTCTCTTGCATGTTGATATTGAGTATTTTACTTGCATGTTTTCAGATTTGGGTTATGTGGAAATTGTCATTTTATGGCTGCATAGTTTCCTTACAACAATCTCAAGGTATGAAACCCTCAAGGAATCCTGAACTACTTTGCATTGATTTTCTCAAAAAAATTGAGAAAGGGCTGCTAATAAAGGCTCTAATACCATGATAGAAACCAAGATTTGAAATGCAAACTAGAAAATCCTTCCATAGAAGATAAAAACAAAAAAGAAAAGAGCTTTGTAAAAGATGTGCAAAATATTATTATTTAGGAATTCACAATTACATGAGATGATTTTCTTTATAAAAGAAAAGTATGCATAACCCTAATCTTATCTTGAGCAACAAGATAGCTCAACAAGATAAGGATAAGAATAATAAACCTAGGAGTTAAATATTACCTAAGTAAAGTTATGTAAAGTGCAATTAAATAATTAATTACACCAACAGCTGTTGGGGCATAGTGGGGCATATTGACATTTTTGAAATATTGATCTAAGTGTCAAATTATTTGAAACAATGAAGCAAGTACATTGTGTCAAAGAGGGGAAAAATGTAAATATGTAAAAATGACTTAACACATATCACACATCCTAAACTACATTTTCCATCATCAACGTCATTATCATTAATATAATTTTATTTCACATCATTTTCACTAATTAACCCTATTTATATCTATTAATTGAATAGCTTTGCATTATTTAATTAATTCACTATGACATCATTCATCTAACTTTATTCCTCCTAATTAATTAAATAAACACAATTTATTTAATTATGTCACTAGTATACCTTATTCATCTAAATCAATTAAATTTTTATCATTAATAATTTAATTAAGCCACTTTCCCTTCTCCAAATTCAAATAATTAAATCAATTATTCAAAATCATTCAACATGGTCAACAAATAAATATATCTTTATTTGTTAAAGTCAAAAGAAACTTATGTGTTCATTTGCAATATTAATTAATTATTCAATTAATTAATTATCCTCACCCCTTTCTAATTGAGTAAATCATGACCACTGATTTCTCACTCTAATTGGTTAATTAACACATATATTTCCTAATTCAACTTGACTTTCTCAATCCCACTAAACACTCAATCTGAATTCTTCAACCTCACCAATCATTCCAATCTAATCCCACTGATTATCCAATTAAAATCCTTAATTTGATCAATCAGAGCAGTTAACTAACCAATCTATTTCCTCTCAATGGTTCTCAACCATTGATTGTGATATTTTATCATTTAATTTTGATTGTTCATTTGAAACTTAAAAATATACAAAAAAAGCTCCTCCATTCTCAAAAATGATCAAAGAATCTAGAGAATTTGTGTGGAGATGTCATGTTGATTGACTATCAAATTCTTAAGAGAAAATACTTAGATCTTTGATCACCATTAACATATCTTTTGAAGCTTTTGCATAACAATGGAGGCTTCATATTGATCCGAGCAATACGACATCAATACGAATACACTTTGACATGGGATGGTTATATTATAATTTGTGAATTTAGTTTATATTCTCTTTTATGATTTCTTGTAGCTTGATTCATTTTTTTATAATTTCATTTCACGAGAAAGTTGGATTTTTTCTTTGTTTTGATCTCATTCATTTGATTTCATTCTTGTTTCCATGTGATTATTTTCCCCCTTCACAATATCATTAGAACCTTTTCATTAGCTTGACCAGAAAAGTAATTTTTCCTATCAACCTCTCGAGAGGGTAGCCTAACATCTTAGCATCCTTACGCTAATTGTTAGGGCATATTAAATTTTTCAATCTTGATCTAAACATGAAATTCTTTAAAACAATGTAACCAATACATTATGTCAAAGAGGGGAAAAATCTAGACATCTAAAAATGGATTAATGCATCACATACCCTAAACTATATTTTTCCATTATCAACATCACTATCATTATCACTATTGCATATCACTTCATTAACACCATTAATCCCCTTTTTAACATCATTTGCATCATTAACCCTATTTTCCTATATTAATTAAATAATCTTGAATTGCTTAATTAATTCATTATTTTATCATTGATTTAACTTTATCTATCCTGATTAATTAAATAAACACAAGCTATTTAATTATGTCACTAATAAACCTTATTCATCTAAATCAATTAAATTTTTATCAATAATAATTTAATTAAACCACTTTCCCTTCTCTAAAATTGAATAATTAAATCAATTATTCAAAATCATTCAACATGGTCAACAAACAAATATATCTTTATTTGTTAAAGTCAAAAGTAAATTGCACATTCATATTAAATATTAATTATTATTCAATTAATCAGTTATCCTCACCCCTTTTTGATTGAGTAAATCATGACCACTGATTTCTCATTCTAATTGGTTAATTAACCCATCTATTTCTCATCTTAACCTGAACTACTCAATCCTACTAAACACTCAACCCAATTCTCAATCCCACCAATCATTGCAATCTAATCCCACTGATTATTCAATTAAAATGTACTTAATTGGATCAATCAAAGGAGTGAATTGATCTATCTATTTCCTCTCAATAGTTCACAACCATTGATCATGATCTTTCATTGTTGAATCTTGATAGTTCATCTAAAAATTGAAAATCTATGAAACAACCTTCTTCCTTCTCAAAAATTATTGGAGAATCTAGTAATTTGTGCGAAGAGTTCATGCTAAATTAACTATACAATTCTTAAAGAGAAAATATTTACATCTTTGATCACCATTAACATACCTTTCGAAGCTTTTTTCAAATCAATGAAGACTTCATATTGATCCAAGCCATCCAAAATCAATATGAATTACACTTTGACATGGGATGATAATGTTGTAATTCATGAATTTAGTTTATGTTCTCTTTAATGATTGCATTGCTTGATTCATTGTCTTATAATTTCATTTCATCAGTAGGTTGGGGTTTGTCTTTATTTTGATCTCATTAATTTTATTTCATTGTTGGTTCCTTATGCTTATTTTCCCCCTTACACATTTTATCTTACTTCATTGAATATCATACGATGGAGTTGTACCTCTTCAATCAGAGTGTAATTTATTTCTCAAGGAGAGCAGTTATTGAGAGCTATTGGAAGTAGTGACACCTTTTTAGAAAAAGAGTTGATATCATTAGCTTAAATCTCAAGGTGCCCAATCTGTTAACCAAAAATTATGAATTGGGATCAAAATCAACTCCAACAACTATAATATTCTTAAAACTAGTAAAATAATAACAACTATACAATAAATGCATGTATTTGTATTATTATCATACCAAAATAGGTACTTGTTATTGTGATTACAATACATATGAATTACAAGAATCTATTATTTTAAAATATCATCTGATTTTTCTATATTTGACTAACCAATAAATATAATTACCAAAAAAATATAATTAATAAAATACTAAATAGACAAATACTCCAAAAGAAAAAGAGAAAAACCTAATTTCTAAATAATAAAATATTTTATTAAACAATAATTTAGAGCAGGCTTCTATGACATCCCTAAATTCTTTGCTTAGAGGACGTCTATTATCATCCATGTAAAGAATGAAATTAATTTGGTGGGCCTTGCAATACTTTGTAGCCAGTGATTACTCCTCTAGTCCATCATATTCTCTTCAATTTCCTTATGTGTTTCCCCTGCCATAGTTTGGTTTACCATGGCTTTTCTTTTGTGGTTACTTTTAATTCTTTCCATATTTCCATTCTCTACTCTTCCTCATTCTCCCAATAATCTCTATTGATAACAATAACAACAATTGCTCTTGTGATTCAAAGATACCATTTCCAACAATGTTACTTCTCTACCCAATTGGACTCCCCTTCATCCCTTATGCAACCGGTCTTCCATCACTTTTCATTCTACTTCTCACTCTATATGTGCCATCAATTTAGCCTAGATGAGCTTAGACTACACCATTTCTCCTATGTTGTGGAATCTCTCCACTCTTCATTCCCTTGATCTCTCTTACAATAGCCTCACTAGTGCCATTTTGACTACTCTCTTTGCTTGCCACAAGTTGTATTATTTGGATCTTGACATTAACCAATTGCATGGTAGAATTTTTCCTAAACTGATTCTTCTCACAAGTTTGAAGTACCTCAAGTTGGGCATTAACAACCTCATGGGTACCATTCCATCTTCTTTCAAAAACTTGTCTACCTTAGTTGAATTAACGTTGGGAGAAAATGAGCTCTATGACACCATTCCTCTTGAATTGTTCATGGCCACTATCCTACAGGTGCTTAACCTTAACAACTTATTAGGAACCATTCCCATATCTTTAACCTATATTTCAATATTGAATGAAATAGGTTTATCTAGAAACTAGTTAAGTGGACATATTCCATGGGAAATTGGTACCAAGCTCTCCAATTTTTTTTACCTCAACTTATGGGGAAATCAACTTAGTGGAGACATACCTTACTCTTTGCTAAATCATTCCTATATTGAAGTAATTTGGTTAAATACAATACAACTCGTTGGAATGCTTCTAATGGAGCTGGGTAAGTTGAACCTTCTTACCCAACTTTACCTACACACTAATCAACTTGTTACTAACAACAGTAACACATTTTCCTTTCTCATTGCTTTCAAAAATTGCTGCCACTTGCAAGAAATAGATGTGTTGAATAGTCATTTGACTAGTATATTAAACCCCCATCCATAGGCCAACTACCTTCAGATCTTAATAAAATTCCTTTACAAGACAACATGATTAATGAGAGCATACCACAACATGATTATTGACTTCCTTTCTATCAAACTTCCATGTCCTTCCTAATATTAAGTGGAATACATACATGGGAATGATATCAAACCACACCTCATCTTCCTAAGTTCCTATTCAAAAATTCACAAGGAATTTTTGATCAACCAAGACTTGGTGCCCTTTTTGCAGCCATGGCATCTAGTAAGAGGTAGGGTGAGTTATCTATTTTAACCACAACTTTTCCACCATTTCAACTAAAACTAAGTTATCATTGTTGCCACTATCTATTATGGCATTTTAGTATTCTCCACTAGATTCACATATTGTTCTAAATAAACTTTTCCTTTGCATAGGTTCATCTTCTTTTTTGGTTGCCTTCAATAATGCCTTCTTCATCATAAGTTATTCTCCTCTCTTAGGTTCATCTAGTTGACTAAAAAACCTAATTGACTCATTATAACCCTTTGCTACATGTGCACTTGCTACCCTTGTTCTCTTTGATCCTTCTAGTCTACAGTGTGGGCATTCATAAAATCTATGGTCTGACTTTCCATAGTTAATACATGTTGCTTAGAAGCCTCTACCTTCGCCTCTTCCATATCCACTTCTACCTCTCATAGGGTTTTATCTTGACCTATTTTCATCCTTATCCTTTTCAATTTTTGATGGTCTAGCCTCCTTACCATGGTTGTATTTTTTCTACTGCTACACTTTATCTTTATTGAATCCACTTTTTTTTTATTTGTTTCTTGATTTCTTGCTAATTTCTATTCATCCTTTAGTGCATTCTAGTATGATTCTTTCACATTTCATATCCTTATCATAATTAGTTCATCTTGAATGTTCACGGTCAATCCATTGAAATATCTTGCTAATTTTTCATGGTCTAATTCATTATGACTAGATCTGATGGAAATCTTATAGAACTCAATATAGGCCTTCACACTCAACTTCATTTTTCTTAAATTCTAAAATTCCTTGAAAAGTTCAAGATGATAATCACCAAGAAGAAATTTAGTCTTCATCTTCCTTACATTTGATCCCATCGAGTGACCCTTCAACCTTTCTTAATCAGTCTTTACACTTGTTGGGTCATCTACCTCATCATACTCAAAGTATTCCTCTATCTTTGTTATCCATTCAATTAGTTCATCTAGTTATAAAATTCTTGAGAAGCTTGATAACTCTACCCTTGTTCCTTTCCCAATATTGGAAATAGCTCTTATAAGCCTTCTTTCACCTACATCCATATCCCCATCTACATTTCCACCTTATTTTCCATCCATCTCTGCTCCTCCTTCATCATCTTCATTGTCACTATCTTCATGTGTTCTAACTCTTCTCATTCCACCTTCTATTGCATTCATTTTTTCCTAAATCCCCCTCAAAGTTTCTAACACCTCATGTATTCTTCCTACTGCTTCTATATTTGCAACCTCTACCATCCTTCTCCTTGGTCGCATCTTGTTGCTCTAATTCACCTTCTTTCCTTATCTCTCTTATTGTGATCTTCTTTGTTTTAATATCCCTTACTATAGGGAAACACCACAGTTCACACTCAAAATGGATTACTCTAACCCCAATCTCAGGCCACTATCCTTCTTCCCATAGTTTTAGTTATCCTTTCATACTACAGTAATGGAACCCACCCCTTTGTAGGCACCTAAAAACCCACTAAAACAAGAAAATAGGTGGAAAAGTAGAGGTTTTGTTGCTATAAGAAACCTCACACAAACTTTATAAATGTATACACACATGTTATAGGTCTAATAACAATTTTTAGAGGCATAAAATCAACTACAGAGACACAAACTAAGTTGCTATCAAAACATAATGTTGTTGCAAGAAGCTACAACAATGGTTGTAGGTGACTATTTACAATTTTAGCTTCATTAAGGAATTTAACTTGGAAATAAAAACCTATAATTTTAGAACAAATCATATGATATTTAATGCAAACACACACTCAATATTAGAGAACCAAGACATGGAAAGAATTAAACAAGTTTTCATTATCTTAGAAAATACAAATAGTTACAATCATTTTACAATTTTACAACTACTACAATAAAATATGGAGTCTATTGTCCTCCACTTTCTCTTCTTTCTATCAACTACAAGACACTATGACTGTTGTCAAAATATTACTTCTTTTCCCTCTAATATTCTCTATTACCTTCTTCTATTCTCCTTTGTTTGGTTGTTTTGACCTCTCTTTCTTTCATTTTTTCTTACGTCCTATTCTTCTATTCTTCTTCTCAGAATTGTCCAAAATTTGGAAGCTTCTTGCTAAAAACTCTCCAAAATCCTACCTAAAATTAATGCAATATTTAAAACACTTAATAAATTCCTCCACCTACCAGTTTTGAGTTCAAAAACTCCCACCCAATTTTACCTTTATCATTTTTTAATGGTTTCACACATTAAATTATGAGCATATGATAGATAGTTCGTTGCATTCGGGTAAAAAAAATTCAAATTTTAAATTTTAAAACCATTACAACTCCATCACATGGCATTAGTTGGAAAAAATAAAAAATAAAATTCTAAAACAAAATGATGTCCTTGCATCAAACTATTGGGCTAGAAAGTTTTGTGAGCCCCTGATAACTATGAAAAACTCTGTATTGCTACGAGCTAAAGGTCATGTTGCTGCAGGTCAACAACTATATCATCTTGTACTAACTCGAGTGATTCAATATCTACTAGGATTAACCATGTTGCATCCTCCACTATTTTACCCTTCCAATTCACTAAATACTTGCTATACTCCTTGCCCCTAGTCTTCCTAATCACTCTAGAATCCAAGATATCTTCAATTTCCTCTCATGCTTTCCTAGGTAGTTGCTCCTTCCATTTTTCTGGTAATTTATTCTCTTCTTCTAGTCATGATGTCTCTCCCTCATGATAAGTATATAAATCATAAATATTAAAAATTGGAGAGATTTCCAAACCTTTAGGTAGCTCCCACTCATAAGCATTTAGTGAAAAATTCTTGATGATCTTGCACGGTCCAATATTCTTCCACTTAAGTTTTTTGTAGGCATGGCTAGGAAATATTTCCTTTTGTAGATGTTCCAATACCATATCTCCCACTTCCAAATTATTTTCTCTCCTCTTTAAATCATCCTTCACTTTATATTGTTGGCTGCTCCAACTGAGTTTTTCCCTCACTTATTGGTATAAATCTTGCATATTTTGTTGAAAGGTGCAAGACAACAAGGAGGGAGGGATGAATCAGTTGTCACCAAACTCAATCAAAAATATCAAACACTTATCAGATTCACATCCAATTTATTCTATTATTAAGTATGAACATGAAATGCAAATGAAAGAAAGCAATATCAACACAATGAACACCATATTTACATGGAAAACCTAATGAGGGAAAAACCACAATGAGGATTAACTCAAAATATAAAGTAATTTCAAAAATCATTACAAAGAGGCTCACTACCAAGGGCTCACTACTCAAATAGGACTCACTATTTAGATACAATACAAGAATCACTACCTATAGATAAGACTCACTATCTAGAAGGGAGGCTCACTACCTACAAATACAAATGATAACAGAAAAAATCCACCACAAAAAATTACACACATTTGTAGCCTTGATCAGAAGATGGTAGAAACTATTAGCTCACCACTTTCAGGAATCTAACACATTAAAGTACTAATACCTCAATTCACTCTCGTACACTCTTTCTTCTCACACTTGTGGCATTCTTGATACATAAATCCATAACATCTTGACTTGTATATATACCATCTTCAACCTTAGAAACTTTCTCCAAGGTCGGCTACACATGCTTCATTTTACAAATTCAAATTAGGTTGGTGACTCAACATTCCCATAGTGGAAGAGAATGAGAGTAGACAAAACCAACACTTAACCAAGACCCAAAATAACATCTTAGATCAATCACATGCTTCCTCGATTGATACTTATCCTTTGCATGACGTGTAGACACTAGGTCAGAAAAACCTAATGAAGACACAAATGAACTTTGAAGTACATGCTTCCTCAACAAGAAGATAATCATGTAGACCACACAATACACTTCACCATACACTGGAACACAACTTGGATACCATTAGATTCATATGCATCATTTGCAATAATCCTCATATTTAGAACACTTCCCATTAGATTTTCCAGATTGCATAGACACACATAGGAACTATGGAACTCATCTTCCAGAGCACCAAACCATGAACACCTTTTCTAGAACATAGAAAAAATCATTACAAGCCTTATACCAGATCCACAAGACCTAAAAAAAACCAGAAAATAAATATGAAGCAGAAAAAATTCTCCCAGTCCATAGACAAACAACTCTACCAAACCAATTCACATATCAGTGAACACAACTTTCGCTCTTCATCAAACTAGAAGCTACAAACTGGGATGTATCACCCAATGATGCTCATAAATAACACTTCAAATATGCACAAGCATGGGATCAACATAGAATAAATGAATATCACAAACCATATTAAGTTATAAACATATACACAACTCTATGCGGACAAAGATTTTCGCTATGCAAGCTCTCTTACATTTCTAGTGTTTTTCACCTAAAAGGAGAAGGGTATACCAAATATTGCAATGTCCCCACTCAAGAATAATAAAAATATGATTAAAATGTGGCTAAATGTAATTTCCTAAATGTATAAAATTGATAAAATAGATCAATTATTGGATGAAAACTAAAGAAATGCAAGATGTTTGAAAACACAATGTGATATGCTAACATATGCTAAATGATCTAGAAATGAACATGAAACAAAATAGAAAACTATAAAACTATAGATGTGCACCTAGAAACTATTTGAGGATGAAATGGAACTCTTAAATCCTAAAGATACTAATTTTTAGGCCTAGTGGGACTCATTCGCCATTTTGGGAAAATTAATCCCAAATCTAGAAAACTATTCCAGAGCCCGTTTTAGACAAATGGGTATCCAAATATATAAAAATAATTGGAAAATAGGTATAGTGGGAATCATTCACCACTAATGGTGAATTATTCCATTTTTACTTTTTTGAAAACTCAAAAATGGAATCTGAAGCTCTCGGTCTACTCAATTTGTACCTCTAGGTGTCCAAATCTGAAACCCTAGTTTCTAGCACTGTTGGTGAATTTTTGTGAATATTTTGACCTTTCCAATAGGTAGATGAATTCAACAATTTTTCAACCTATTCTTCAATCATTTCCAAGTCTTCAATGTACCTAAATTTGCAATAACACAAATGAAGAGAGAAAATGTTGATTGTTAGGGGTTGGGGGTTTGCCTTGGTCAAACCCCATTTAGGTAATTAAACCAAAATGATTAAATAAGCTAATGAAACATGAAACATGAAGAAATTTAATTAAAAACTTTCCATGATGATGGATCTTGAGTTTCTGCAACAGTTGATGAAGAATCTTACTCTTGAATGCCTTAGAAGTGAGCTTGAATGCTATCTTGAATGCTTAGTTCTTGCTTGCTTGACTTGGAAATTTGAATGAATCATGAATGAATTATTAATTATGGTTTAAAGGTATCCTTTTATAGAAAAGTGTTAAGAATAAGGATCAGGGTATGTGCAGGATCATGATGCGCCAAAAAGTGGCAATATGATGGTTATGTGGCTAAACTATTTTTTAACCAAAAATTGATGAAATGAAAAGGGTTTTTAGAGGAGATTCTCAACTTTCCACTTATATAAATTATGCTTTAATTTGAATTTAATGAGTAATTATTATTCATTTTCTATTGAAATTATGACTAAAGTCTGATTGATAGGTTAATTGAAAAACATCTATAGCTTTCAACAGTATCACATTTTTTGAATCAAAACATGCATCACATTCTATGATTTGCATACTATAGGATTAAAAAAAGAAAAATTAATTTCATGAAGTTTTGACCAAGTTAAGGTGGTCAGACATATAAGTTTTTATATTTTTAAAAAATTGTAATAAAAAAATCATAATTAATTATTTACTTGGAAAAAAATTACAAAAAAATATGCATCACATTGGGGCATGAGTCCTATACTTATGTCTAAAATCTTATAAAAAATATTATCATTTTATTGTGGTTAGGGTGGTCAAACAGACACCTACTTCTTATTTTTTCCCTGAAATTTAAGTACTACTACATTGGAATTTCAAATTTTTACCAAATAGATTTTTTGTTTTTAAAAAAGCCTAGTAGTTTAGAAACTACATTCAATTTTCTACAGATTCTATTCTTACATATTTTTGAAATAATATAAATAACTTATTCAAATTTTTACATCAAGTTTCCTAAATCTAATTTTTCTAAATTTTTTGCCACTTAAGGGCCTGTTTTTTCCATGATGATCCGGCACATACCCACTAGTGGTGGTGCTTTCTTCATAGGGAAGAAGTTGGTGTCTTGGTTGAGAAAAAAGTAGAATTCTATTTCTCTATCTATTGTAGAAGCAAAGTATATTGCTGCTACAAATAATTGTACTCAAGTGATGTGGATGAAACTGATGTTGAAAGGGGTTGGGGCCCTAGCTTGGTTGGCTAAATCTTTCCTGTAGCAGGAGGTTGGTCACAAGTTCTAGTCTCCCCCACCCTCGTGGTACCGGAGGGCATGTTGCACCAGCGTTGGTGGTCATGTTAAAAATTTTACCAGGGACACTGCAGTTTATAGGGGGTCGTGCTACCCAATTCCTACAGTCTAAAAAAAAAAAAAGGAAACTAATGTTGAAAGATATCATAGTAGTATATGATGAACCTATTACCATATACTATGATAACTCAAGTGAAATCAACATATCAAAGAATCTGGTGCTACACTCTAAGACCAAACATATATCAATCAAGTTTCACTATCTGAGGGAGAAAGTGAGTGAAAATGAAATCAGACTGGAGTATGTGCCTACCAAAGAACAAATTGTAGATATTTTTACTAAGCCATTGCCAAAGGATACTTTTGAGTATCTTAGAGGGATGATAGGGGTGATTACCCCTCTTGATATGAACTAGGGTGCATTAACTTGCATCAATCTATGCATTTCATGATCATATTTTGATCTTGATTGAAGTTTTTGTGGTTTATACTTAGGGGATGTAGTTAGATGTGCAGATATGTGGTTCAAAGATTGCATGTGGAAATATAATGTTTATCTTTTCCATTGATTTCAAAGGGGGGATAAGAGTAATGTGAAAAAATACTACTTATCTGAAGTGAAGAGTCTTGTGGGGAGAAGATCTTACAAAAGAAGTCAAGGAAGAAGAGTTAGAATCTAAGGATTAAGTGTTGATTGAGAGTTGGGTTGATGGTGTTTTTCACATCATTTGATTCCATCAATGCCAAAGGGGGATATTGTTAGATGCTTTGGTTGTGTGGATGATATGTGGTTGTCATTGATGTCAACACTATTAGAATTTGATGTATTGAAGGTTGTATATGTCAAGGATATTGAGAAAATTGTAAAAGAAAGTGTTGTAGGTTCTGAGTGGAACTATGAAGGTCATGAAGGTGTCTTGTTCTATATGTTGCAAATAAATTGTTGTGGATTAAAGGTTTTTCTATTGAGTGTATCTAGTTCATCTACCAGAAGTTTCAAAGGTCCGCATGAAGAATTGATCGTGTTGTGAATAGTTGTGTTCTGATAGTATTTTTGTGGGTTTTGTTGGTATTCCTAAGTAAAGTTCATGTAATTTTGGTAATTCTAGTTGTTGCGGATGTTTCTCTATTGTTTCTTGGTGTTCTTGGATTTTTCTAGATTGTGCTCTATCTTTCTGGTATGTCCACATTGATCGATGTGCTCGTGGTCAAATATTTTTCTTTGTATGTTTATTTTTTCATGTTCTTGGCCGACATGATGGGTGTAACATGTATTGGATCTTCGAGGTGAAATTAATTGAAGTCTTTTTTGGGTTGGAGTTGTTAATTTAGGTCTCCACTATGTTGTGTATGACCTTGGTGGATTCACATGGAAAATTTATTTGTAAATTTGGGCCGACATTGAAAATATGTTTTATATCTCAGGTCGACTAAGTTGATATAATCTCATGTTGGGAATATATAAGATTGATTGTTTCATTGGTGTAAAGTTTTCTCTATGTTCTCCCATGTGTGTATGTGTGAGTATCATTTGATTTCAGAGTAGAGTGTGAAGAATACTGAGCGAAGTGTGAAGAAGTTTGAGCGAAGAGTGAAGAAGGTTTCTCTATGCTTAACTGTAATTGTAATCAAGCTTGTGTAGAAGCTATTTTCTCAGTTCACAATTTGGATAATTTTAATGTATTTGAGTAGTGAGCACTAAGTAGTGTGATTGAATGCATGTGCATTCCCATTATTTCTAATTATACTTTTAATATGGTATAATATTGTGGACTAACCTCCATCGTGGTTTTTCCCTTAACAGGGTTTCCACATAAAAAATATTGGTGTTCTCTATTTTTCTGATGTGTTGAATGTTTATGGTTTATTGTTTATTCATCAAATATGAGATTGAGTTAAATAAATTTTGAAAATATTTAAGTATTTTGTGACAACTAATTCACCCACGCTTTCAGTTGTTTGTCCTTGTTTTTCCAACAACATGGTAGGCTCTTTATCTCTCAACAAGTAACCCATCTTGCTATCAAATGTGCCAAGGTAGATTACCAAACATTCAACATCATTTGGTCTCATATTCCTAGGGATATCCCTTATAGCCTTTGCAAACCTAAGATTGAAAGCAAGGATAATCTCATCTTCACTTCTATGGGTTTCCATAAAACTTTTTCTTACCACATTTGGATTTATTCTCTCACCAAACTGTTTGATGAACATCATTTTAAATTCAACCCAAGAATGTATAGAAGATGTTGGCATAAAATAAAACCAATCCCTCACATTTCCTTTCAAAGACTGAACAAACAACTTCATAACCACATCTTCAGAATCCAATTCATAATCACCCATAATATCAACAAAATATTTCAAATGTTTTCTTGTTGAATCAAAATTTTCACCTTTAAATTTGGTATATTATCTTTGATCTTAGGCAGTAAAGCATTTGGGTAACCACATATGTTACTAAAATCTACGGCTTTGTATCTTTTAGTACTAAAATTCCTTTGATGTGACAAAGGATACTCATCATGTGTCATTGCATTCATGTCCACATCTAGATGTACAACTTGATTAGGAATCTTGTATTACCTTTTTCAAGTCTTGTCAAATTTATCAAAAGGAAATTCAAGTTCCCTTTACAATTATGATCTTAAGCCTTTGCAACATAAACCTCCTTTCTATTTTACTTAAGATCTACAATATAACATGTTTCTCTATTATAATACATAAATTTCAGATAATAATTTAGAAACATATAAAGTCACCATTAGTATTCCCTCATTTAGTGCTATCTAACCTAATTTGGCATCATTTACATCTTAAGTCCTAAATACTCCTCACAATTTACTACAAATATAACAATGTCTTTTTAGAACTATGAGAATACCTAGAAATTGGTGGAAACTACCAAAATTTCTTGTCTAATTGCAAAGTTGCAAGATATGGAACATTTTTGTATCCCTTTATCATGTTCTTTAGATAGAGTCACCACCTCCTATGTAGAGAACAAAAATTTAGACAATATGTAGTTCCTTTAGCAATAAATATCATTTTGAGTCTTCTCCTTCAGCAGAGTCACACTCAAATTCATTTGAACTTTGCATCAATCAAATCATTTCTAGTTCAAGGCACTCCTCAACATTTGAACCTAAGTTCAAATTCACCAATTATTTGACTCTATGATATAACAATCTACAACTCAAGAATGGAAATCTTGTCCCCAACAGATTCACCATTTTGTTGGTTTTTTTCCAGTACACCCTTGGAATTCTCTAAACTGTAGCCATCCCTTATGATTAAGAATCCTTAAGATGAATGGCCAACATAATGAGTAAACATTCTTAGGTCTTTACTCCTACACTTTAGGCTCTATGGGACCTAGGAGGGTGTTCCTTACGGTGTTCACCTTGATTTTTTTGATGGGGAACAATTCTATGCATAGATTTGTTCCTATTACATGCAAATAAATGTAATCCACTAAAGATTTGGTTGATCTCTAAGTAAAAAACCATTTATTTAATAGGAAAAAGGAAGTATTTCAAATTCATGCCTCATAATTGAAATATTTCAAATGAATTATGTTCCTATTCTAAATCCATGATCAAATAAATTATTAACTCATTCAATTGTGAAAATCCCTAACAAATAGGCTAGTGCTTCATCAATTGGGCAATTGAGTCAAATATGCAATACCTAGTAATACAAAAATTATTTAATTCTAATAATGGTTGACTATCTTCAAAATTCCTTACAATCCAAAAACTCGCAATATCTAGAACATAACTTCTTATCACATCCTTTGCAAATTCTCATAAATCTATGACCCTCTTCAAGCATTTAATTAACTTTTTGAGTCAAAGTAGAAACAAGGACACACATTCAATTGAACATTTGATGATAAAAAAATACCCTTTCTATTTCATTTATAATTTGTAGATATTTAGAAAAGGAGAGTATGCATTCTAGAGATAAGATTTGTTTTGATATCAGTAATTTTTATAAACTATTTTGAGACTAATACATATAAGACTCAAACCCAAGACAACCCTAATGTTCTATTCATTAGCATTTTATAGTATATCCTTTTTGTACTAACTTCTACCTAGACCACCTACTAGACTCAAATTTTTTATAACCCCTTGTAATGAGCCTTGAAATCCCTTTTATAACACAAGGGAGCAACAAGCATAAGGCTCATTATAGTTACATTTTGAGAATATTTCATTTCAGCACTAATTTGAATTTCATTTCAAAAATTTCCTACAAGGTCACCTGCAATCATTTGTTAAAAATGGGGAAACAAAATTCATAACCACCATCAAAAGTAAAATGTTGATGCCACCAAAATTATCATTAACTACTAACTAGGAACCACACTCCACATCCACATTGAAAATAAATCTTCATAATATTGGCTTCAAGCATCCACAGTTGGCATGAAGACAAAACAAAAAAAACCAACATATGCAAAGAGCAGAAGAAAACCACCATAGCAATTTTATCATCACCAGAAAAATTAAAAACTTAGACACCATTTTCATCACCTTGAACCAGAAGAAGCACCAACACCAAAGCTATGATACACATGCCCACTATGCATCCTTGCAAAAGGAAGGGAGGAGACCTTCGTTCCTTCCTCTTCTTTGTCATTTCCATCCACATAACCATCACACCCACTCAGGTTTTTTACTGATATTGATGGGACCAATATTACTTCCACCCCTGGGGATTCTAGTTGATCCAGTGTCATGAGATATCTCTGATAACCCAAGTCCATTTCAATCACCCTATTTGAAGGAATGTTAGTGATAGAAATAGGGGAGTTCTATCATCCAAAAGAAGATATGCCATATCTAATTTTCCTTTGCATTCCTTGTACAAACCCTGTGGGCTCCTTGCCTTTGGCCTTTGTTGTCCCAGTAGTCATGACTCAACCTCTCAATCTATGGTTGCACCTAGTAGGAACTAGTGCAGGCTCCTCACCAATGGCCTCCTCCATGCCCTTTTCCTTTAGATTCAGAGTCTCTTCATGTACCTTATGTTCATGCTTTGGGATGTCACCGTGAGATTTTTGCACACTGAACCTTGGGGACCTTCTCATTGGTAACACAAAAGTAGTTGGCTTGCTCATTTTCTCTACTAGGTATCTTCTTAGACTCACACTAAAACACTCTTCACTCTCTACATAGATTTATAGAAATTCTAACTACTAATTTCAATGGTAAAATGAAAACCATTCAATCCATATTTATCCAGCAAATTTGATGGTGTTTGATCATCAATTTGACATCACATGTGCAAGCAAGCAATTAATCATTGACATCCATTTCATCATTGTTAATTACCCAAGTACTTGGAAATCTATGTATCATTATCAATAATTATAGGGAATTCATTCTTTGCATGCACCAAGTCCCAATTGATCACTCCTAAAGAGCATACACCATTAATACTTAATGTTTGTAGAGCAAAACGGCTATCACATGTGTATTTTTTATTTTTTTAATGTTGGTCATTGATTCCCTGATGACATGGTGAATCAAATAGTCCTCAACAATTCAACTAGGTTTCAATTTAATGATGCCATCACTCACCAATCTTTGGCCAATGAGATTCATCCAAGCTAGGAGCCACATCATTCGTTTATGGGCTCTACCTCTTTCTCTAGGAAGATGGACAAAGCCATGTGTCACAAGCTCATGCACCACATAGTTTATAACAAGCCTTCACTTCTTTGTGAGCAAGTAGAGAACAACTAAGATTATCCCTAGCACTCAATCACAACCATAGGATTAAGCCATCATATGATAGGATCAATAGTGGAATTCGAGCCCCACCACTGTATTAGGACATGTGTCCTCACCTCACAGACCTCACGGCTTTTAACTAGCAAGCAACTTAATCTAGTGAGCTAGTGGGGAATGACTCAGATCAAATCTTGAGATCTGGTGAGTCCTTAACATGCATGTGAAAAAAAGTTAGTTTTAAAAATAGGGCCATTTCTAGGTTGGCGATAATTAGACCCTTGAAAGAGAATTAAACATAAGTCTTTTGAAATGAAATATTTTGCTAGAATTGAGGGAATTTTTTAAGTGGAAAAGTATGTGGGGTGACTGACATCCCTAGACAAAAGGTTCCAATAATGAAATGTATCCCAAGGCTCAAATGGTGACTTAAACTATCGGTCACCAGCTATAGCAATTCAACATAAAATCAAAATGCTCAAAGGGTTTTAAGATAGATCATTATACAAAGAGGGTTCAGTGACCAAAACCCTAACTCCAGCCTTAGTAACAAATCTCACAATGATGGTTAGACTAGGAGGTTCTCAAAATGTAAAAAAATTTGGAGGCTCTATCAAACTCCTAACATTGGCTTCAAAGCTTGATTCATATCAAGTAATTTAGGATGCTTCAAAGTGAGGTTGATAGTGTTGATCTTTGCTTGTACCACGATACCTTCCCTATTAGGAGAGTGTTTAGGAGAACTACAAACTAGATGTTCTTGACATTCAATGTTTGTTTCTTCCATATTGACTTTATCACAAATAGGGGAATGATCATTGGTTGAAGTGGCTTGCTTAATAAGGGTTTTCCTAGGTGAAGAGAGATAACTAAGATTCTTATGACTTTCATGTATTGTGTTTTCCAACATCAAAGCATCATCTTCATAGCTATGAGAGATACTAGGAAAAGTAAAAGTATGATTATCATGATCATTTATGAGTTAATTTCGTTGTTCCTTAATATCTTCCAAAAATAGGATAGGTAGGAGAAGGATCATAAAGAGGATTGTTATAGACCTTAAAGATTTGATTATCTAAGACCAATCTATCATCCTCATTATTTACAATCTCATTTTCTTGTGCTATAACATCTTCCCAAAGGGGATGAGGAGAAGGACAAGCAAGATCTTCATGATTCTCAATGATTATATCTTCTTTGACCAAGATACCTTCATCATTAAAAGGAGAGGTATTGGGAGAAGAACAATTATGATCATAATGAGTATCTATTTTTTTATTTTCTTCTATCACATCATCCTCACATATAGGAGAGATAGTATGGGATTGTTTAAGGAAATTGTTAACATTTTCATTCACTTGTGTTAAGAGACTCTCATAACTAGGGAATGCATTGAATGAATGATTAACATGCTTATTAACTAAAATTTTCATGGAAAACTTGGGAAGGATATATACAAACATTTTTTAATAACAATCTATGCAAACTCAAAATGCAATGTAAAGGCCTACAATGAAATGCAATTTTTCAAATTTGAAGGATGACAATTGGCTGATTATGCCTTGCAACAATGTGGGAATGCAAAGTTGAAATTAAGCAATGAATGAAATGAGCCAAATTAAGATAGAGTTAATGAAATGCATGTAATAGGAACTTAACCAATGGATACTAATAGTTACTAGCAGCAAATAGAAGTACAAAAATAGGGTTTTCAATGTTGTAAATCATAGTTTCAAGAGTGTAAAGGGACTAATTCGCCCAAGGTGGTGAATGAGCCCTAGTAGGGATTTTTTTCTAAATTCTTTGATTTTTTTTTGGTTGGTTTTTATGTTTTGTGTGTTTTATGATGTAGACCTAAGATGAAAATGCAGAATTTCAGAAATTTTTAATGATTTGAGATGCAAAAATGCAACCTATATGCACTTTCACTAATGCAAAATTTAAAAAAAACCCTAGATGCAAATTAACCAATGAAACTCTAATGCAATGTTAATGTAAGCTAAATCTAGGATGATGATGGACTCCAAATCAGAAAGGAAGATATTCTAAAAGAAGGTTCACCAAAATTTGGACAAAGATTTTGGCTATGCAAGCTCTCTTACACTTCTAGGGTTTTTCACCTAAAAGGAGATAGGTATATCAAAAATTCCAATGTCCCCACTCAATAATAATACAAATATGATTGAAATGTGTCTAAATTTAATGTACTAAATGCATAAAACAAATAAAATAGATCAATCATTGAATGAAAACTAAAGAAATGCAAGATGTTTGAAAACATAATGTGATATGCAAACATATGCTAAATGATCTAGAAATGAACATGAAACAAAATAGAAAACTGTAAAATTGAAGGTGTGCCCTAGAAATAGGATGAGAATGAAATGGAACTCTAAAATCCTAAAGATGTTGATTTTTAGGCCTGGTGGGACTCATTCACCATTCTAGGTAAATTAGTCATAGATTTGGAAAACTGTTCTGGAGCCTATTTCAAACAAATGGGTATCCAAATCTACAAATATATCTTGAAAATAGGTATAGTGGGACTCATTTTCCACTAATGGTGAATTAGTCCATTTTGGCTTTTCTAAAAACTCAAAAATGGAATCTGAAGCTCTCAATCTGCTCAATTTGTACCTCCAGGTGTCCACATTCAAAACCCTAATTTTTAGCACTATTGGTGAGTTTTTGTGAATATTTTGACCTTTCAAATAGGGAGATGTCTTCAACAAGTTTGTAACCTATTCTTCAATCATTTCCAAGCCTTCAATGTACTTGAATCTACAATCACACAAAGGAAGAGATACAAAATGTTAATTGTTAGGGATTGGGGGTTTTCCTTGGTCAAACCTTGTTTAGGTAAGTAAACCAAAATGATGAAATAAGATAATGAAGCATGAAACATGAAGCAATAAAATTAGAAACTTTCCATGATGATGGATCTTGAATTGTTGCAACAATTGATGAAGAATCTTGCTCTTGAATGTCTTAGAAGTGAGCTTGAATGCTATCTTGAATGCTTAGTTCTTGCTTGCTCAACTTGGAAATATGAATGAATCATGAATAATGATGAATTAGGGTTTAAAGGTCTCCTTTTATAGAAAAGAGTTAAGAATAAGGATCATGATCAAGGGCCAAGGTTAAATTAGAAAATAACTTAATCAAGGGTGGAGGTTAATTGATAGAAGAAAGACATGGATAGATAAAGACTTGAGGTGGAAGATAAGATTGGTATAGACAAAGAGGTGAATAAATATTATTTAATTTAGATGGCCAACATAGGAGAAATAAATAAAATATTGATTTTATTTATTTAAAAAGAAAGGTGAGAAAAAATAATTAGATAATTAAATAATTATAAATAATTATTTGATTATAGAGAAAAGGTGGATTGTTAAACATTAAATAATTATAAATAAATGGAAGGGGGGAGGGATAATTAAATAATTAAAATAATTATTTAATTAGGGAGATAGAGAAAGGATAAATAAGTAAATAAAAATAAAATTATTTAATTATAGAGGGAAAAAGGTAATGAATAATTAAATAATTGAAATAATTATTTAATAGTAGGAGAAGAGGGAAAAGCTAAATTTTGAATTAGAATAATATTTAATTCAAAATTAGGGAGGATAGGACCATTAGACTTAAATGCTTAATAAAAGTATAGAAAAGTGTGAAAGTCATTTAAAATTCTTTACAACACCTTTACAAGACATTCATTTTATTCAATTTGCAAGGTTCCAAGACCTAATGTGAATGTTTTTATTCACATTACAACATTAAATCAAGGAAACATCAAGACAAAATCACAAGGAGGGGATAAACAAGAAGAAAAAGTAAAAGGGTTACTTTTTCCATGTCCACACTCTAACTTCACCATTTCTCAAAAATACTTGGCAACTCATCATAACAACACTCCTACAACACCACAAAGATAGCTCCATGTACTCAAATCTCTATAGTATCTCAACTATACATGCACAACTTGCAGTCACTTGATTCATGTTTCTCTGCAACAACCTATACTGTGTTGGCATCAATGACAACATTAATGACAACACCACCATACTCATTCATACTTGTAAAAATCTCCCCCTTTGTCATTGATGGCAACACATGATGTGAAAAATCATCAAAGACAACATCCATTCCATTCCTGCACTCTCCTTTATTTTTTATGATTAGACAACCTACACAACTTTTCTTGCACTCTATTTTCCTTGCAATATTCTCTATCCTTTCTCTTTCACTATTTTTCACATGAATTTCTCTCCCCCATTAACATTAATGGAAAAAAAAAAGACTATATATAGCCCTGATCACTCCCTCTGAGGAGTGCACCCATTTCATACTATAATAATGATACTTCCTACTCCCCCTATGGAATAGACCCTAATCATCAATCTAGACAAATAAATAATCTGTAGATCCATTGGAATAATGCACCTCCATGTGCACCTAGTTCAAGGAAGGAGGGGTAGTAACCCCCAAATTCTCCTTGAGATACACAAAAGTATCCTTCAAAAGGACCTTAGTAAATATATCTACAATTTGATCCTTTGTAGGAACATACTCCAACCTGAATTTTTTCTCCAATACTTTTTTCTCTCAAGAAATGATATCTAATAGATATATGATTTTTTCTTGAATGCATTACTAGATTATTTGAAATGTTTATAGAACTTGTAGTATCATAGAAGATAGGGATGGGATCATCACATATCACACCTATATCCTTTAAAGTTTGCTTCATCCATAACACCTGTGTGTAGTAAGATGCTACTGCAATGTACTCAAGTTCTATAGTAGATAAAGAAATTAAATCATGTTTCTTACTTAGCCATGGAACCACTCTTCCTCTAAGAAAGAATGTGTCACAACTTCTACTCTTCACATCATCCACACAACCAGCCCAATTTGCATCATTGAAAGCACTCAAAGTGAAATCAGTATCCTTCAGATACCACAGGCCATAATCTTTAGTGCCTTTTAGATATTTGAATATCCTCTTCACAGTTGTAACATGTGCTTCTTTAGGTTCTCCTTGAAATCTGGCAACCAAACATACTATATGCATGATATCTAGTCTAATACCGCTAAGATATAATAGTCCACCAACCATAGATCTATATAAGCTCTGATCAACTTTAGGAGATTCATCATTCTTACTCAATTTGCATCTGGTCATAATAGGAGTACAGATCCATTTGAAGTCATGCATTCCAAACTTCTTCAACAACTCTTTGACATACTTTGATTGTGAAATGAATATGCCCTTATTAGTTAGATTCACTTGAAGTCCAAGGAAGAAATTCAACTCACCAATCATAGACATTTCAAACTCCTTTTTCATATCCTTTGCAAACCTTTTGCACATACCTTCAATTCCTCCAAAGATGATATCATCAACATACACAACCACTATCAAAAACAAAATTCCTTCAACCTTAAAATAAATATTACTATTTGTGAAACCTTTGTTGAATCTTTGTTGTGTCAAATATCTATCCAATCTTGCATACCATGCTTTGGGAGTATGTTTAAGTCCATATAATTTCTTTTTGAACTTGCATACCATCTCTAGTTTATCTAATAACTGAAATCCCTCTAGTTGTTCCATTTACACTTCTTCTTCTAGTTCTCCATTTAGGAATGTAGACTTGACATCCATTTGGTATACTTTGAAATATTTGTGAGTAGAAAATGTCAAAAACATCTAAATAGATTTCATTCTTGCCACTAGTACAAATGTATCCTCAAATTTGATCCCTTAAACTTGTGAATAACCTTTGCATACAATCCTTGGTTCATTTCTTACAAATTTACCATTCTAATTCAACTTATTCCTAAACACCCATTTTGTTCCAATTACATTCTTGTTTATAGGTCTAGGAACCACTTCCCATGTCTAGTTCTTCTCTATCTGTTGCAATTCCTCTTTCATTGCTCTAACCCATATCTCATATTTTCATGATTCAATTACAAACTTAGGTTCTATATTTGAAAGTAAACACAAATTTACCTCAGCTGCTACCACTTTACTTCTTGTCTTTACACCTTCACTCTTGTCTCCAATTATTTGTTCTTCAGGATGATTCTTCTATACATATTTTGGAGTTTTGGTAGCAAGTTCTAGAGCTTCTTCTTCTTCAATTTGTTCTTCTTCTTCCTCCTTATTCTCTTCTAGTATTTTTCTACAGATAGGATGATTTGGTTCAAATTCACTTATCTCAACTGTTCTATGCATATCTTCATCTACTTTCACATTTGCACTCTCAACAATCTTCCTCAATATTTTATTGAAGCATCTATAAGATTTTCTATTAGTTGATAACCCAAGGAAAATACCTTCATCACATCTAGCATCAAACTTTCCAAGGTTCTCATCATCCTTTTTAATGTAACATTTTCTTCCAAAAACATTAAATTACTTCACTATAGAAATCTTTCCAGTCAACTAATAAGGGGTCTTTGTGTTGTTACCTTTGATCCGAATTCTATTAAAAATGTAAACAATAGTGTGGATTACTTCTCTCCATTATACATTAGGTACATTTTCTTCTTTCATCATAATTATTGCAACCTCTTGCATAGTCCAATTCTTCCTTTCAATAGCTCCATTTTGCTGAAGAGTTCTAGGAGAAAAAAAATTCTCTTTATGCCATGCTCTTCACAAAATGTATTAAACTTACTGGAAGTGAATTCACCACCTCTATTAGACCTTAAGCATTTTATTTTCAGGTTCACTTCATTCTCTACCCTTGCCTTGAACACTTTGAATCTATCTAGAGCTTGAGATTTCTCCCTTAGAAAAGTAACCCATGTCATTCTTGAGTAATCATCAATCAAAAGCATAAAATACTTGTCACTATTAAGACTTCCTATTCTTGTGGGACCACAAAGTTTTGTATGAACCAACTCTATCATTCTGGTAGATGATAGCTCCTTTCCTTTAAAACTACATCTTGTTTACTTTCCCACATAACAACTTCTACAAATAGTATTGGTAGGATTTGTGATTCTAGGAAGATATCAAACAACATCTCTTGAACTAATCCTAATCAGATTATCAAAGTTTACATGTTCCATCCTCTGGTGCCATATCCAACTTTCATTAACTTAAGATACAAGGCACTAACCATCAACACCCTTGAGCTGATAGATGTTTCCATATGTTCTCCTTCCTGTAGCAACCACAGTTTTAGACCCATTTCTGATCTCACAAGTGTTATCTTGAGACACAAGCTTGAATCATTTGCTACACATTTTTCCAACACTCAAAAGATTATTCCTTCAGCCCTTAACATAATAGATATCATTATTACTATGTTTTCCATAAAAAATAATTGATCCTTTCCTAACAATATTTGCACCATAATCATCTCCAAACATGACTAATCCTCCATCATACATTTCAAGTTTAGTGAACTTACTTTTATCTTTAGTCATGTGATTAGAGTAGCTACTATCAATTACCCAATAGTCTTCATCTTTTCAAGCATGAAAGGTAGTAACCGAAGTACCTTCCATCTCTTCCTTCTTGTTCTCTACACCACTTTCCCTTGCACATCTTCTAGAGTTAGTAGATACTGATTTATTTTCTAAGGCTAGAAACAAGCATTCATCATCATTACCCTCACAATTAGATACATCATCAAAAATTCTAGCATCTTCTCTAAAATAATACAATTTCTTGAACTTCTCATCCTTTTTGTCTTTATTGTCTTCATTCTTCTTATGTACAACTCTATTTGGACATCTTGAAGCATAGTGACCAATATTTCCACAACTGAAAAATTTAAAAGATAACATACCTTTGTACTTACCAGTACCTTTCTTCAACTTCCTTGTAAAATTTTCTTCCAAATCATCTGAACCATCACTACTCAGATCATCTTCTATATTTTTTGCTTTGAAGGTTGGTTTTGTATTCTCCTTTTCCTTTCCAAACTTCCTCATCTCAAATGTAGTTAAGGTTCCAAATAGTTTTTATTTAGTAAACTTCTTAGGAGCATACACTTCCTCAATGACTAAGACCTTATCACTGTAACTCTCTAGAAAGTTCATTAGGATCTTCTCTATTATATCTTCATCTACCAAAGACCCCTCTTGATTCTTAACTTCATTTTCTTAAATATCAACCATTTGAAAATAGCTTGCAATGTCTTCACCTTCTTCCATTTTCAAGTTCTCATATTCTGCACTTAGTTGTTAGCTTCCTTGACAATTTCACTCTATCATTTCCTTCATAGAGATCTTCCAAATTTTTCCAAACTTCATAAGCATACCTTGTTTTTTTCATTTTCCTCATAGGAAGAAATCTCATCTATAGAAGGACCGCTTTCCAGCTCAACATATTTTGTCTCGATAGCTTTCCAAGTCTTGAAACCAAGAGAGATTAGGTAACCTCTCATCTACACTTTCTAGTCACTATAGTCAAATCCATCAAACATAGGGATTTCCAATGTGCACCATTGGATCTACCTCAAGCGGTTAAGCTCCTCTCCTAGGAACCAAAGCTTTGATACCAATTGTTGAAAGGTGCAAGACAACTGAGAGGGGTGGGTGAATCAGTTTTCACCAAACTCAATGAAAAATATCAAACACTTATCAACTTCACATCCACTTTATTCTATTATTAAGTATGAATATGAAATACAAATAACAAAAAGAAATATCAACACAATGAACACCAAATTTACATGGAAATCCCAATGAAGGAAAAACCATGGTGAGGATAACTCACAATATAAATTAATTGCACAGCCAATTATAAAGAGGCTCATTGCCAAGGGTTCACTGCCCGAATAGGACTCACTATCTAGAGACAAGGCTCACTGCCTAAAAATAGGACTCACTATCTAGAAGGGAGGCTCACTGCCAACAAATACAAAAGATAACAAAAAAAATCCACCACAGCAAATTACACACATCCACAACCTTGATCAGAAGATTGCAAAAACCATCAACTCACTCATTTTAGGAATCTAACACATTAAAGTATTGTTTCCTCAATTCACTTTCACATACTCTTTCTTCTCACACTTGTATAATTCTTGATACATCAATCCATAACATCTCAACTTGTATATATACCATCTTCAACCTTAGAAACTTTCTCCAAGGTCGGCTTTGCACGCTTCATTTTAAAAATTCAAAATAGGTCAGCAACTCAACATTCCCATGGTGGAAGAGAATGAGACTGGACCAAACCAACACTTAACCAATACCCAAAGCAACATCTCAAATTAGTCACATGCTCCCTCAATTGATACTTATCCTTCGCATGACGTGTAGACACCAAGTCAGCTAAACCTAATGAAGACACAAATGAACTTTGAAGTACATTTCCAAAACAATAATTTAATCATGAATACCACACAACATGCTTCACCATACACTGGAACACATCTTGGATACCATCAAATTCATCTATATCAACTGCAACAATCCTCATACTCAGAACACTTCCCATCAGACTATCTTGACTGCATAGACACACACAGGAACTCTAGAACTAGTCTTTTGGAGCACCAAACCATGAATTCCTTTTCCAAAACACATACAACATCATTACAAGCCTTCTACCAAATTAGCAAGACCTGAAAAAAACTAGCAGAGGACTGCAAAGTAGAAACATTTCTCCCAGTCAATAGAAAAACAACTCTTCCAAACTAGTTTGCATACCAGTGAACACAACTTTCACTCTTCATCAAACCAAAAGCTACAAACTAGGATCTATCACCCAATGATGCACATAAACAACACTTCATATCTACACAAGCATAGGATCAACACAAAATAAATCCAGAGCACAAACCAAAGCACATTCTGAACATACACACAACTCTAACTTCACTATTTGTCAAAAACACTTGCCAAGTCATCATAACAACACACTTGCAACACCACAAAGATAGCTCCATGTACTCACAAAATATGTATATTATTTCAAATATACATGCACAACCTACAATCACATGATTCATTTCTCCTTAACAACCTGTACTGTGTTGACATCAATGACAACATTAATGACAACACCACAATACTCATTCATACTTGCAACATATATTTGGAAAACTCTTCTCTTTTAGCACTTCTCTTATATCCTTCCATATTTGCAAGATCCCTTAATTCTAAAATACCTCTAGGACTATGCCTGTAAACAATCTGAAATGGATTTTTACCTATTCTCTTATCAACTGAGTCATTTTATCTAAACTCAACTTGAGGCACTATCAAATCCCATTTCTTAGTCTTCGCACCAACTAAACATCTTAGAAAATTTCATGAGCTATGATTAATAACTTCATTTTGTCCATCAATTTTAGGATTGTAAGAACTAAACTTTAAATCAATCCCTAATTTCTTCTAATGTGGCATCCAAAATGGTCCTACAAACTTAGTATCACAATTTAAAACTATACTTCTTGGTAAATTATGTAATCTAACAACCTCTTTAAAGAGAAAATTTGCTACATGTGTTGCATCATTAGTCTTTTTGCATGCTATAAAGTGAGCCATTTTGGAAAATCTATCAACAACCACAAAAATAGAATCCTTACCTCATTGTGTTCTTAGTAATCCAAACACAAAATCCATAATTACATCTTCCCATGGTTTCTTTGGTATAGGTAATGGGATATAAGCTTGTACGTTGACTCCCTCCTTTGGAATATTGACAAACTTGAAATCCTTGCACAAATTTTATGATTTCAGTCCTCATCCTTGGCTAAAAATATCTTTCAATAAGTTGTTCCATTTTCTTATCAACTTAAAAATGTCCAGCAAAACCACCACAATGTTTTTCTCTTATCAATTTTTTCCTCATTTCTCCTTGAGGTATGCAAAGTTGTTGTCCTTTGAACAAAAATCCATCTTGTATAAAATATTCCATCCAAGGTGTCCTATCAACACTAGTAGGCTCCATACATGTTCTCCATACATCCTTAAAGTCAAAATCATCCTTATACAACTCTTTCATAGCATCAAATACAACTACTTCAACTCTCATTTTAGTCAACAATGTTGCTCTTCTACTCAATACATCCACTTCTTTATTTGAACTCCCACTTCTGTGCTTGAGAATAAAAGTATATCCTTGTAGGAAGTCTACCCACTTTATATGTCCTTGGTTCAACTTGGTTTGACTATTAATAAACTGCAAAGCATAATGATCCATGTAGAGATTAAAATCCTTTGGAAGAAAGTAATGATTCCTCTTCTTTAAATTTTGCACAATAGAATAAAATTCTTAGTCATAAAGTGAATACCTATTCTTGGCATCATTAAGCTTCTCACTAAAATATGAAATAGGTTTTTCCTCTTGGCTTAAAACCACTCCTATGGTTGTCCCACTTGCATCATAGACCACTTGAAACACCTTTGCAAAATTGGAAAATGCTAATACCAATTACTTAGTGAATTTTTTCTTCAAAATCTCAAAACTTTTATCTATTGTTTTCCACTTAAACTCTTTCTTGTCTCCCCTTATGGTTTTAGTTGTGGGTGCACATATACCACTAAAATTTCAAATAAATCTATGATAGAAAGTTGTTAAACCATAGAAACTTCTTTCATCATGTAAACTTCTAGGTGTTGTCCATTCAATGATAACATGTACCTTTTCTGGATCCATTGTGGCCCTTGTAGCAAGAAAATATGCCCCAAATAAACTAATTTCTCCTTCATAAAACCACACTTTTTAAAATTGATTAATAACCTTTCTTATTTGAGCCTTTGTAAGACCTTCCTAATATGAAATAAATTATCTTCATTCCTACTGCTAAAAATCAACATATCATCAAGATAAACAATCACAAAATTTCCTAAAAATTGTTTCAATATTGCATTCATTAACCTCATAAACATGTTGGTGGTATTTGTTAACCCAAAGGGCATTACTAACCATTCATGCAGTCCCTCTTTGGTCTTAAAATAAATCTTCCATTCATCATCCTCTCTTGTCCTAGTTTGGTGATATCTACTTTTTAAATCAATCTTTGTAAAATATCCAACCTTTCCCAAACAATCTATGAGATCATCCATTCTTTGTAAAGAAAAATGATACCTTATTTTTATTTTTATGATGGCTCTTGATACTAGGGACATTATCCATTCACCATCCTTCTTTTTTGCTAGCATAGTGGTACCACACATGGGCTATGACTCTCTCTAATTAGTACTCTTTCCAATAATTATTGCATTTGTTTGTCTACCTCTTTATTTTTTTTAGTTGTCCACCTATAGAAATCCTTCTTAGGTAAACTTTCCCCCAAAATCAAATCAATATGATGGTTGATGCTCCTCATAGGTGGTATTCCTTTCGATAAATCCTTGAAAACAATTTCATAAAATTCTTCCAATAGCCCCTTCACTTCTAAAGTCATGTCACTACTATCATCTATTGCATCTACTTGTAGCTCCTTGGGAACTATTGCAAAACATAGCTTTTCCTTTTTAATATTTTTCAAAAATTGTATCCCTATCACTAGGAGCATTCTTGGACCACTCTCCACCTCTTCTTCCTTGGTTGTCAATGGTGTAAGAGTATGTTTTCTTCATTTTTTCTCCAATGTATAAGTGTTTTTTCTTCCATTACAGGTTTCCTTTTTTGAAAACCATCATGGCCACCCTAAGAGTAAGTGACATACATCCATGGGAATGATATCACACCACACCTCATCTTCATAAGTGTCTATTCAAAAATTCACAAGGCATTGTTGATCAACCAATACTTGGTTCCTTTTTTGTAGTCATGACACCTTGTAAGGGGTAGGGTGAGCTATCCTTTTTAAACCCAAATTTTCCACCATTTCAACTAAAACTAAGTTATGAGTTTTTCCACTATCTATTATGACATTGCAACATTTTCCACTAGATTTATATATTGTTCTAAATAAATGTATCCTTTGCATAGATTCATCTTATTTTTTAGTTGGATTCAACAATGTCCTCTTCATCATAAGTGCTTCTCCTCTCTCAAGTTCATCTAGTTGAGTAATAGACCCTGTAGACTCATTATCCCCCTTTGTTATGTGTACACTTGTTGTCCCTATTCTCTTTGATCCCTATGGTCTGTGTTGTGTGCATTCATAAAATCTATGGCCTGAATGTCCACTATTAAAACATGTTCCTTGTAAGTCTATGTGTTGGCCTCTTCCATATCCACATCTACCTCTCATGGGGTATGGTCTTGACCTTGTTTCATCCTTCTCCTTTTGATTTTTTGATGGGTTGGCCTCCTTACCATGGATATACTTTTTTTGTTGCTTCACGTTACCTTTGTTGAATCTACTTTTGTTTTTGTTTGTTCCTTTCTTTCTTTCTAATTTCTCTTCAGCCTTTAGTGCATACTGGTATGATTCTTCCATATTTTGTAGCCTTATCATACTTAGTTCATCTTGAATGTTCAACCTCAATCCACTAACATATAATGTTACTTTTTCATGGTTCAATTTATTATGACCAAATCTGATGGGAATCTTATAAAACTCCTCAATATAGGCCTTCAACCTTGTTATATTCTTTTTGGACCACCCTCCAAAAACTAGGCTTATCCTCTTTGAATTTTGGCTAAGTTATGCATTGGCAGTGTTTTGGCTATCTATTATAACTTGAGTGGTGATTTACCAAGTTAATCTAACTCACCCTTCACCCACTCCTTAAATCATTTTACACCTTTGGAGCTATTAGCACTGTTTTGTTCAGCTACATGAATTATTCACCCAATTCACTTTCAAGTTTATCTGTGTTGGCAGTGTGTTATAAGGTTTGTGTAACTCCCCAATTACCACCTGGAAGGAAATTTAATCTTATTAAGATACTAGCATGTTTTTGTGGCCCATATCAAATCTAGGTGGTTATTTATAAAGTTATATGAACTTCCCATTTTCTCACTCTCATGACCATTCCTTTTTAAACTTTTGAAAAAGTGGTTATATTAAATAGTGACATGAGATTTGACACGTACTAATGTGAAGTAAGGGATGCATTTAATGTCTATCTACTAGAACATTTCTCACAGGAATTAAAGGAGGAAAATTGTGCCAAAGACAACCATTCTTCAGTCATGATATTCACTTTGGGAAATATGAAGAAACAGGAGCATACCAATGCAAACCTCCATCCTCAGAACTCGGGCTCATTCTAAGGTATTATTATTCTTATCTTCTCCTTATGAACACATAGTTTCCAAGTTTATCTTCTCCAATATTGTGAATTATATGGTAAAAAACTGTTCAAACCCTAGTAGCTCAAAAATGGCTAGAATTAAGTATCAAGGGTATGGATGTGTTGCAAGGTCAACATGTGAAATATCAAAAATTAGAGATACTAAGCTACGACTAGTGAATTTAGCTAAGCTCAAAGAAAATTTAAATGCTACCAACCCACCACCTATCACTCAAAAGGTAATTGAGAGTGGGTTGATAGAAGTAGCCATTTTTCCCATAGTTGCCCAGTGTCTAGAATTGCTTTTGGAATGCATAAGGAATTATGATGTCCAGGATTGAGAAGTGAGAATGGAGGATAACTAGTTGGTGGTTTGAATCCAAAGAGGCACCTTTGTATCATGTTTAAAGATTCCTGAAAAGGAACCCTACTCACACATGGATTTTACCAATTCTCAAGTTTAGTTTTCTTTCAAAAAGGGGCACTACTGAAACATTATGGCAAGAAACTAGTTGGCGAAACCAAGAGGAGGAAAATCCCAATTACCTCAAAATTTGCATAGGAATCATTTTATGGATGATATATCTGATATAATTTTTTTCTTCATAGAGTTCAAGGAAATGAAGATGCTTTTGCTTTCCAAGAGTGGATGTATTTCTTTAAACAAATTATACTGGAGGGAACACAATTTTTAGATTGAGCAACACTTATCAGTGGCATGGTACACAATTAGTTAGCTCATTTCCAAGTTAATACATTCTTTATGTCTTCTTATTTGATCTATGCTATTTCAAGTACCAAACCTTAGCTAGGGTTGAGGCCAAGTAACCTGCCTCATGACCAAGTACCTATTTTTGAGTATCTTGATAAGCTATTTAGTTGCATAAAAGTTTCCTTCATCACAAAAGACTATTAGAAACATTCACTATGAGGATGACAAGAGACCTACAAGGTAAAATAGAAATGCAACTATCATATGAAGCTATACAATTTTTTAATTATTATGGTAGTCATTTTATCTAGTTTTAGAGATTCTCCTATATTAGAGTGGGAAATTTCACTGGTTTCCCAATTAAACTCCTAAGGCATCCTAAAGATAAATTTTTCATGATTGAAGTTTGTAGACAATTGGTTGATGTCAACAAAAGATACTAGGAGCAAAGGAGAGTGATAGTGAAATTCCCAGTTGGATTTGGCCCCTACACATGCAAATCTATGTCAAACAAATTTAATATTGAAAAAGATATCTCTAGGTATAATCTATAGACCTATGATGAATGCTTTCCTTTCGATCTCAAGGGTTTTTTCAAGGATAATTTAAAGTTAAAACTAGGTTTCCTAAATTTACCTAATCTAGAGAATTACTAAGTGGATAACTTTGATGAATTTGAGGTAAGGAAAAGAAGTTGGATGAGACTATCTTTGAGGCAGATCATCACCTTTAATTTAAGCTTTGATGTGCAAGGGATAGAGGATGATGGGTTAGATTTAGTAGACCCAATTTTCATAGAATTAATAGCCAACCACCCCATTCCTACCATGAATTAAAGAAAAGGAGACCATTAAGGTTGGAACCACTGAAGTCTTGGAAAGAATGCAAGAATGGGTCACCAAGAAAATGATAGAGCAATCTCACCCAACACTAGATCACAAAACACACAACCAGGGGGAAGCAATAATCAATCCTTTATAATTATAGGAACTTTTGGAGCTACTCCACAACCATTAAAATCTAGGGCTCAAGGTGATGGCAACGAAGAACCCCCTAATAGAGATGTGCTTTAGTCAACTTGCAAAGAACTTCCCAATTTACCTATTCTAGAACATGAAAAAGAGGGTGATGAAGAAGCGGATGTCTTGAAAAGCATTAAAATTAGCTCTACTTCCCTATTTCCATAGTCATCACTTGATAGGGGAGTTAATGAATCTTTAAAACATAGGCCTTCACCACTCTTGTCTCAAGATGCTCACATTGATTCTCCTCCTATTAATAGAGTTCTTTTGGGTTCTTCCAATTCCAAAGAAACCAACATTCCCAACACTACTACATGGTTGGAGGACACTTTTTCTTGAAGAAGGAAAGTGGCACAGTTGGATCTTCCAAAGAAATACATGGTATGGAAACTACTCCAAAGAACCCCAAAGCCGAAGAAGTTAAAAATTACTCCCTAGTTAATTGATGACTAGATTAGGAAACCTATGTCTGATGTAGCACATCCTATTACATAAAAATATTTCAACCAAGCCATGGATAGTGACTTTGATATTAACAAGATTGATTTGGGACCACCTACTAGGGATGGTGATGTACAGATTTTTTAAGTTTCTACAACAAGGATGGTGGAAAGATCAAAGAAAGACAAAGAAAATAAAGATTAATTGAAAAGACAAATTCAACTCCTAACTGATTTCCTGAGATTGGTCTTTGACATTGCACCTCTACCAATATCTCAAATAGATTCATCCTCTAACCCTTTGGCTTTAATGGTTAAAGAGGCAATGAGTAGAATACAAAGTTACAAGAATTTTGGTAAGGTTGTATAGAAGAATGGAGCACTGGATTAAGTAAAAGAGGTAACTATATCATCTCAGAATCTCTCAAGTGTTTGAAAAGGGTGAATTCTTCAAGGTTAGGGATTCAGGAAGAGATCACTATTATTGGGAAGGAAGAAATAACATGGAATCAATACATGAATGAAATCAAGGCTTTGATAAGATTTGGATTGGAGAAGCTAGTTGTTGAGTAGATTATACCCAACATTGTTGACGGTCATTGCTTGATTTGGAGCAAAAGCATGGAATGGAAGCTATAGGTAGTAAAACAAGGTTCACAAAAGCTTTAGGAGGTATGAACTGAATGTGATGCAATATTGGAGGAAATTCATACGAACCTCATCACCCTCATATTGTAGTCTGATAAGGAAGGGAGTACTGAAGGTGTTGAAGCCTTGAAGGATAGTTTCCAAAAGCTGATTAATGAAATTTTCAAATCATTATTCTTCAATCCAGAGCATTTGAGAAAGTTCAGTGAACTAGACCTTGTCTTGACACAGGCTAGAGGTCTCATGAAGTCTTATGATTAGAGAATCAAAGCTATTAGAGACAACCAATTGGCGTGGAGGTTATGAAAGGGAAAAATCACCATCCCACACCATAAAGGACTCCTAGGATGCTTCATCAAGGCCTTCCAAACCTTATAGAAATAGCTTGACATGACTCAAGAGCTAGGGAGTGAAGTGCCATTGACTTAGTTAAGTTATTTTGTATTTTTTAATGACTTTTATTTTAAAATTAGTTTTTGGAAAGAGGTGGTTACTCTACCCCACCTTATATATATGTGTAATTATTTTTTAACTGTCTCTCTCTCTGGATACTTGGAAAAATATTAGTATTAAAATATTGATTACAATTTTATTGTGAATTGAGACCTTTATTTGTCTATGTGCACTTAGTTTGCAAAGATAAAAAATAATCTTAAATTTTTGCATTTGAGGTGATTTTGAATGTTTATGCTTTCTCGAGAGTTGGTATATAAATTTTCTTTGTATTTGATTATAGTTTATTAGTTATATTGGGTCTACATTTCTGTTATTACATTTATACAATTTGTGTTTGTGCAAGTGATTATATGCAATATGTTCTATCTATACTGGCTTTTGTGCTTGTATTTTCATGGTATGTTAAGCATATGGTGGCCTTTGAGCCTACCCTATTAGTGTTCTTTCCTTTGTACTTAATAGTAGGAATATTCCTTTATTAGGTTTGTCTTTCCTTATTTCAAGTTAAAAGCATACCTATGTTTAGTTAGGACATAAAAATTCATTGCTTATCATATGAGGGATCTATACCTCCAAATTTAGAGGAAATTCGCAAATGAAATTATGAACTTTCTAGAGCTTTTGGGAAAAATTACACCTTTTGAAGTTAGGAAATTTTCCATTTCTCAAGTTGCCCAATCCGTTAGCCAACAAATTTTTGGTGAACCCACTAGGGAAGAATGAATTGTGATAGTTTTGGGTTGCCTTACCTAGGTATATTTTACAAGTAGTCCTAATCAACCCTAGATTCTTAGAGATTCACAAGAGGGGAAAGAAGTAGGGATATTTTTTATCCTATTTTTGAAGCCCTACAAAGAACTAAATTTTCTTATATTATTCCTTCTAGATGAAGGGTTGGGGCTAGAAGTAGACTTGCTTCTCCAACTAGGAAACCCTCAAATCATTCTACTCCCCAAGCCCTAATTTTACACAAGACAATCCTCCCAGTAGTGGTTAATATTTCTCCTAATATGGCTCACCAACAACCACAACAGCCTATTCCCTGGGGTGCTACTATTGGTCCTTTTCAATTGGGAAATAATTTGCATGAATTTCCCGAGGGTTCTCACAAAAATTTTCTAAAATTTTGAGGTGATGGAAATATTTTTCCTGAGGAAAACATTGATGCTTTCTTCATCTCATGTGGTGTGCGCATAGTATAAGATGAAGATGTGGAAGTTAGGATCTTCATGGAATCTTTGGATGATACAATAGTGTAGTGGTTTTATCAATTACCTCATGGGTGTATTACTAATTGGGCCACAATGCGCAAAAAAATTGAAGCAATATTCAAGAGTGCAGATGATGAACTAACCATAATAGCACAAGTTACTTAGATGAAGGAGGCAAATGAATCCATGAGGGGTTTTGTAGCTAAACTCAATAGAGTGGTGATTTGAATTGATGTCACCAAAAGACCATTTGAATCAATGTATAAGTGTTTCTTTATTAATGTACAACATTCAGATATTGTCCTCCTAAAAAGACAACCAAAAAATACTCTTGAGGCCATGCAGGTACCAACCATTGAATTAGAAAATGATTTAATCTCAATGGGAAAGTGGAAAATGGAGTTTTGCATACAAACAATGTGTCTCTGACCACCTCTTTAGACCTTATGATTCAAAGATTGGCTAATGATATCATCACTCTCAAAAGGAAACTACCACAAGGAAATCAACCTTATTAGGATATTTTGAGGAAGGAAATTTTTTAACTAGGAAATAAAACACTGCCCTTGCCTCTGACTCAATAGAGGCTAGAAAATGAGGCCCCTCTTAGAGATAATAAAAATATTATGTTTGGTTTTCACCTCATATCTGATCATGATGGTTTTGAATATCCTAAGATGAACAGGTTTATGCAATTGACCGCCTCTAAAGAATTCATCAAAGACATCATGAAAGAAATTACTTTATCAAATCAATATGGCAACTCTACATATGGATACCTAGAATTTGAACCTGATGATGATAGAGGAGAGGACATCTATATCACTCTAGATGATCCTACCTATTCCTCTATCACCAAAATTCAACATGTCAACCAAAAAGGTACCCAAAATTCTCTCAAGGTGTTACTAGAGCTAGTGCAATTTCAAAAGGGGAAAATGTATCACAAAGTGTAACTAAAGAATTCTAAAATTTCAAGTGTGTTGTCCATTAAAAGATCAATTGGGGATTTTGTTATAGTAGAGTTCTATAAAAACTCTAAAGTGTAGATCTCCCAAGTGGATTATTTAAGGATGAATCCTAAATAGTTAGATAGGTTTATTGAATATGTCAGACTAGGACATTTTGAGTTACACATAGGATTAGATGAAAGAATGTTGAGCACTCAAAATTCGGTAGTCAATGTGACATCCAATGGTAAGCCGCCTCCATCACATACTTTTGATGAGAAGCCTAATCCCTTTTATGTATCAGTGTTTGTAAATGGGTATAGAGTACAGAATTGCATTAGTGACTCAAACATTTTTTATAATGTTATCCATGCATAGATCATACGATCCCTAGGATTGGAGATGACTAATACTTTTGGAAAATGTTATTCTATGGACTCTAAATAAGTTCCCTTAATCAAACAGGTTAAAGATGCTCAAGTAGCACTTGCAACCTGGGTATGTGTAGGATCATCATGGAAAAAATAGGCCCTTAAGTGGCAAAAAATTCAAAAAAATTAGAGTTAGGCAACTTGATGTAAAAATTTGAATAAGTTATCTATATTATTTCAAAAATATGTAAGAATAGAATCTATAGAAAATTGAATGTAGTTTCTAAAATACTAGGTTTGTTTAAAAAAAGTGAAAATCTATTTGATGAAAATTTTAAATTTCAATGCAGTGGTACATAAATTTCAGGGAAAAAATAAGAAGTAGGTGTCTGTAAGACCACCCTAACTACAATAAAATGATAATAATTTTCTATAATGTTTTAGATATAAGTAGAGGACTCATGCTCCAATGTGATGCATTATTGTTTGTAATTTTTTTCTAAGTAAATAATTAATTATGAATTTTTTATTATAACTTTTTAAAAAATATAAAAACTCATATGTCTGACCACCTTAACTTGGTCAAAACTTCATGAAATTAAAATTTTATTTTTTTAATCTTATAGTATACGAAGCATAGAATGTGACTCATTTTTTGGATTCAAAAAATGTGATACCGTTTGAAAGCTATAGATGTTTTTCAATCAACCTATCAATCAGGACTTTAGTCATAATTTGAATAGAAAATGAATAATAATTACTTATTAAATTCAAAATAAATCATAATTTATATTGGTGGAAAGCTGAGAATATCCTTTATAAACCCTTTTTGTTTTATCAATTTTGGGTAAAAGAATAGTTGTCAGCCACATACCCATCATATTGCCACTTTTTGGCCCATCATGATCCTGCACATACCCACCTATCTTAACAAACAACTCAAGCTTACCATCCTAATCGCAAACATACCAACTAGTTATGGAATGCTTTTAAGTAGGAGCTTTTGTAAGGATCTAGGGGGAGAAATAAAATTGGATTGGTCATAAACTACTATACCCATTGGTAGTTAGAAAGTGTGCCTAGAGCCTAAACCCAAAGAAAAAATAGTAATGCTTAAGTTAGAGGATGCTAAGGCCCAAATTCTATTTGAAGAAAATAAATTTTGGAGTTACATGTTATTTTCAGATGAAGATAAAGGAGTCAATACAACTAATTTGGGTCTGATCCTAGAAATCTGAATGATGGAATTTGATGGAAGTTTCTCTAATTTTGGATCAAGAGCAGGAGTGGTCCTCATTTCCCCTTCAGGAAAACAACACCCTTTCTTCTACAAACTAGAATTTTCCAATAGTAACAATATTGTTGAGTATGAAGCCCTCTTATTAGGGTTAGCTGACGTAAGGAACATGGGAATTAAGATGATTAGAATCTAGGGTGATGTGGAATTGATTGTTAAGTAGGTACAAAAAAATTTCAGTGTAAACAATGAAAGGTTGAGATATTACAAAAATCAGGTATGGGATGCCATTGAGTGTTTTGATGCATTTTCAGTAGAGACTATTCCTAGGGAAAGAAATTCTAGGGTCTATTCTCTAGCTATCTCTTCTTCCCTCTTTCTACCCCCATCTATATTTCAAAATAAGGTTTACATAATTGAATTAATCTATTGAACCAGTATTCTAGACAATGTTAATCACTGGCAAGTATTCGAAAATGATAAGAAGATTATAATGCCAAAAAATTTGTGCAAACCTTCTTTGAAGGAAGTTCTAATGAGTGCAAAGAATTTTTCCTTGATAATTCCAGTGAACTAAAAGAGGGGATCATACAACTAGAAGGAAACAAAATCCCCAAAGGGTTAGTCTCCTTGGAAGATTTATTTGATCGACATGATCAATCTATTAAATGGATGATGAATGAATCTCTCAATAGCTTTGGATATTTTGAAGCAATGAAAATTGGAACCCATGATTCACCTAAGATGGTTTACACCAGAAAGTGTTGCTCCCTAGAAGAAAGAGAGAAGTTGATAGCCTTACTCATAAAGTATAAGGAGGCTTTCGCTTGGTGCTATGATGATCTAAAGAATTTCATGGATAGGAAATTTCAACATCAAATTCTATTGAAAGGTGGGATCTCAACTTTTAGACAAAAGGAAAGAAATTATAACCCTAAAGTGACCAATGCCATTTTCAAGGAAATTGAGAAGATGCTAAAGGAAAGAATAATCTACCCAATCCATCACTCAACATGGGTAGCCAACATTGTTCCACTCCATCAAAATAATGGAGATATAAGAACTTGTGTGGACTTTAGAAATCAAAACCAAGCATCCTTGAAAGATAGTTACACACTTCCTAACATGGACTGTATCCTACAGATGGTTGTTGGTTCCAAAATGATGTCTATGTTAGACGGTTTCTCTAGTTATAACCAAATTAGTGTGGCATGGGAGGACAAACACAAAATGGTATTCACGATGCCTTGGGGAACTTCTTCCTAAAACAAAATGCCTTTCAAACTCATTAACGTTGGCACAACATTTTAGAGAGCTATGGACCTATCTTTCAGAGACCTCCAGAATAAAATAATAGTCATTTACTTGGATGACTTAATAGTCTCCTCCAAGAAGAGGGAAAACCACCTAAGGGATGTAGAGAAAGTGCTCTATAGGTGTAAAGAACATGGCATTTCCCTCAATCCTAAGAAGTATGTGTTCGAGGTAACTGAAGGTAAGATTCTCAGTCATATTGTGTCTAAAGAAGGAATTAGAATAGATCCCAAGTGAGTTAAGGCCATCCTTCAATTGAGTCTTCCTTCTAGTAAAACTGGAGTGAAGTCTTTCTTTGGGAAAGTTAATTTTCTATGAAATTTTTTTCTAGATTATTTTGAAATAACAAAACATATAGTGAAAATGATGAAAGAACAACCAATTTTTAGATGAATGAAGCTGAAAAATTGGATTTTAGTGATATCAAGGAAGCCATTGCCCAAGCTCCTATTCTGGTACATCTTAATTTCAAAATTGATTTTATTATTTATTGTTATGCTTTAGAGCATACCATATCTGCCATTTTACTGCAAGTAGACAAGAAGAATGTGCAAGCTCCCATAGCATTCATGAGTTTTTCATTAAAAAAAAACATGAGATTAATTACTCTCAGATGGAAAAACATGTGTTTGCAGTTGTAAAAGAAGTTAAACAGTTCCATTTTTATATATTGCATTTGTATTTAGTCGTATACATACCTAACCCTATAGTTAAAAGTATCCTCACTTAGTAGAATGTTGGATGCAACTAAAAAGGCATTTGGATTGCTAAGGTGGAAAGTTATGACTTGGACCTTAAGCCTACCAAGTTATTTTGAGGGAAAGGACTCTACAAACTCATGGTAGAAGATTGTAATAGGCATAATGGTGAGGAAGGTCTCCCTATAACTCTAACTATTAGTCTCCATGATGAGTGGTTTTCAGATATTGCCTTCTTCCTTACATATAGAGAGTTTCCAAAACTAATCTCAAAGAAACATAAAAGTAACCCAAAACAAAAATTAACCAAGTATGTCATTTGGGAGAATACTCTATATAAAAGAGTACTATATGGTGCATTCTTAAAATGTGTATAAAATTCTCAACAAGAAAGGTTGTTGTGGACTTTCCAAAATGAAGCCTATGGGGGTCATTTTTCTTTGATCGTGACAACTTTCAAGATCTTGAGGAATGATTACTATTGGTTGAGAATGTTCAAGGATGCCTATTATTGGGAGGAAAGATGTGATAAATGCAAGCTATTTGTAGGAAAACCCCACTTGGAGGAACTTCCCCTAAGACCCATCATAATTGATAGACCTTTCCAATAGTGTAGCTTAGATTTCATAGGACCAATCCACATGTAATCAAGTGGAGGCCATACTCACAAAATTACAACAATAGACTACTTCACCAAATGGGTGGAGGTGATTCCTGTTAAAAGGACTACTTCATAAGTGGTTTGTGATTTCATTAAAGAATACATCTTGATTAGGTTCGGTGTTCCTCACAAGTTGGTAACTAATAATGCAACAATATTTTCTTCCAATGAGATATCATTGTTTTGTTATGATTATGGAATTTATTTATCACACTCTATGGACTATTATCCTCAAGGGGATGGCCATGCTGAGTCCAACAATAAAAACCTAGTAAATATTATAAAGAAGCTAGTGAATGAGAACCAGAAGGATTGGTAAAATAAATGGTATGGAGCTTTGTGGGTAGATAGGACCACTCCTAAGAAGCTAATAGGAATGACTCCTTTTGAACTAGTTTATGGACTAGGGAGTGTGTTTCCTCTTCCTTTGGAACTATCTCCCTACAAACTATCGACCACAATTGAAGATCAAGAATTGTGTGATGCCTTGGAGAAGAGAATCTTATACCTAAAAAGAATTGAAGAGTAGGTGATGATATGGTAGATAAGATAACCATGCATCAAGCGAAGGTTAGAAAGCTTTTCGATAAGAAGGCCATACCTAGGAGGTTTCTAATTGGAGACCTAGTGTCATTATGGGACAAACATAGAGAATCTAAGGGTGGCCAAAAGAAATTTGACACACTCTTGATTGGTCCATTCAAAATTATTCAAGAAAGTGGGCCTAACACTTTCCGTGAGGCATATCCCAATGATGATACTCCCTTACCCATTCCTTATAATGGGTGGGACCTCAAGCTCTACCAAATTTGAGTTCATTTAAGAACTTCCTTCTAGCAAATAGTTAGTTTAAGTTTTATTTTCCATTTTGGTTGCACCTTCTTTATGTTTGAGAGTTTCAGTTTGGATAATTACCACACTCTGTTGCCCAATGGATAAGAAACTAATCAAATAAACCTAATTTTGGGTTCCTTTCTTCATCCTTATCAGTCTTTTTCCCCAATCAAAGCCATTTGTTATATAATTTTTGGACCCCCCTCAGAAAACTAGGCTTATCCTCTTCGAATTTTGGCTAAGTTATACATTGGTAGTGTTTTGGCTATCTATTATAACTTAGATGGTGATTTACCAAGTTAATATAGCTCACACTTTTCACACTCCTTAAATATTTTTATGTGTTTGGAGCTATTGGCAACGTTTTGTTCAACTACATGAACTGTTCACCCAATTCACGTTTAAGTTTATATGTGTTGGAGGTGTGTTGTAAGGTTTGTGTAAATCCCCACTTACCGCCTGAAAGGAAATGTATCTCACTAAGATACTAGCAATGTTTTGTGACCCAAATCAAACCCAGGAAATGATTTATAAATTTATATGAACTTCCCATTTTCCCACTCTCATGACCATTCATTTTGAAACTTTTGAAAAAATAGTTATATTAAATAGTGACATGAGAGTTGACACATGCTAATGTGAAGGGATGCATTTCATGTCTATCTACTAGCACATTTATCACTACAATTAAAGGAGGAAAATTGTACAAAAGATAATCATTCTTCAACTGTGACATTTACTTTGGCAAATGTGAAGAAATAAGAGCATACCAATACAAAACTCCATCCTCAGAACCTAGGATCATTCTAAGGTATTTTTATTCTTATCTTCCCCTTGTGAACACATTGTTTCCAAGTTTATCCTCCTCCCATGTATTGTTAATTATCTGGTAAAAATCCATTCAAACCCTAGTAGCTCAAAAATGGATAGAATTAAATATCAAGGGTATGAATATCTTGTGGGGTTAATGTATGTGAAATGCCAGAAACTTGAGATATTGAGTTGGGACCAGTTAATTTAGCTAAGCTCAAAGAAAATTTCAATGCTCCCAACCCACCACCTATCACTTAGAGGGTAATTGAGAGTAGGTTAATATAAGCAACCATTTTTCTTATAGTTTTCTAGTATTGATTCTAGAATGCATAAGGAATTACGATGTCTAGGCTCGAGAAGTGAGAATAGAGGATAACTGGTTGGTGGTTAAAATCCAAAGATCTGCCTTTGCATCACATTTAAATATTCCTAAAAAGGAACCTTACTCACACATGGATTTTACTAATTATCGGGGTGAGTTTTCTTTTAAAAAGGGAACTATCAAAACATTATGGCAAGAAACTAGTTGGAAAAACCAAGTGGGAGAAAATCCCAATTACCCAATAATTTGAATAGGAATCATTTTGTGGATGAGATATCTGATATTATTTTGTTGCTTCATAAAGTTCAGGGAAATGAAAATGCTTTTGGTTTCAAATAGTGGATATATTTCTTCACATAAACTATACTGGAGTGAACAAAATTTTTAGATTGGGCGACACTTATCAGTGACAGGGTACACAATTAGTTAGCTCATTTCCAAGTTAATATAGAATTATTTATGTCTTCTTATTTTATCTATGTTATTGCAAGTATCAGACCTTGGCCAGGGTTGAGGCCAAGTAACCTGCCTTGTGACTAGGTACTATTTTTGAGTATCTTGATAAGCTACAGTTGCATAAAATTTTCCTTCATCACAAAATAATATTAGACACATTCACTATGAGGACAAAAGGAAACCTACAAGAGAAAATGGAAATGAGGCTATCACCTAAAGCTATACAATTTTTTTATTATTATGGTAGTCATTTTGTCCAATTTCAGAGATTTTTCTACATTAGAGTGGGTGGTTTCACTAGTTTCCCAATTAAACTCTTGAGGCATCCTAAAGATAAATTTGTCATGATTGAATTTTGTAGACAATTGGTTGATGCAAAAAAATATGCCAGGAGTGAAGGAGAGTGACTATTTGGCCCCTACACATGTGAATCTATGTCTAAGGCCCTTAATATACAAAAAGAGATCTCTAGGTATAATCTGTAGACTTATGATGAATTATTTCCTTTTGATATCAATGGTTTTATCAAGGATGATTTAAAGTTAGGACCAGGTTTCCTACATTTACCTTCTCTACAGGATTACTAGGTAGATTGCTTTGATGAGTTTGAGGTAAGGAAAAGAAGTTGGATGAGACTATCTTTGAGGCAGATCATCAGCTTTAATTTAACCTTTGATGTGCAAGGGATAGAGGATGATAGGTCAGATTTAGTAGACCCAATTTTCATAGAATTAATAGCCAGCTTCCCTATTCCTACCATGGTCTAGATTAGTAAAAAAATACCGTTAAGGTTTGAACCACTGATGTCTTGGAAAGAACACAAGAATAGGTGACCAAGTAAAAGATAGAGAAATCTCACCCCAATACCATATCAAAAAATACACAACCAGGGGGAAGGAATAGTCAATCCTATGTAATTGTAGGAACTTTTGGAGCTACTCCTCAACCATTATAATCTGGGGCTCAGGGTGATTGTGATGAAGAACCCCCTAACATATATGCATGCTTTAGTCAACTTGTGAGGAAAACCTTCACAATTTACCTATTCTTGAACATGAAAAAGGGGATGATGAAGAAGTGGATGCCTTGAAAAACATTGACATTAGCTCTACTTCCCTATCACCATAGTCATCACTTGATAGGGGAGTTGACAAATATTTAAAATAGAGGCCTTCACCACTCCCATCTCAAGATGCTTAGATTGATACTTCTCCTGTCAATAGAGTTCTTTTTGGTTCTTCTAGTTGTAAAGAAGCCAACAATCTTGAAACGCCTACGTGGTTGGAGGACACTCTATCTAGAAAAAGGAAAGTGGCATAGTTGGATCTTCCAAAGCTAGACATCATACGACAACTACTTCAAAGAACCCCAAATCTAAAGAAGTTAAAAACTATTTCCCAATTAATTAATGACTCTGTATAAAGAAACCTACTTCTAGAAGTAGCACGCCCTATTACACAAAAAGATGTCAACTAAGCCACAACTAGTGACTTTGATATTAATAGGATTGATCAAGGACCACCTCCTAGGGATGATGATGTACAAATTTTTCAAGTTTTTGTAGCAAGGATGGTGGAAAGATCAAAGAAAGAAAAAGAAAGTAAAGATGAAATGAAAAGACAAATTCAAGTCCCAACTAATTTCCTGAGATTGTTCTTTGACATTCTACCTCTGCCAATATCTCAAACAGAGTCATCCTCTGACCCTTTGGCTTTAATGGGTAAAGAGGTGGTGAGTAGAATGCAAAGCTACAAGAATTATGGTAAGGCTATAGAAGAATGAAGCACTGGATTACTTGAAAGAGGCAACTATATTATCTCAAAATCTCTCAAGTGTTTGGAAAGGGTGAATGCTTCAAGGTTAGAGATTTAGGAAGTGATCACTACTATTGGGAAGGAAGAAAGAACATGGAATCAATACATGAATGAAATCAAGGATATGATAAACTTTGGGTTGGAGAAGCTTTTTGTTGAGTAGATTATACCTAGTACTGTTGATAGTCATTGCTTGATTTGGAGAAAAAGTGTGGAATAGAAGCTATAGGTAGTAAAATAGGGTTCACAAAAGCCTCAGGAGGTACAAGCTGAATATGATGAAATCCTAGAGGAAATTCATATGAACCTTGTCACCCTCAGATTGTAGTCTAATAAGGAAGGGAGTACTAAGGGAATTGAAGCCTTGAAGGATAGTTTGCAAAAGTTGATCGATGGAATTTTCAACTTATAGACATCGAAAATATACAGATTGATACTGCACACTTGATCCTGATCTACTAACATCACTTCATTATCCCTCTGTCTAACCAATTAATCGAATAGCCTTATTTGATTAAAGTCATCATAATTCCCCTTTTAATTAAATAAATCCCTCAATTTGATTAAATAGCCTCTAATTAACTAGGTCATTTCATCTTCCTATCTTTATTTAATTAAATAATCCATATTATTTGATTAAATTTCTAAAGTTCATCTAATTAAATTAAATAAATTAAACATTTATCTAATTTAATCTAACATCACCGCTTTTGGTTAAATAAATCAAAATATTTATTTAACTTAGTCTTAATCATTTTCATCTCTTTTTTATTTATTTCAATCCTAAAATCTAAATCAAATAATCAAATTAGTTAAATCTCCCCTTAAATTAATCAAATCCTAATTAATTTAATCCTAATCACTCAAATCCTCTAGATTTTACAACTTGCACAATTAAATCATTTATTTGATTTAATAATTCCCCATTTTCATTCAAAAAAGGCATCCAAGTGGGAATATTCCTCAAATTTGAAATCTCCCCCCAAAAGGACTTGTCCATCCAACAAAGAATTTAAAGTCTTACATTGTCTCTTACATGTCTCCCACTTGGAATTTAACTCATCTTTCACCCCCCATAAACATGTCATCTCATCAAATTCAAATTTCAAACTTGCACATGGATCAAAATGTGCTCAACCTTCATCCTACCAAATGTTGACAAGTGGCACCTTGCCATTGGTTGAATGTTAGTCCCACATTGCTTCATTTTTGGCATCCATCCATCTTAGCATTCTATAAATGAAGAGCTCCTCTCCTCATTTGATCATCCAAAATTTGAGTAAAGTTACTATACTCAAATCCATAGCAACTTATCATCAATTTCATCCAAGCATAGTTAGGTTTTATGCATATTTTCATCTTGAAGCATACATCAAACATCAACAAAGTGGATCACCCTTCATCACATATCAATCTTGCATCATTGGAGTTGGGAAAGGGCCAATTTTCACATCAAATTGGCACCAATTCCCTCAAGAGATTAGGAATTTTCTTTGCTTTAGAATAAATTTTGATATGCTTTTAAGTTTCATTGTGTTCTTCATTTCATTTTCTATCTCTTTTCCTATTCAAATGAATTTCTTGAGGAATCCTTATTCTTTCTTGCATTTGATCTCCTAATGTATTCATTTGTTGTGTTTTGTAGGTATTTGGATTGGGGTTCACATTATAGCGCTAGAAGGAGGGAAAACCAAAGTTCAAATCATGTTTTTTCATCAAAATTTCGTGTTTTTTCTATTTTTTTATACATTTACAGGAAATAGAGCCGCTGGCAGCCCAACGGTGCCATATAGCACCGCTTATAACTCCAAAAAATGCCACTTTTGGCTCTAGCATCACTATTTGAGCTCCAGCATCTCCGTTTGAAGCTCCAGTGTTGCTATTTGAACCCAAAATAGCGCCGCCATCACAAACTGCACTGCTGGGATTTTTTTGCTTTTTCATGCAAACTTAAAATGGCCATATCTTGGTCATTTTTTGGTCTTTTTCGAAGATTTTTTTTTGAAATGGGGTAGAATTTCATAATCTATCCAATGGTGTAGGTTATTAGAAATTTTTATAGAGTTAAAATTTTCAAATTTTCATTTAATGTCAAATCATAATGAAACTTGATCTAGCTTTTAGGGTTTTTATGCTCAATCATCTATCTAAACCTCATATCTTCTTGTTTCTTGATTTCATTTGACATTTGGAGCTTGTATTGTAGGTTTTGAAGGATAAGGGAGCATGTAAGTCAAAGAAAAAGCATTATCACATCATTGTAACAAGTGTTTTTTAAACACTATAGTGTTTGTTTAATACTTTTTGAGGATTCATTATTCTTCTTAAGGAAAAGTTGTCATCCTTTTTATGCTTAGGATCTACTAAATTCATTTGGGCTTTAAAAATAACTTTTGAATTCTTGTTGCAAAGGGTTTAAAATGAACATTAGAACTACAACTTACTAGAGTTTGTTTTTTTGGTTAACAATTGAACAAGACAACTCTCATTTGTCCTTTGGTGCTTTAAAATGAATTTATTATTGCTTTGTGGGATCTAAAATGAATATGTGCTACATTGTTTTTTGAGAGCTTACTTGAACTAACTTCATTGAAAAAGGGTGCATGTGCTTCTCTCACGCTTATAGCGATCTTGAGAATCAAAAGGCCTTTTTCATGATTTTAGGTTGAGACAAAGCAATCACCTCCACACTTCATCTTTGGGTTTAAAATTGAACAAAACCTTGTGCGAGTGTGGATAAATTTATTGTATGCATTCTCCCTTTGTTTCTAAACAAGGGTTGATCGAACTATGAATAGGTTTATTTGCTTTTGTTTATCTTAGAGGGCCTACCTTGGGTAAAAAGTACTCACCCAAGGGAATGACTCAACCGGTAACACTCTAAACTCAAGAGTATTTCCAGCTAGGATATAAATGTGGATATTGGAAGAAACGCCAATATCACATGGTTGACTCTGACAAGATGGATCCGAAAGGGGACTCTTGCCACGTTGTGTCAACTCCTACAAATGAAAAGTCTGAAATAGAACCCTTATTTTGTAGTGACCAATTGATCCATTGAGTGAATTTATCAAAGTGGTGCATTGGAACTTAGATTCCAAGAAGTTACTTGCCTTGTTTGATCTTGGTTGAAATATAGAGGTTAAGACTTCATTCTTAACATACCTTTATATTTTTCCCTGGTTGCATGTAAAATCATCTCTTCTTCTATGGAGGGCATGAGGCAAGCCCACTAAGAAAAATGTGCCAATTGAGCTAGGGTGTGATATTGCTTATGAATCAAACACTTTGCTTGTTCGAAAACATTGGGAAACAAACACTTAACATCTTCATGTCAAAATTTCAAACCCTTTAGGAGGAAAATATCATTGACCAAATTCTCGTTTTATTGCTTGCCCTTGGGATTACATCCTTAGAGGTTTCTAAGCACTTGAATTTACATCTCAATTTTCCCACTAAAGTTAAACAATAGGTAACCCTTGCCTTAAATTCATCAAAGTTTCACATAATGTACCTTGTGAAATGAGACCAAGCTGAGACATTGGACACTTAGTTGAAAACCTAATCAAGAGCATGTTTGTGGTAAAAAGAATCCATTAATCAAAGATTAAATCAATTGGACCCCACACATGTGTTTGATATCTTTTGGTCATATAGTGTTCATGTGAACATTGGTCTTTTGATTTTGAATTACTCTTAGAGAAAGGAATGTTCTTCAATACCTTGGCCTAGTAAAAAAGTCTCTCTAAGTCTCTTAGGATCAAAATCAAACACTTCATCCATCTCAGACACTTATCAAAACCCATCCCACCAAACAACTTTAGATCTTTGGAAACATCATTCTAGACTTAGGTAAGTCATCAAAATCACCTCATTTAGTTAGATGTATGGGAATTCATCCTTTCTCATACATTTAATTGAATTATAATTTTGAACAAAGTTCATCCTAAGATCACATCCAACATCTTAGGGTTTACAAGTTCATTATCCAATCAAACCAACCAAAATCAAACCCTAAGTCTAGCATTGATCCAAAGTTCCTAAACGTTCAACACTCATATCATTTACACATTTCATCCTTCATATCGTCATTGGTCCTAGGAACCTTAAAGGTCACCTTTGCAACAAGGTCAAAACACAAGGAGAACATGGAATACAAACTTGATCCATACATCATGAGTAATCCACATCAATTGAACTTTCAAAGCCTTACAATGTTGATTGATTATCAAACTCACACTTATATAATCCATACATGGGATCGTTGTCTCCTACAAACATCAATGACACAACAAGTGTGAGTATGCCCAAATAAAATATTGGAACACATTTCCTGATGGTAGATTTAAATCCAAGTCCAAAATTACAAATCTACCAACAGAAAAATCAATGCATGAGCCTTCAAACGAACAATGTCATCCCACCAAATCCTTACATGCCAAAGGAGAATGTACCAAGTACAAGTTTTTGAAACATGAATCTAGCAAAATTTGGGATGGATGCATTTGCAAATCATACGAATATTCCAAACATGAACAATGGTCAATTTCAACCTATCATCATCCCAAGTCAAGACAATGTCCAAAATCAATTTGTCCATGATCATTTTCAAACACCACAAGTATACATCCCAAATATGCTTGAACAAAAGCCAAATCAAGGGAGCCAAATTCAAAATCAAAATCAAATTTTGCTACCTAGGCAACTTGCTTCACATGCCAAACTAATTGAATTATTGAGACAAGAGATATCTTCACTCCAAAGTCAATACATTCTTCCATTGGTTAATCCATGTCATCAAGGTGTTGAGTTGTGTCCACAACAACAAGAACAATATTTCTAATGTCAAGAAGCTAGATATCAAGATCAACCACATCAACAAATCCAACCCCCATGTCTCGAAGATCAATCACCATGTCTCAAAAATCAATCACCCCATCTTGAAGATCAATCACCACATATCCAAAATCAATCACAACAAGATCAATTTAAGACACAAATATAACAAGGTGACAAGTGAAAATACACACCACTAGGGAGACCAATTGAATTAATCCTGCAACAATTGGTACAAGAAAATCTCATCAAGCTCCTTGTCTATGGGAACTATCAAGAAATCTTAGTTAAACCACCAGGGTATATAACAAGGAGCACCATTGTGATTTTCACAAAACAAAGGGGCACAAAACATCATATTGTATTCAACTCAAAAATCTCATCCAAGACCTTATTGATCAAAAGATAATCACTATTGGGGACAATTATCAAGATCTATTCATCAACGAGCACCTTGAAGATGTTTCCACCCCATCCGATAATCAACTCACCATACATCAAGAGCCACTTTTTAGTGATCTATTTCAAGGAGTGTTAGGATTATTTGATCCTATTGACATAATGCATGATCCATTGACCTATGATCATATTGAAAATGTCTCTACATTGCATTATAAGTTAGAGGACATATCTCAAAAGTTTATTCCAAATCATGATCAAAATCTTTCACTAAGGTCTAGCAATGGTTCTTTCCAAGACATGTTGACCCCCTTCGACCTCATGACTACAAATATTGAAGGAACCCTGACACTTGAGGATATGAAACCACTTTCCATGTCCAATGACAACATCCAAGAACCATTTGAAAGAAATCCATCCTTTGAAACTGACCCATGTCAAGAACTCGATCCAAAGCATGATAAAAACAACTCCGAAAACATTTGAGATCAAAAATTTGTGTGTTCAAGATACTACAATGATTTAATGGACACCCTCCTATCTATGCAAGATGCACATACTCCTCCATCTACCCATGAGATGCTTTCTACGGATGGACACGTAGATGATCTTCATTCAAAACATGATTTTTTTACTCGTGACATTACAACACAAAAAGAGTAAGTTATTGAGTTGTCAACATCAGTATCAGATATATCCAAAATCTAGGCTGAAGACATCACGAATAAAGATATCCAACATTATCCGCTCAAGGAAACAAGTTAATAGAACAGTATAATTCAAAGATAGCAGAGCAGAAAAAGGAAATAACGTCATCTACAGTGATCATTGATCAAAGAATGCATTTTGAACAAGAGCTCTTAGAACAAGCATAATCAAGGCATGAAGTTGCTACTACCACTATACTGGGGGCAACTTTATCTAGTGCAAATGTCAACATAGGGAGCACAAAGAATCCTTATGATGAAATCAAAGCCAATACTACAACTAGCCACGTCATGAACCTTCATCCACCCATCACCCCATCCACAAATTGGGACCAACGTCAAAATAAAGAATTGCATCAAAGTACGAAGAACGTTAGCAAAGAAAAATAAGATAGAAAGCATAAAGAAAAAATCAAATACATATGGATACCAAAGCATACAAAGAAAGACTATCCCTATCAAACTCCATCAGTCAAAGAAACTATGGGGAAAAATAATAAAGGGAAAAGTATCCATCAAAGATGTCCACAAAAGTAAAAGCAATATTTTCAAGTGACGTACAAAGTGTATCAAGTAGTTGGTCCTAATTCCACACACACTTCTATATCCACCCGTCATTGCTCATCTTCCCAAGTTTGGAGAGTCAAAGGTTCCAAACCTGCCAACCAATCCATCTCTTATGCCTAAACACACTCCATCCACGCCGCCACCCATGATATCCAAATCTCAAATTGACCATGTATTGGCAACGACCCTTCATCAAAAGGATTTTGAAGGCACTCTATCACGATGTGTGCACATAGACAAAGTTAACTCTGGTATCGACAAAACAAATTAGGAATCCCAAAAGCTACATTCAAGTGCACGTATCTTAGCAAAGCAACTTCTTCAGGAAAGATACCAATGGCACATTATGACAGGGGCATCTATATCAACACCACTAGGT
>VDFB02379711.1:19574056-19630877 GCA_007258455.2 Sequoia sempervirens
GTCTCCATGATGAGTGGTTTTCAGATATTGCCTTCTTCCTTACATATAGAGAGTTTCCAAAACTAATCTCAAAGAAACATAAAAGTAACCCAAAACAAAAATTAACCAAGTATGTCATTTGGGAGAATACTCTATATAAAAGAGTACTATATGGTGCATTCTTAAAATGTGTATAAAATTCTCAACAAGAAAGGTTGTTGTGGACTTTCCAAAATGAAGCCTATGGGGGTCATTTTTCTTTGATCGTGACAACTTTCAAGATCTTGAGGAATGATTACTATTGGTTGAGAATGTTCAAGGATGCCTATTATTGGGAGGAAAGATGTGATAAATGCAAGCTATTTGTAGGAAAACCCCACTTGGAGGAACTTCCCCTAAGACCCATCATAATTGATAGACCTTTCCAATAGTGTAGCTTAGATTTCATAGGACCAATCCACATGTAATCAAGTGGAGGCCATACTCACAAAATTACAACAATAGACTACTTCACCAAATGGGTGGAGGTGATTCCTGTTAAAAGGACTACTTCATAAGTGGTTTGTGATTTCATTAAAGAATACATCTTGATTAGGTTCGGTGTTCCTCACAAGTTGGTAACTAATAATGCAACAATATTTTCTTCCAATGAGATATCATTGTTTTGTTATGATTATGGAATTTATTTATCACACTCTATGGACTATTATCCTCAAGGGGATGGCCATGCTGAGTCCAACAATAAAAACCTAGTAAATATTATAAAGAAGCTAGTGAATGAGAACCAGAAGGATTGGTAAAATAAATGGTATGGAGCTTTGTGGGTAGATAGGACCACTCCTAAGAAGCTAATAGGAATGACTCCTTTTGAACTAGTTTATGGACTAGGGAGTGTGTTTCCTCTTCCTTTGGAACTATCTCCCTACAAACTATCGACCACAATTGAAGATCAAGAATTGTGTGATGCCTTGGAGAAGAGAATCTTATACCTAAAAAGAATTGAAGAGTAGGTGATGATATGGTAGATAAGATAACCATGCATCAAGCGAAGGTTAGAAAGCTTTTCGATAAGAAGGCCATACCTAGGAGGTTTCTAATTGGAGACCTAGTGTCATTATGGGACAAACATAGAGAATCTAAGGGTGGCCAAAAGAAATTTGACACACTCTTGATTGGTCCATTCAAAATTATTCAAGAAAGTGGGCCTAACACTTTCCGTGAGGCATATCCCAATGATGATACTCCCTTACCCATTCCTTATAATGGGTGGGACCTCAAGCTCTACCAAATTTGAGTTCATTTAAGAACTTCCTTCTAGCAAATAGTTAGTTTAAGTTTTATTTTCCATTTTGGTTGCACCTTCTTTATGTTTGAGAGTTTCAGTTTGGATAATTACCACACTCTGTTGCCCAATGGATAAGAAACTAATCAAATAAACCTAATTTTGGGTTCCTTTCTTCATCCTTATCAGTCTTTTTCCCCAATCAAAGCCATTTGTTATATAATTTTTGGACCCCCCTCAGAAAACTAGGCTTATCCTCTTCGAATTTTGGCTAAGTTATACATTGGTAGTGTTTTGGCTATCTATTATAACTTAGATGGTGATTTACCAAGTTAATATAGCTCACACTTTTCACACTCCTTAAATATTTTTATGTGTTTGGAGCTATTGGCAACGTTTTGTTCAACTACATGAACTGTTCACCCAATTCACGTTTAAGTTTATATGTGTTGGAGGTGTGTTGTAAGGTTTGTGTAAATCCCCACTTACCGCCTGAAAGGAAATGTATCTCACTAAGATACTAGCAATGTTTTGTGACCCAAATCAAACCCAGGAAATGATTTATAAATTTATATGAACTTCCCATTTTCCCACTCTCATGACCATTCATTTTGAAACTTTTGAAAAAATAGTTATATTAAATAGTGACATGAGAGTTGACACATGCTAATGTGAAGGGATGCATTTCATGTCTATCTACTAGCACATTTATCACTACAATTAAAGGAGGAAAATTGTACAAAAGATAATCATTCTTCAACTGTGACATTTACTTTGGCAAATGTGAAGAAATAAGAGCATACCAATACAAAACTCCATCCTCAGAACCTAGGATCATTCTAAGGTATTTTTATTCTTATCTTCCCCTTGTGAACACATTGTTTCCAAGTTTATCCTCCTCCCATGTATTGTTAATTATCTGGTAAAAATCCATTCAAACCCTAGTAGCTCAAAAATGGATAGAATTAAATATCAAGGGTATGAATATCTTGTGGGGTTAATGTATGTGAAATGCCAGAAACTTGAGATATTGAGTTGGGACCAGTTAATTTAGCTAAGCTCAAAGAAAATTTCAATGCTCCCAACCCACCACCTATCACTTAGAGGGTAATTGAGAGTAGGTTAATATAAGCAACCATTTTTCTTATAGTTTTCTAGTATTGATTCTAGAATGCATAAGGAATTACGATGTCTAGGCTCGAGAAGTGAGAATAGAGGATAACTGGTTGGTGGTTAAAATCCAAAGATCTGCCTTTGCATCACATTTAAATATTCCTAAAAAGGAACCTTACTCACACATGGATTTTACTAATTATCGGGGTGAGTTTTCTTTTAAAAAGGGAACTATCAAAACATTATGGCAAGAAACTAGTTGGAAAAACCAAGTGGGAGAAAATCCCAATTACCCAATAATTTGAATAGGAATCATTTTGTGGATGAGATATCTGATATTATTTTGTTGCTTCATAAAGTTCAGGGAAATGAAAATGCTTTTGGTTTCAAATAGTGGATATATTTCTTCACATAAACTATACTGGAGTGAACAAAATTTTTAGATTGGGCGACACTTATCAGTGACAGGGTACACAATTAGTTAGCTCATTTCCAAGTTAATATAGAATTATTTATGTCTTCTTATTTTATCTATGTTATTGCAAGTATCAGACCTTGGCCAGGGTTGAGGCCAAGTAACCTGCCTTGTGACTAGGTACTATTTTTGAGTATCTTGATAAGCTACAGTTGCATAAAATTTTCCTTCATCACAAAATAATATTAGACACATTCACTATGAGGACAAAAGGAAACCTACAAGAGAAAATGGAAATGAGGCTATCACCTAAAGCTATACAATTTTTTTATTATTATGGTAGTCATTTTGTCCAATTTCAGAGATTTTTCTACATTAGAGTGGGTGGTTTCACTAGTTTCCCAATTAAACTCTTGAGGCATCCTAAAGATAAATTTGTCATGATTGAATTTTGTAGACAATTGGTTGATGCAAAAAAATATGCCAGGAGTGAAGGAGAGTGACTATTTGGCCCCTACACATGTGAATCTATGTCTAAGGCCCTTAATATACAAAAAGAGATCTCTAGGTATAATCTGTAGACTTATGATGAATTATTTCCTTTTGATATCAATGGTTTTATCAAGGATGATTTAAAGTTAGGACCAGGTTTCCTACATTTACCTTCTCTACAGGATTACTAGGTAGATTGCTTTGATGAGTTTGAGGTAAGGAAAAGAAGTTGGATGAGACTATCTTTGAGGCAGATCATCAGCTTTAATTTAACCTTTGATGTGCAAGGGATAGAGGATGATAGGTCAGATTTAGTAGACCCAATTTTCATAGAATTAATAGCCAGCTTCCCTATTCCTACCATGGTCTAGATTAGTAAAAAAATACCGTTAAGGTTTGAACCACTGATGTCTTGGAAAGAACACAAGAATAGGTGACCAAGTAAAAGATAGAGAAATCTCACCCCAATACCATATCAAAAAATACACAACCAGGGGGAAGGAATAGTCAATCCTATGTAATTGTAGGAACTTTTGGAGCTACTCCTCAACCATTATAATCTGGGGCTCAGGGTGATTGTGATGAAGAACCCCCTAACATATATGCATGCTTTAGTCAACTTGTGAGGAAAACCTTCACAATTTACCTATTCTTGAACATGAAAAAGGGGATGATGAAGAAGTGGATGCCTTGAAAAACATTGACATTAGCTCTACTTCCCTATCACCATAGTCATCACTTGATAGGGGAGTTGACAAATATTTAAAATAGAGGCCTTCACCACTCCCATCTCAAGATGCTTAGATTGATACTTCTCCTGTCAATAGAGTTCTTTTTGGTTCTTCTAGTTGTAAAGAAGCCAACAATCTTGAAACGCCTACGTGGTTGGAGGACACTCTATCTAGAAAAAGGAAAGTGGCATAGTTGGATCTTCCAAAGCTAGACATCATACGACAACTACTTCAAAGAACCCCAAATCTAAAGAAGTTAAAAACTATTTCCCAATTAATTAATGACTCTGTATAAAGAAACCTACTTCTAGAAGTAGCACGCCCTATTACACAAAAAGATGTCAACTAAGCCACAACTAGTGACTTTGATATTAATAGGATTGATCAAGGACCACCTCCTAGGGATGATGATGTACAAATTTTTCAAGTTTTTGTAGCAAGGATGGTGGAAAGATCAAAGAAAGAAAAAGAAAGTAAAGATGAAATGAAAAGACAAATTCAAGTCCCAACTAATTTCCTGAGATTGTTCTTTGACATTCTACCTCTGCCAATATCTCAAACAGAGTCATCCTCTGACCCTTTGGCTTTAATGGGTAAAGAGGTGGTGAGTAGAATGCAAAGCTACAAGAATTATGGTAAGGCTATAGAAGAATGAAGCACTGGATTACTTGAAAGAGGCAACTATATTATCTCAAAATCTCTCAAGTGTTTGGAAAGGGTGAATGCTTCAAGGTTAGAGATTTAGGAAGTGATCACTACTATTGGGAAGGAAGAAAGAACATGGAATCAATACATGAATGAAATCAAGGATATGATAAACTTTGGGTTGGAGAAGCTTTTTGTTGAGTAGATTATACCTAGTACTGTTGATAGTCATTGCTTGATTTGGAGAAAAAGTGTGGAATAGAAGCTATAGGTAGTAAAATAGGGTTCACAAAAGCCTCAGGAGGTACAAGCTGAATATGATGAAATCCTAGAGGAAATTCATATGAACCTTGTCACCCTCAGATTGTAGTCTAATAAGGAAGGGAGTACTAAGGGAATTGAAGCCTTGAAGGATAGTTTGCAAAAGTTGATCGATGGAATTTTCAACTTATAGACATCGAAAATATACAGATTGATACTGCACACTTGATCCTGATCTACTAACATCACTTCATTATCCCTCTGTCTAACCAATTAATCGAATAGCCTTATTTGATTAAAGTCATCATAATTCCCCTTTTAATTAAATAAATCCCTCAATTTGATTAAATAGCCTCTAATTAACTAGGTCATTTCATCTTCCTATCTTTATTTAATTAAATAATCCATATTATTTGATTAAATTTCTAAAGTTCATCTAATTAAATTAAATAAATTAAACATTTATCTAATTTAATCTAACATCACCGCTTTTGGTTAAATAAATCAAAATATTTATTTAACTTAGTCTTAATCATTTTCATCTCTTTTTTATTTATTTCAATCCTAAAATCTAAATCAAATAATCAAATTAGTTAAATCTCCCCTTAAATTAATCAAATCCTAATTAATTTAATCCTAATCACTCAAATCCTCTAGATTTTACAACTTGCACAATTAAATCATTTATTTGATTTAATAATTCCCCATTTTCATTCAAAAAAGGCATCCAAGTGGGAATATTCCTCAAATTTGAAATCTCCCCCCAAAAGGACTTGTCCATCCAACAAAGAATTTAAAGTCTTACATTGTCTCTTACATGTCTCCCACTTGGAATTTAACTCATCTTTCACCCCCCATAAACATGTCATCTCATCAAATTCAAATTTCAAACTTGCACATGGATCAAAATGTGCTCAACCTTCATCCTACCAAATGTTGACAAGTGGCACCTTGCCATTGGTTGAATGTTAGTCCCACATTGCTTCATTTTTGGCATCCATCCATCTTAGCATTCTATAAATGAAGAGCTCCTCTCCTCATTTGATCATCCAAAATTTGAGTAAAGTTACTATACTCAAATCCATAGCAACTTATCATCAATTTCATCCAAGCATAGTTAGGTTTTATGCATATTTTCATCTTGAAGCATACATCAAACATCAACAAAGTGGATCACCCTTCATCACATATCAATCTTGCATCATTGGAGTTGGGAAAGGGCCAATTTTCACATCAAATTGGCACCAATTCCCTCAAGAGATTAGGAATTTTCTTTGCTTTAGAATAAATTTTGATATGCTTTTAAGTTTCATTGTGTTCTTCATTTCATTTTCTATCTCTTTTCCTATTCAAATGAATTTCTTGAGGAATCCTTATTCTTTCTTGCATTTGATCTCCTAATGTATTCATTTGTTGTGTTTTGTAGGTATTTGGATTGGGGTTCACATTATAGCGCTAGAAGGAGGGAAAACCAAAGTTCAAATCATGTTTTTTCATCAAAATTTCGTGTTTTTTCTATTTTTTTATACATTTACAGGAAATAGAGCCGCTGGCAGCCCAACGGTGCCATATAGCACCGCTTATAACTCCAAAAAATGCCACTTTTGGCTCTAGCATCACTATTTGAGCTCCAGCATCTCCGTTTGAAGCTCCAGTGTTGCTATTTGAACCCAAAATAGCGCCGCCATCACAAACTGCACTGCTGGGATTTTTTTGCTTTTTCATGCAAACTTAAAATGGCCATATCTTGGTCATTTTTTGGTCTTTTTCGAAGATTTTTTTTTGAAATGGGGTAGAATTTCATAATCTATCCAATGGTGTAGGTTATTAGAAATTTTTATAGAGTTAAAATTTTCAAATTTTCATTTAATGTCAAATCATAATGAAACTTGATCTAGCTTTTAGGGTTTTTATGCTCAATCATCTATCTAAACCTCATATCTTCTTGTTTCTTGATTTCATTTGACATTTGGAGCTTGTATTGTAGGTTTTGAAGGATAAGGGAGCATGTAAGTCAAAGAAAAAGCATTATCACATCATTGTAACAAGTGTTTTTTAAACACTATAGTGTTTGTTTAATACTTTTTGAGGATTCATTATTCTTCTTAAGGAAAAGTTGTCATCCTTTTTATGCTTAGGATCTACTAAATTCATTTGGGCTTTAAAAATAACTTTTGAATTCTTGTTGCAAAGGGTTTAAAATGAACATTAGAACTACAACTTACTAGAGTTTGTTTTTTTGGTTAACAATTGAACAAGACAACTCTCATTTGTCCTTTGGTGCTTTAAAATGAATTTATTATTGCTTTGTGGGATCTAAAATGAATATGTGCTACATTGTTTTTTGAGAGCTTACTTGAACTAACTTCATTGAAAAAGGGTGCATGTGCTTCTCTCACGCTTATAGCGATCTTGAGAATCAAAAGGCCTTTTTCATGATTTTAGGTTGAGACAAAGCAATCACCTCCACACTTCATCTTTGGGTTTAAAATTGAACAAAACCTTGTGCGAGTGTGGATAAATTTATTGTATGCATTCTCCCTTTGTTTCTAAACAAGGGTTGATCGAACTATGAATAGGTTTATTTGCTTTTGTTTATCTTAGAGGGCCTACCTTGGGTAAAAAGTACTCACCCAAGGGAATGACTCAACCGGTAACACTCTAAACTCAAGAGTATTTCCAGCTAGGATATAAATGTGGATATTGGAAGAAACGCCAATATCACATGGTTGACTCTGACAAGATGGATCCGAAAGGGGACTCTTGCCACGTTGTGTCAACTCCTACAAATGAAAAGTCTGAAATAGAACCCTTATTTTGTAGTGACCAATTGATCCATTGAGTGAATTTATCAAAGTGGTGCATTGGAACTTAGATTCCAAGAAGTTACTTGCCTTGTTTGATCTTGGTTGAAATATAGAGGTTAAGACTTCATTCTTAACATACCTTTATATTTTTCCCTGGTTGCATGTAAAATCATCTCTTCTTCTATGGAGGGCATGAGGCAAGCCCACTAAGAAAAATGTGCCAATTGAGCTAGGGTGTGATATTGCTTATGAATCAAACACTTTGCTTGTTCGAAAACATTGGGAAACAAACACTTAACATCTTCATGTCAAAATTTCAAACCCTTTAGGAGGAAAATATCATTGACCAAATTCTCGTTTTATTGCTTGCCCTTGGGATTACATCCTTAGAGGTTTCTAAGCACTTGAATTTACATCTCAATTTTCCCACTAAAGTTAAACAATAGGTAACCCTTGCCTTAAATTCATCAAAGTTTCACATAATGTACCTTGTGAAATGAGACCAAGCTGAGACATTGGACACTTAGTTGAAAACCTAATCAAGAGCATGTTTGTGGTAAAAAGAATCCATTAATCAAAGATTAAATCAATTGGACCCCACACATGTGTTTGATATCTTTTGGTCATATAGTGTTCATGTGAACATTGGTCTTTTGATTTTGAATTACTCTTAGAGAAAGGAATGTTCTTCAATACCTTGGCCTAGTAAAAAAGTCTCTCTAAGTCTCTTAGGATCAAAATCAAACACTTCATCCATCTCAGACACTTATCAAAACCCATCCCACCAAACAACTTTAGATCTTTGGAAACATCATTCTAGACTTAGGTAAGTCATCAAAATCACCTCATTTAGTTAGATGTATGGGAATTCATCCTTTCTCATACATTTAATTGAATTATAATTTTGAACAAAGTTCATCCTAAGATCACATCCAACATCTTAGGGTTTACAAGTTCATTATCCAATCAAACCAACCAAAATCAAACCCTAAGTCTAGCATTGATCCAAAGTTCCTAAACGTTCAACACTCATATCATTTACACATTTCATCCTTCATATCGTCATTGGTCCTAGGAACCTTAAAGGTCACCTTTGCAACAAGGTCAAAACACAAGGAGAACATGGAATACAAACTTGATCCATACATCATGAGTAATCCACATCAATTGAACTTTCAAAGCCTTACAATGTTGATTGATTATCAAACTCACACTTATATAATCCATACATGGGATCGTTGTCTCCTACAAACATCAATGACACAACAAGTGTGAGTATGCCCAAATAAAATATTGGAACACATTTCCTGATGGTAGATTTAAATCCAAGTCCAAAATTACAAATCTACCAACAGAAAAATCAATGCATGAGCCTTCAAACGAACAATGTCATCCCACCAAATCCTTACATGCCAAAGGAGAATGTACCAAGTACAAGTTTTTGAAACATGAATCTAGCAAAATTTGGGATGGATGCATTTGCAAATCATACGAATATTCCAAACATGAACAATGGTCAATTTCAACCTATCATCATCCCAAGTCAAGACAATGTCCAAAATCAATTTGTCCATGATCATTTTCAAACACCACAAGTATACATCCCAAATATGCTTGAACAAAAGCCAAATCAAGGGAGCCAAATTCAAAATCAAAATCAAATTTTGCTACCTAGGCAACTTGCTTCACATGCCAAACTAATTGAATTATTGAGACAAGAGATATCTTCACTCCAAAGTCAATACATTCTTCCATTGGTTAATCCATGTCATCAAGGTGTTGAGTTGTGTCCACAACAACAAGAACAATATTTCTAATGTCAAGAAGCTAGATATCAAGATCAACCACATCAACAAATCCAACCCCCATGTCTCGAAGATCAATCACCATGTCTCAAAAATCAATCACCCCATCTTGAAGATCAATCACCACATATCCAAAATCAATCACAACAAGATCAATTTAAGACACAAATATAACAAGGTGACAAGTGAAAATACACACCACTAGGGAGACCAATTGAATTAATCCTGCAACAATTGGTACAAGAAAATCTCATCAAGCTCCTTGTCTATGGGAACTATCAAGAAATCTTAGTTAAACCACCAGGGTATATAACAAGGAGCACCATTGTGATTTTCACAAAACAAAGGGGCACAAAACATCATATTGTATTCAACTCAAAAATCTCATCCAAGACCTTATTGATCAAAAGATAATCACTATTGGGGACAATTATCAAGATCTATTCATCAACGAGCACCTTGAAGATGTTTCCACCCCATCCGATAATCAACTCACCATACATCAAGAGCCACTTTTTAGTGATCTATTTCAAGGAGTGTTAGGATTATTTGATCCTATTGACATAATGCACAATCCATTCACCTATGATCATGTTTAAAATGTCTCTACATCACCTTATGAGTTAGAGGACATATCTCAAGAATGTATTCCAAAGCATGATCAAAATCTTTCACCAAGGTCTAGCAATGGTCCTTTCCATGACATGTTGACACCCTTTGAGCTCATGGTTACATATACTGAAAGAACGTTGAAATCAACACTTGAGGATATGGAACCACTTACCATACCTAATGAAGATATCCAAGCACCATTTATAAGAAATCCATCCTTTGAAGCTGACCCATGTCAAGAACTTGATCCAAAGCATGACGAAAGCAACTTCAAAATCATTCAAGATCAATAATTTGTATCTCCAAGATACTACAATGATCTAATGGACATTCTCCTATCTATAGAAGATACACATACTCCTCCATCTACCCATGAGATGATTTCTATGGATGGACACATAGATGATCTTCATTCAGAACATGATCCCTTTACTCTTGACATTATCACACAAAAAGAGCAGATTATTGATTTTTATAACCAAACTGAGTTATCAACATCAGGATCAGATATATCACAAATTCAGACTAAGGACATCATGAATAAAGATATTGAACATTATCCACTCAAGGAAGAAAGTTAGATAGAACAGTATAATCCAGAGATAGTAGAGCAAAAGATTGAAACAATGTCATCTACAGTGGTCATTTGTCAGAGCATGATTACTGAACAAGAGCTCTTAGAATAGGCAGAATCAAAGCATGAAGGTACTACTACCACCATACTAGGGGAAACTTCATCTAGATCAAATGTCAACAAAGGAGGCATGAAGAATCCTTATGATGAAACCAATGTCAATACTACAACTAGTCATGTCATGAATCTTCATCCAGCCATCACCCCATCCATGAATTGGGACCATCATCAAAGGAAAGAATTGAATCAAAGTACGAAAAACACTATCAAAGAAAAAGGAGATGGGAAGCATAATGGACAAATCAAATACAAATGGATACCAAAGAATACAAAGAAAGATCATCCCTATCAAACTCCATCAGTCAAAGAAACTATGGGGAAAAATAAAAAAAGGGAAAAGTATCCATCAAAGATGTCCACAAAATAAAAAGCAGTATTTTCAAGTGACATACAAAGTATATCAAGCAGTTGGTCCTAATCCCACGCACACTTTTGTATCCACCTAGTGATCATTGCTCATCTTCCCAAGTTTGGAGAGTCAAAGGTTCCAAATTGTCGACCAATCCATCTCTTATCCCTAAACACGCTCCATCCACACCTCCATGCATGATATCCAATTCTCAAATTAACCATGTATTGGAAATGACCCTTTATCATAAGGATTTAGAAGGCACTCTATCGCGATGTGCACACCAAGACAAAGTCAACTCTAGTATTAACAAAGCAGATCAAGAATCTCAAGAGTTGCATTCAAGTGCACGTATCTTAGCAGAGCAACTTCTTTAGGCAAGATATCGATGACACATTATGACATGGGCATCTACATTGGTGACACCTTGTGATTTAGAATGAGCTTAAAATCTTTTGGAAAAATACAAAAAAATCAAAAAATATGAAAATCCAAAAAAAAATCAGAAAAAGGATTGAAAATAGTAAAGAGAAAAAAATTGTCCTCTAGTGAAAACCACTTCGGTGGCGCTTTGGGAAGGTACCATGATGAAAACCTGGAAAATAGGCGTCATGTGTAGAATCGAGCATCTATATGCACCACTTCAGTTGAAAGCATTTCATCCCATCCATAATAAATCTGACATTCCATCCATCTTATCTATAATAAATCCATTTATCCATGAGCAATTTATCCAATCCATGTGCATATGTTTGCATCCATAGTCCAAGTCATCTTGATCTTGAAAAAATTTTGGTGCACACTTTACGCTTGCTTATGGTAAACATCTTGACATGGTTCATTTTCATTGATCCTATCCTATCCAATGTTATCTGAGCCATGAAGCATTATCCAAATGAGCATTCATTATCCGAACACCTTATATTATTACAAGATAATCCTTGGCATCCTTTGCATGCCTACCATATCCATCCATCCGTACACCTATCTGAACATCCACCCATCACATTCCATACATTGCTAGACACTGGGGGCAAATAGTTACATCTTGCTTTGGGAATAAATCTTGACCTATATCCTCCAACTTACATGGTGATCTAAACATTGGCAAATGTGAAATCAAATTGGTCAAAGCATTTGTGATCTAGAATCTGAATCACTAGTTGATGGCATATTTTGATGAGAAGACATTTCTTATTAGTCTTCATCTTTTAGCGAACAACAATCCAAACAATCAATATCAGTCACATCTAACACACCCTTCAAACATCACATCAAATCATTTGAACAACTTTTGTTCCCAAGCAAGCTTCATCAATCATGATCAATCAAATCCAATCCAAAAATCATCATCTCAGGATATCATTGTGTTTCTTAACACTATCCTTGCATTGTTGTGCATGCTCAACAATGTTATTGCCATCAATCATCATCAATCAAATCCTTGCATTATTATGTATCCTCAACAATGTTATCATCATCATCAATCCATCAACCTAATCAATCAACCTTAGCTTGATTTTCAACAAAATCCCAAAATAGAGCACTGATATCATCACACATATCCATATCTAAATCATCAAAATCATGCAAAAATCTAAAAGCATCAGAAAATCCAAAAATCCAAAAACATCCAAAACATATCAAAATTCAAAAAACACTCAAAAAGTCAGAAAACATCAAAAACATGAAAATCTAAACTACATCATCTCTGAGCTTAAATGTAGGAAAGGATAATCTTTGATAAGCCCTCGAGACACAAAAATCCAAAAAAAACATTCAAAAAACATTCAAAATTCAAAAAATCCAAAAAACATACATAAAATCTCAAAAATCAAAACATTTGTAAAAATCTTGAAAATACCAAAAACAACCTCAGAACATTGCAAAACTCCAAAAACATCCAAATATTTGAAAAAAATCCATCTGTCTCATCTCGCTTGCACCCACAATAATCAATCATCCATAATAAACTAATCATCACCTTCATCCTTTGGCAAAACAAATAGAAACAATCACAACAATTGGCAAAAGCAAGCTTCAATCGAAAAATCAAAATCAGAACAACAAATATTTTAAACACAAAATCAAACTCTTGATCAATTGCAAACATGTAAATCAACCTTATATCAATAGCCTATCAATCAACTTATCAACCCATCATCATCCTATACAATGCATGTCCTAGGATATATCATTCCAACAATGGGCATCATTTTGGATATCACTTGGATTCTTATCCTATCAAAACACATCCCTTTGGCTAAAGGTATGAAGAACATTGGCTTGTTTGTGCACTTGATCTTTTCTTTTGATTTATCTTATTGCACTCATTCCAAGGACCTCTCGATGATATCCAAACAAAGGATTTAGAGAGATAGGAATGGGGAAACGATCATTATCTTTTGTCTACTGTGCTTGTTGGATGTTCTTGTAAAATAACTTGGCAAATACTTGCTTTGTTAGGTACGTCCTAGCAAGGTTTTTGTATGTCAAGTGTGAACAAGAATACTCCTATCTGCTTGTCAAGTAAAATTCCATCGCACTAGATACAATGCCATCCTGGTTCTTTATACCTTGATGCATCGTATCTACATGTGTTATCAAACATAAGATAATTGGCCCTTTGAAAATATAAACTCCTTGGTAAGAAAATCATCATCATCATCATCATTATCATCATCTCTAATAAAGTTGGCTTGTTGGTGTCTCTTGTCATCATCTTATTTTCTTCTTACTTCTCTTCATCCTAACATGGTACCATGGCAATTAATCACAAATCATAATCATCGATAATGCATCCATCGTGCATCCACAAACTGTTAACATACTGCATAATGCATATCATACCATATAAGAAAGCATTAATCATACCACATGCATTGCATTTCATCATTACATAATATAGATTGGTTTTTTTTAAGCATCTCATAAACCATACATTTATCATCCACTACATAATCATAAAAGCATCATCATATCATATCATGTGCATTCATATCATCCATTACACATAAACATCATGATCATCTCATCATTAATAATGTCACTCTCATGGTACAAATCAGAATCAACTATGTGTAATATATCAAAATAGGCACTAGGCTACCCATGGCTAATGACTATCTACATCATCAAATCTTTCTACATCAAATATTCAAGTTGAACTGATCTTGAACCTCTTTGTCGAGAGATCGACCCTCAAATAGAACATCTTCGCCCGATCTCTCGAGGGGGCAATATACCAGTGTAATTCTTCATTTGTTGGGGCAATAGTGGAGCATTCAAAAAATCAGAGAATTTTTGAACTTTGATCTCAACAAGATTATTCTTTGAACCAACACAACAAGTGCATCGCTTCAAAGAGGGGCAAAATGTAGACATCAAAAATATATAGATTGATACTGCACACTCGATAAGATTGATCTACTATCATTTCATTATCCCTCTGTCTAACCATTTAATCAAATAGCCTTATTTGATTAAAGTCATCATAATTCCCCTTTTAATTAAATAAATCCTTCAATTTAATTAAATCATCGTCTCTAATTAGCTAGGTCATTTCATCTTCCTATCTTTATTTAATTAAATAATCCATATTATTTGATTAAATTTCTAAAGTTCATCTAATTAAATTAAATAAATTAAACATATATCTAATTTAATCTAACATCACCCCTTTTGGTTAAATAAATCAAAATATTTATTTAACTAAGTCTTAATCATTTTCATCTCTTTTTGATTTATTTCAATCCTAAAATCTAATTCAAATAGTCAAATCAGTTAAATCTCCCCTTAAATTAATCAAATCCTAATTAATTTAATCCTAATCACTCAAATCCTCTAGATTTTACAACTTTCACAATTAAATCATTTATTTGATTTAATAATTCCCCATTTTCATTCAAAAAAGGCATCCAAGTGGGAATATTCCTCAAATTTGAAATCTCCCCCCAAAAGGACTTGTCCATCCAACAAAGAATTTAAAGCTCTTACATTGTCTCTTACATGTCTCCCACTTGGAATTTAACTCATTTTTCATCCCCCCTAAAAATGTCATCTCATCAAATTCAAATTTCAAACTTGCATATGGATCAAAATGTGCTCAACCTTCATCCTACCAAATGTTGACAAGTGGCACCTTGCCATTGGTTGAATGTTAGTCCCACATTGCTTCATTTTTGGCATTCATCCATCTTAGCATTCTATAAATGAAGAGCTCCTCTCATTTGATCATCCACAATTTGAGTAAAGTTACTATACTCAAATCCATAGCAACTTATCATCAATTTCATCCAAGCATAGTTAGGTTTTATGCAAATTTTCATCTTGGAGCATACATCAAGCATCAACAAAGTGGATCACTCTTCATCACATATCAATCTTGCATCATTGGAGTTGGGAAAGGGCCAATTTTCACATCAAATTGGCATCAATTACCTCAAGAGATTAGGAGTTTGCTTGCTTTAGAATAGATTTTGATATGCTTTTAAGTTTCATTGTGTTCTTCATTTCATTTTATATCTCTTTTGCTATTCAAATGAATTTCTTGAGGAATCCTTATTCTTTCTTGCATTTGTTCTCCTAATGTATTCATTTGTTGTGTTTTACAGGTATTTGGATTGGGGTTCACACAAATCACAATCCTTCAATGCAAAGTATTTGAGAAGGTTCAGTGAACTAGACCTTGTCTTGACATAGGTCGCAAGTGTCATGAAGTCTTACAATCAAAGAATCAAAGCCATTAGAGACATCCAATTGGGATTGAGGTTATGAATGGGAAACGCCACCATCCCACACCACAAATAATTCCCACACATTATCAAGGCCTTCCAAACCTTCCAAAAATAGCTTGTCACAACTCTAGAGCTAGGGAGTGAAGCTCCATCAACTTAGTTTAGTTATTTTGTATTTCTTTAATGACTTCTATTTTAAAATTTGTTTTGGGAAAAAGGTAGTTACTCTACCCCGCATTAAATATGTAATTATTTTTTACTATCTCTCTCTCTAAATACTTGGAAAAGGACTTAGTATTACAACATTGAATACAATTTTATTGTGAATTGAAATCTCTATCTGTCTACATGTGCACTTAGTTTGCAAAGATAATAGATAATCATAAATCTGTGCATTTGAGGTGATTCTAAATGTTTATAATTTCTTGTGAGTTGGTATATACATTTTCTTTGTATTTGATTTGATTTTATCAATAATATTGGGTCTACATTTCTGCTATTACATTTATACAACTAGTCTTTGTGCCAACAATTATATGTAATCTGTTCTATCTATACTAGTCTTTGTACTAGTATTTTCATGGATTGTTAAACATACAGTGGCCTTTAAGCCTACCCTATTAGTGTTCTTTCCTTCACATTTAATCCTAGTAATTTTCCTTTATTAGGTCTTCCTTTCTTGCTTTTGGGTTAAAAGCATACCCATGTTTAGTTAGGACAAACAAATTCATTTCTCATCATATGAGGGAGTTTCACCTCCAAAATTTAGAGGAAATTCACAAATGAAATTGTGAACTTTCCAGAGCTAATGGAAAAAATCAAACCTTTCAAAGATAGGAAATTTTACATTTCTCAAGGTTCCCAATCCATTAGCCAACAACACTCAACTCCCTTTGTCTTAAATTTTGCAATTTCTTGATAAGTTCAAAATAATAATCAATAGGTAGAAATTAATTCTTCATCTTGCTTACCATTCGATCTCATCAAGTGATCTTTTATCTACCATTTCTTCTTCTCTCATCTTGCACCTCTTTCCACCAGAGTGTTGCATGACCTTTCAACCTTGTTTGAGTAATCTTTACTCTTCTTAGTTCCTCTACCTCATCATAATCAAGGTATTCCTCCATCTCTATTATCCATTCAATTAGTTCATGTAGTTCTAAACTTCATGAGAAGCTTAGTAACTCTACCATTGTTCCTTTCCCAATATTGGAAATAGCTTGTATAAGCCTTCTTTCAACTACATCCATATCTTCATCAATATTTTCACCTTCTTGTCTAGCCATCTTTTCTCCTCCTGCATCATCTTCATTGTCACTATCTTCATGTGCTCTACCTCTTCTCATTCCACCTTCTATTGCATTCATTCTTCTTGCATTCCCCTAAAGTTTTATAGCACCTCACCTATTCTTCCTATTGCTACTACAACTATAACATCTACCATCCTTCTCCTCAGTGGCATCCTACTACTCTAACTCACCTTCTTTCTTTTTCTCTCTTACTGCAATCTTCCTTACTATAATATCCTTTGTTGTAGGAACACACCCACAATTCACACTAAAAATGGATTGCTCTAACCCTAATCTCAAGCCACTATCATTCTTCCCAAAGCTATAGTTCTACTATGATACCACACTAATGGCACCTAGCCCCTTGTAGGCACCTAAAAACCCACTAAAATGAGAAAATAGGAAGAAAAGGAGAGGTTGTGTTGCTATAAGAAACCTCACACAACCTTTATAGAGGTCTACACACATGCTCCAAGTCCAATGACAAGTTTTAGAGGCATAAAATTAATTATAGAGACACAAACTAATTTGTTGTCAAAAACAAATTGTTGTTGTGTGGGAAGCTGCAACAATGGTTGTAGGTGATTGTTTATAGTTTCAACTTCATAAAATACTTTAAACTTGCAAATAAAAAACCATACTTTTAGAACAAAAAAATTATATGATATTTCATGCAATCACACACTCAATATCAGAGAACAAAGACTTGAAATGAAGTTTACAAGTTTTCATTTACATAAAATATAAAAACACTTATAATTATTTTACACATTTACAACTACTATAATAAAATATGGAGTCTATTGTCCTCCAATTTCTCTTCTTTCTATTTTCTATGGACCTCACTGACTACTGTCAAAATATTCCATCTGTTATCCTTTGATATTCTCTATTGCCTTCTTCTATTCTTCTTTGTTTTGTTATTCTAACCTCTCTTTCCTCTGTTCTATCTTCCTTATGCTATTCTATTCTTCTTCTCAAAACTATCCAAAATCTAGAAGCTTCTTACCAAAAATCTCCAAAAGCCTTCCTAAAACTACTGCAACATTTAAAACCCTTCATAAATTATTCCACCTGCCATTTTTTAGTTCAAAAACTCCCACCCAATTCACCCTTTATCATTTTTTAATGTTGTTACACATTAAATGAGCATATGATAGGTAGTTTTCTGCCCCCAATTCAAAACAAAATCAAATTTGAAATTTTAAAACCATCATTTAGGATTAGTTGGAGAAATAAAAGAAAAAAAAATGGTGCCCCTGCATTAGTATTCTATCTCATATTATGATCCAAGTGGCTCATTTTCCAAAAAAACTCAAACAATTCGTATCATTTGTATCTTGCTAACACTTCAACATGGTATCAAAATATTAGAAAATCTTCTTCCTGGCCTAGCTATAAATCTTGATCAATTGTTATTTGATCAATCAATCATCATCTTGAGATGTATCTTTCCCAATCCTCGTGTTGTTTCTATCTTGACAACACTATCTTTGCGTTATTGTGTATCCTAAACAATGTTATCATTATCATAAATTACTGAATCAGATCAATTGATTTTAGTCAGCCTATCAACAAGATCACAAAAGACTATTGATATCCCTACATACTAATATCTCTTTATCATTCCTCCATATGAGCATTATCATGAAAAAATCCAAAATTAGTTGAAAAATGATCAAAATCCAAAAAAATGTCATCACAATAAAACATGCACCCAACAATGGCTCGATAACTAATCAAATATTGAACCTTGTTGCACCATCTCTATCCACCATCCTTTTTATCCACCTGATAATAAAACGTAATCCTATTATGAATTGGGGGTAACTTCCTGAACCTAGTACTGGAGTGGATCATTGTTAATGTCATACCATGCAAAATACTTCCAAAAAAAATTAAAAAAACATCTAGAAAACTATCAAAGTCAAAAATGTCTAGAAAATCATCAAAATCCAAAACAAAGTTGTAACAAATCAAAAACAAAAAAAATTATGCAAGCTTTAGTCATACAGTCGAACTACATTGTCTTTTAGCTTGCACATAGGCAAGGCCATCATCAATGAGCCCCCAAGGCACTAGGTCAGTCCCTTTAGGTGTTTGTCTTGGTATTTAAACTTAATTGAAAATCTAAAAACATTCAAAAATCTTATCAAATCAAAAAATACTAGTAAAGAGTCAAAATAATCCAAAAATAGTGTTAATACAATCGAACTAGGATGTTTTTGAATTCGTAATGTAGGCAATTCCATCATTGTTGAGGCCTCAAGACACTAGGTCAGTCCTTTTAGGTCCCCTTATTTGTCTCTAAATCTCTCGAAAACAACAAAAACATCAAATAGCCTCGAAAGCACAAAAAAATTCAAAAAAATCTTGAAAATCCTATCTCCACTATCACCTATCCGCAATAAAATTTCCATCCATAATTAACAATCATCATCCTCAGCCTTTGACAAAGAAATCAAAAAGAAAATAAACATCAAAATCCAAAAACTTCCAAGCAAAGAAAAAAATGATTAGTTCATCATTAGACTAAAAAAATTCCTAAGTGTTAACTTCCCTACCTTTTGAAAATCATCAACATCTTGACGTATGTCCTAATGGATAAATCATTCCTACAATAGATATCATTGAAGGATAATCTTGAAACATCAAAAAAATCATGGAAAGTAATACTACAACATTGTTTATCTTTTATGATCTTATCTTTTGATTTATCTTATTATCTCATTCTCAGGATCTCTTGAGGATGTCCATTAAGGATTTAGAGAAGAAGGAATAGGGCATTTATCAGTGATTTTGTATGCTCTAGCTGTTGGATATTTTTGAAATAATACAATGATGAGTACTTGCATTGTGCATGTGGAAGTCATTTCAAACAACTAAAGCAACCTTGCATGTTTGGTTTCTCATTCCTCTTTGTGCTCTAGTCCAAATGCTCTGAACTTATAACCCATATAATCTAACAAGGTTTTTGTATGTCTAGTATGAGCAAGAATGCCCCTTGTTTATAGAATCAAAGGCAATGCAATAGATACAAAGTTTCCTTGGTCATTAATACCATGGTACGTCATGTCTATTTGCTACACTAATAAGGATTGCTAAACACTACCTAGTCTCCATCAAGGAAAAGAAAATTCATCATATTTTACATATCATCAATCATCCAATTTCTTCTATCTTATGATCCTACTAACAATTCTTCTAACTAACCTTTCCATCCTACTAAACTAATCTTGAACCTTTTTGCGAGCCCAACCAGAAAAGTATTTTTTTTGACTGACCTCTTGAGGGGGCAGCCCAATGTCTTATCATCCTTTCACTAACCTTCAAGGCACATTGAGATTTTTCAAATATTGATCTGAGTATCGAATTATTTGAAACAATGCAACAAGTACATTGTGTCAAAGATGGGCAAAATGTAGACATGTAAAAATGACTTAACACATATCACACATCGTAAACTACATTTTTTCCATCATCGGCATCATTATCATTAATATAATTGCATTTCACATCATTTTCACTAATTAACCCTATTTCTATCTATTAATTGAATAATCTTGCATTATTTAATTAATTCACTATATCATTATTCATCTAACTTTATTCATCCTGATTAATTAAATAAATGCAAGTTATTTAATTATGTCACTAATATACCTTATTCATCTAAATCAATTAAATTGTTATCATTAATAATTTAATTAATCCACTTTCCCTTCTCCAAACTCAAATAATTAAATCAATTATTTAAGATCATTCAACATGGTCAACAAATAAATATATATTTATTTGTTAAAGTCAAAATCAACTTGCACATTCATCTCCAATATTAATTAATTATTCAATTATTTAATTATCCTCACCCCTTTTTAATTGAGTAAATCATGATCACTAATTTCTCACTCTAATTGGCTAACTAACACATCTATTTCCTAACTCAACCTGACTTTCTATATATCTCATTGAACACTCAAACTAACTTCTTTGATCCCACCAATCATTCCAATCTAATCCCACTGATTGTCCAATTAAAATCCTTATTTGGATCAATTAGAGTAGTTAACTGACCAATCTATTTCCTCTTAACAGTTCTCTTGACCATTGATCATGATCTTTCATTATTGAATCTCAATCATTTATCTAAAACCTAAAAATATATAAAACAACCTTATCCATTCTCAAAAACAATTGAAGAATCTAGAGAATTTGTATGGAGAGGTAATGCTAAATTGACTATCAAATTCTTAAGAGAAAATACTTACATCTTTGATCACCATTAACATATCTTTTGAAGCTTTTGCACAACAATGGAGGCCTTGTGTTGATCCAAGCAATCTAACATCAATATGAATACACTTTGACATGGGATGGTAATATTGTAATTCATGAATTTAATTTATGTTCTCTTTTATGATTGCTTGTTTGATTCCTTGTTTTATAATTTCATTTCATGAGTAGGTTGGGAATTGTCTTTGTTTTGATTTCATTCATTTGATTTCATTACTGTTTTCTTATGCTCATTTTCACCTTCACAATATCATTAGAACCTTTTCGTGAACCCAACCAGAAAAGTAATATTTCCTGCTGACCTCTTGAGGGAGCAGCCTAGCATCTTATCATCCTTACGCTACTGTCGAGGCATAGTGGGGCATATTATATTTTTAAATCATGATCTGAACATCGAATTCTTTGAAACAATGTAACCAGTACATTGTATTAAAGAGGGGAAAAATGTAGACATATAAAAATGGCTTAACATATATCACATATCATAAACTATATTTTTACATTATCAACATCACTATCATTATCACTATTGTATATCACTTCATTAATATCATTAATCCCCTTTTTAACATCATTTGCATCATTAAACCTATTTTTCTCTATTAATTAAATAATCATGAATTATTTAATTAATTCATTATTTTATCATTTACTTAACCTTATCTATCCTGATTAATTAATTAAATAAATACATGTTATTTAATTGTGTTACTAATATACCTCATTCATCTAAATCAATTAAATTGTTACCACTAGTAATTTAATTAAACCATTTTCACTTCTCTAAAATTGAATAATTAAATTAATTATTCAAAATCATTCAACATGGTCAACAAACAAATATATCTTTATTTGTTAAAGTCAAAAGTAACTTACACATTCATCTTCAATATTAATTAATTATCCTCACCCCTTTTTGATTGATGAAATCATGACCACTAATTTCTCACTCTAATTGGTTAACTAACCCATCTATTTCTTATATTAACCTGACTTTCTCAATCCCACTAAACATTGAACCCAATTCTAAATCCCACCAATCATTCCAATCTAATCCCACTTATTATTCAATTAAAATCCTTAATTAGATCAATTAGAAGAGTTAACTAATTAATTTATTTCCTCTAAACAGTGCTCAACTGTTGATCATGATCTTTCATTGTTGAATCTTGATCGTTCATCTACAAATTGCAAATCTATAGAACAACCTTCTTCCATCTCAAAAATGATCGGAGAATCTAGAAATTTGTTTGGAGAGGTCATAATGAATTGACTATCGAATTCTTAAAAAGCAAATACTTACATATTTGATCACCATTAACATACCTTTTGAAGCTTTTTGTACAACAATGGAGGCTTCGTAATGATCCAAGAAATCCGACATCAATACAAATTACACTTCGACATGGGATGGTAATGTTGTAATTCATGAATTTAGTTTATGTTCTATTTCATGATTGCATTGCTTGATTCACTGTCTTATATTTTCATTTCATGAGTAGGTTGGGGTTTGTCTTTGTTTTGATCTCGTTCATTTGATTTCATTGTTGTTTCCTTATGCTTATTTTCCCCCTTACACAATTTATCTTAATTCATTAAATATCATGTATGAGGGAGTTGTACCTCTTCAATCTAGTGGGTAATTGCTTTATCAAAAAGAGTAGTTATTTAGAGTTGTTGGAGGCAGCGACACCTTTTGAGCAAAAGAGTCAATATCATTAAGTTAAATCTTAAGGTGCCCAATCTATTAGCCAACAAGTATGAGTTGGGATCAAAATCAACTCCAACAACTATAATATTCTTAAACGTAGTAAAATCATGGCAACTACACAATAAATAATTGTATTTGTATTATTATTGTACAAAAATAGACCTGTACTTTTTATTGTGATTACAATGCATGTTACTTATGAAAATCTATTATTTCAAACTGCCATCTAACTTGTCAATATTTGACTAACCAACAAATATAACTAGCAATCGCACCTTAGTGTGCAATGGGTATGCCAAAAATGTGTGGAAGGTCAATTAGGATAAATTTTGGTGTATTTTTAGGATCTGAGTCGTAATCTTGATTTAAATAAACATACCCTAAAACCCTGTCGAAACCTTATTTTCAGGCTGCAACTAACCAAATTAGAGAAGTAAAAGGTCTAACCCCAGTGAGGAAGAGTTTAGAAGAGTGGAAACCAACAGCAGCGAGGAAAGCAAGAAAAAAAAAAAGGCGAAAAAACAATTAGAAAAATGACAAAAAAATGATGAACGAAAGAGATTCGTTTAATTGTTTTGCATTGATACAAACACATGATAGTCGTCGATATGCTTTTACAGGTCACATTGTTCATAGAAGGAACGCCTTCTTCTCAACCGCCAAGAATGCACGACGGAAACTGAATATAGAACCTCGAAAGCATGAGCCCACAAGAATCGAACTCGAAACCTCATTGTTTTCATAATTCTTTCGTTTCGCTATTAGATAGTATAGATTTGGCGTGGAATCATTGATTTGCCTCCAAATTTATAGTCGTTTCCACTAAAAAATAACCTGCTAAAGCTTCTCTTAACAATAGAAGAAGCTCTTCCCAAATTATCTACAACATCTAACAAGCTCTTAGCGAAGCTTTGCAATGCGATGGATAATACCTATGATGTGAATCCACGAGCAATCCCCAGATAGACGACATAGGAGATGCTTCAACCAATATTGTAACCGTGTGCCTGAGATGACCCTCGTGATTAGACTCCTCGCCTAGGGCGCACTTCGTTGTACTTGTAGCTGCTCAGTAAAGTTGCAGCATTTCTCAATAAATTGACATGTTCACTACGAATCATGCCAATATCGAGTAATTACAGAGGAGCGGTGTGCAAGTCGGAGAAATATTCAAAATTTTACTACACTCTGTTCCAACAGGATTCCCCTAAGCAAAATAGTCACCGAAAACAATGGCATTAGATGCTTGTACTTGTACATGCCTGGCCATGCCGAAAGGGGGCCACAATGAGTTAATGCCATCAATAAACGTGATAAATGGGAAAACAATCAAAAAATTTAACCAACGTTGACGAACGGTCAGATGCGTTTTTATGGTCTATCTTTTGTTATCCAGTATTGCACGTCATTGATGTTGAAGATATGTTGGACAGACTCCATAGACGCAGGGCTTAAATTTGATGGCCGTATGACCGTATTTAGAGATTTTTGTCGTAAAATATAATCAAAATTTTAAGAAGATTGTATCAGATGAAAGGAGAGATTTTGGATAGACTGTCAAAATTTATATAGAATTATAATGATATATATATTTGATTTATATATAATTTTACTTACGCTAAGGTATATCATAATGTTTTAAGGGCACCTTTGAATAGATAACCGTCATTAAAATAATTGTTGATAGGCAAGGTTGACTGTCAAATTTAAGCCCTGCATAGAGGGAACGCCTTCGGCGTAATTACCAAAATGAATATAATTACTAAAATATTAAATAGAGAAATACTCCAAAAGAAAAAGAGAAAAACCTTCTCTCCAAATAATAAAATATTTTATTAAACAATAATTTAGAGCAGGCTTCCGCGACATCCCTAAATGCTTTGCTTAGACGACGTCCATTACCATCCATGTAAAGAGTGAAATTAATTTGGTGCAATTCAACTAAAATTAATTTTAACATTAATCGAAGAGGAAATGTATAATACGGCGGGCCTCACAGTAGTTTGTAGCCACTGATTACTCCTCCAGTCCATCCTGTTCTCTTCAATTTCCTTCTGTGTTTCCCCTGCCCTAGTTTGGTTTACCATGGCTGCTCTTTTGCTTTTGCTTTTAATGCTTTCCATATTTTCATTCTCTGCTCTTCCTCATTCTCCCAATAATCTGTCTCAACAACAACAACAACAACAAAAATTGCTCTTGCGATTCAAAGCTGCCATTTCCAACAACGCCACTTCTCTGCCCGATTGGACTCCCCTTCATCCCTTATGCAACTGGTCTGCCATCACTTGTCATTCCGCTTCTCATTCTGTCCGTGCCATCAACTTAACACGGATGAGTTTAGACGGCACCATTTCTCCTGTGCTGGGGAATATCTCCTCTCTTCGTTCCCTCGATCTCTCTTACAATAGCCTCACTGGTAGCATTCCACCTGAGCTGGGTCTTCTCACAAGTTTGAATTACCTCGTGTTGGGCATTAACAATCTCATGGGTACTATTCCGTCTTCTTTCAAAAACCTGTCTGCCTTACTTGAATTAAACTTGGGAGAAAATGAGCTCTATGGCACCATTCCTCCTGAATTGTGCATGCTCACTAGCCTACGGGTGCTTAACCTATATAAAAATAACTTATCAGGCACCATTCCCGTCTCTTTAACAAATCTTTCAAAATTGTATGAAATAGGTTTATCTAGAAACTGGCTAAGTGGACATATTCCATGGGAAATTGGTACCAAGCTCTCCAATTTGGTATACCTCAGCTTATGGGGAAATCAGCTTAGTGGAAACATACCAAACTCTTTGGGAAATTGTTCCCGTCTCGAAGTACTTTGGTTAAATACAAACCAGCTCGGTGGAACGGTTCCAATGGAGCTGGGTAAGTTGAACCTTCTTACCCGGCTTTACCTACACACAAATCAACTTGTTACTGACAGCAGTAACACATTGGCCTTTCTCACTGCTCTCACAAATTGCTCCCACCTGCAAGAAATAGATGTGTCACATAATCATTTGACTGGTATATTACCCCCATCCATAGGTCAATTGCCTTCCAGTCTCAATAACTTGGCTTTACAAAACAACATGATTAGCGGGAGCATACCACAACAGATTGTCAATCTGACAAACTTAACTCACTTAGATTTAGGCAATAATCTTTTCAGCGGCAATATTCCATCTGGAATTAAAAAGTTCCATGAATTGGAAAGATTGTATTTGGGTGGAAACAAATTAGAAGGAAACATCCCAAGTGTGATAGGCCAAATGCAACGTCTCGGACTCTTATCTCTTAACGACAACCAGTTATCTGGAAAAATACCAGATTCTCTTTGTAGGTGCGAGCAGCTAAGACGTCTTTTTCTTCACCGCAACCAATTATCAGGGAAAATCCCTGTCAATCTGGAGGGATGTCAGAAGTTGGAGGTCCTTGACTTATCTTACAATAAACTAGAGGGAAGGATACCTGGTGAAGTCATTGCCAGCCTTAACAACCTTCAATTCTACCTCAATCTTTCATGGAATTCTCTGGAAGGGTCGTTGCCACAGGAGATGGGTAAAATTGTAATGGCTCAAGCCATAGATATATCTGGAAATCGATTTACTGGGGTCATTCCAAAGTCTGTAGGAGATTGCACAGCATTAGAGCATCTAAATCTGTCCCACAATACCTTTGTAGGTCCGATACCAGATTCACTTTCCAAATTACAAAATCTCCAAGAGATGGATCTTTCTTTCAACAATTTAACAGGGCAGATTCCTGAAGTAGGCTTGTTTCCAAATAGAACTGTTGTAACATTGTTTATGGGGAACCCTGGCCTATGTGGCCCAAAAAATTATTCATTGCCTCCATGCCCAAATCAGATCCAGGAAAAACATTCCCGGCTTAAAAAAATAGTCTTATCAGTTGTTGGAACCATTGCATTTGTATTATGCTGCTTCATTATTGGAATTCTATGGAGATATAAACTTTCAAGGCAGCTAATCCGTCCCTCAAGCTTTATTTTTCAAAGGCTCGGCTATCCAAAATTTTCTTATCAAGATCTTGTCACTGCAACATATGGATTTGATGAGTCAAACTTGCTTGGAGTGGGTAACTTTGGATCAGTCTACAAAGGCATTTTAAGGGATGGTAAGATAGTTGCTATCAAAGTTCTTAATTTGCAAAATGAAGAAGCTGAGAAGAGTTTTAACATAGAGTGCAAATTGTTAGGGAGGATTCGGCACCGTAACCTCATCAAAATCATAAGCGCATTTTACTACCCTGGTTTCAAAGGTTTGGTTCTTGAATTTGCATCTAATGGGAGCTTGGAAAAACATTTGCACCCTCACAGAGATGATGAGGGATTTTGTAAATTGGGATTGAGTGAGTGTGTGAGCATTGCTATAGATGTAGCCCATGGCATGGAATATCTGCATCATGATTGTCCTCTACAAATTGTGCACTGTGATTTAAAGCCTAGCAATGTGCTCCTAGATGCCAACATGACAGCCCTTGTGACTGATTTTGGTATATCCCGTTTAATTACTGCTCCAAACACAGATTCACTGAGTAGAACAACATTTTCTCTCAAAGGATCCATTGGCTATATTGCTCCAGGTAACATTTTTGAATTATCCTTATATTGGCACTATCATTTATTTTATTGGCTTTTTAATAATTTTATGAGTTCAATTGATTGCAGAGTATGGATTGGGTGGGAGTACTTCTATAAAGGGAGATGTTTATAGTTATGGAGTTCTGATATTAGAGATGGTTACAAGGAAGAGGCCAAGTGATGACATGTTTGTGGGAGACATGAACTTGCAAAAGTGGGTGAGGTTAGCTTTACCAGACAGATTGGCAGATATTGTTGATAGTGAGCTGTTGAAAGATGTGAATGAAAGCATAGAAGACAATAGATGTCTTCTTTCTTTTATTCATGTTGGTTTGCTTTGCACTGCTGAATCACCAAGAGAGCGACCTTCCTTAAGAGATGTAGCCAATGCCTTGGAGAGAATCAAGACATCTTTGATGGGAGGTGCAACTACTTCCAATTTGACATCTACCATATCAGACCTCCTGCACAATACCAATCCCACAGAACCATTGGCATCTGACAGTTCTTCATTTTAGATGTTTACAACTTTTATTAAGAAGTTATAGTCCTCTTTATGTTAGATAGTTCACAAGCTATTCTTCTTTCCTGTGAAATCCGCTTTAAGTTAAATTCTAGTTCTTTAAGCTTGTAAGTTGTTCTAATTCATATGATTTGTTGTGAATACATACTTATTGAAACAATGCAAACCGTGTAACATTTTATCCTATTTATAGCGCTTCCTCTCATAATGTGCAAACTTTCAAGAACTATTTTCCAATCGTTCCCGAATATTAGACCAATTTGGATGCCATATCAAGGATGAATATTCATGCCTAGAGAGGAGAAACCATGAATAAGAATCTCAAGATAGTCCAGTTGTTTGAATAATTTAAAACGGTTAAATAATATATCCTTTCTTAATTAAAATTTAGATCAACATTCGTTTTCGTAGTTTTCCAAAGTCACACACGTTCCGTGATTTTACGAGACTTGTTACTGTGTGGAACACTCGTAGAATTCTGACCATTTAACGTGGCTGGGCAGCCTTTTAATAAGAATATGGGGAGCCTGTGGACAAAAACAGATGCTTGCAAACGTTTTCTCATTTGTCTCTGAATTCAATACAGATGAAAGATTGCTTTGGTTTGTTTCCTAATCTTGTCTTTTTCTATACTCGCTACTTGCCATTCGTCACGTTCGATCAAGTCTAATTTAGTGGTAAGTTTATAAGTTTAGATTATTTGAAATAGTTCTTATACCGATATTATAACTTTTATCTAATTTATTCACTTTTGTTTTGGTTTCTATTATTTTAATTATTTTAAGATGATATTAATTAATCAATATACATTTCACAAAGGATTTGTGTGGTATATTTACACATGTCTATTTCAAACTAGTTTTCAGAAGTTATATTTTACTCTTCATACATATATAATAATCTACTAAATCTTATTTATGCATATTCATATTTCAAATGTAATCTCCTATTGGATGCTTGAAAAGATGATTTAAGAATTTTTTGCTAAATAAGATCCCTTAGGCAAGTGTAAATAAGGTTCTTACTAAAATATTACTTGTTATTGTTGTGTAGAAAATGTATTCTCAACATGCAAGCATATTAACAGAACATTCAAATTTCTCATTTTTAATTATTTTATAATTTTGCCTCATTATAATCAAGTATTCCCTAATTACATACCAATATTGATTATAATTATTCATATAATCATATAATTTTTTAATGATATTATCAATCAAGTATAAAGTTCAGTCTAGATAAACTAAGACCAACTTTTTTTACAATAACCCAAGGTACATATTTATCTTTGAACAAAATATTTTCTTTCCAATAATAATCATATTTGTCTTTGAATTTAGATAAAATCATTACATACCTTCAATCATATATAAGTATAAAAATATATGCATGCCCATGCGTGTGTGTGTGTGTGTGTGCGCACACACACACACACACTTATATAGATATATATGAAGATATATCATTCATATATGTATAGTTATAAATAAATACACACAAAAATAAGTTTGATATATATATATATATATATATATATATATATATATATATATATATATATATATATATATATAGTATAGTATATATATATATATATGTGTATAGTATATATATATATGTATATATATAGCTATATTTGCATATATATGCATATATGCATATATATACATATATGCATATATATATATATGCATATATACATGTATGTAAACATATATATAACTTATTTTTTATACATATATATTTATAACTATACATATATGAATAATATTTCTTCATATATATCCATATAAGTATATATGTAGATAATTTTATATTTTTACCAATATACCTATATAACAATATATATTTATATTTGTACATGTATATGCTTCATAAAAATATATGTACACACACACATTTATTTATGTATTTATTTATTTATATATTTTCACCAACATAACATTACAAAAATATTGCATATATAATATAGTTTTTCTACTACGAGACAACTATGATAACCCTCTAGCCCTCAATCTATATAAGGTTGAGTATATTTGCAAATTTCCATAGTATTCATAGACCACCTCATGGTTGAAAGAAAATCAGGTCTCCATAGTAACCTCATACCTAACAAAGGTAAAAAAAAAACTTTGAAAAATCACAATAATCACAAACCTATCAAGGTCTAGTTTATTTAGTAGTTTTCACATTATTCACAAACTTAACAAACATCAAGGATACTAATCAAAATTCATAATAATATCAAACCAATTGAGGTCAAATACTCTTAACAACTTTCACATTATTTATAGACCTAATAGAGGTCAAGTGTACTAACCAAAATTCATAATAATCTCAGACCTATCATTGTTGAATACTCTTAACAATTTTCACATTATTTACAAACCTTACTTGAAGGTCAAATATATTAAAAAATTAAAATAATCTTTGAGCTATATAATGGTCGAAAGGTTTTACCAATAAAACTACACTAATCTCATGGATTGTGAGAGTTTAAAACTTCTCCAAGTTACTAGCCAAAGTTAGAAAAAAAATTATTCTCAAAAGTCATTAATATTTTTACTTTGAAACTTCCACTATCAAATCTAGAATGAAGATTAAGTTTTGTATGTAATTTTTTTTCATGAAACCTTACCAAACTCTTGGAACAATATTTTTTGGTTGATGCAGAATTGCACGTTTGTCTGAGTGCTCCTGCATCACATTTTCTCCAAGCTAGTAGCGTTTTTCTATTAAATGCATTTCTTGCTCTCCATTTTTTTGATTTTAACTACTCAACAAGATCCAAAATATTTCAATTAATATAAGAAAATAATCAATAGTATCTTGTACTATATATAATACACACACACACACACACACACACACACACACACACACACACACACACACACATATATATATGTATAATATTTTTCATAAATAGGTAATTATGAAATCTTCTTGTGATGAAATCCTATCAAGAACAAGATGCATTTACAAGAAAATATGCAAGACAAGAAGTCAATATCAACTTATCAAGGAAACATGAACAAATGATACAGAGAACAACCAAACTAAAATAATGTTACAACACAAGGTGCCATTTGTAATGTAGGAAATTGTATACCTTTACAATTTCACACTATGTTTGGGTCCCTTAAATTTTCGGATCTATAGGCCAGGACCCATTCACCCTTGGGTGAATGGGTCCCCTTTAAGTGCCAAGACCCATTTTAAAATATGTTTTTGGTGGTATTTTAATTATTCAAATTCAAATTGTAAGTTTTGGATTTTGGAATCTAATTTTCAAGAAAATAGTTAAAAACCTATAAATACATAGACTTTTTATCAATTCAAACACTAACACACATGATCGGATATTTTTTAGGGTAAATATTATTGTTTAAGAACATTCAAGAAAATATCTATTAGTCTTTTTTGCAACATTCAAGTTCCTAAAATCATGTTCAAGCTTATGTGTGTTCATGTCATTTTGTGAAGGCTAACATGCATTGTTGATCCTAAAGAATCCAAACATTTCAAGTTTCCAAGCAAATCAAGAAAAGAAATATTAAGTTTCTTGGATCTAGATGTGTTTGTCTTCAATCCTCTAAGGGAAGATATTGAAGGGTGGTGAGTTGTAGAAAGCTTTGTTCATTCAACATTTCCTTATCCATTTGTCATTTATCCTAAGGAAAACTCCCATTCAAAAAAAAAAATCCCTCTTTGTGAGTATGTAGATTAGAGGTTGGAAGAAGGATTGAAGATATCTCAAAGGAGCAATTCTGCATTATTGCAGAAGTTGTCATCAATGTTGTCAAGTCACGAAAACTAAGTTGAAAACTTTATTTTTGTCATTTCGATAGTGGGAAATGTGTCAAATAAAAGCCAAGAACCAACATTAGAGGACTATCGAAAGTTATTTTTGTAAGGAAAGATAAGATGCAAAAAAAACTTTCCTAATGCCAAAACTCAGGGAAGAATGCATATATAAATTTAAATTTTGCAATTACAGTTCAATACGATACACATGAAAAGAATAACAGAAAAGAGAAATGGACACATACACAATTGGACACCAAATTTACATGGGAAAACTGTTACGGGAGAAAAACCCACCACACCAAGTAAAGCCTCTTTGTATTACAATAAACAAAATTACATACAGATATCAAACTTCACTTTCAGATGTCAATTTTATAGCAACAACATTTCCCTGATCAACCTTGTACAGAATATCATTGTTTCAATGCTCTCAAAAGCATACAATGAATTCACACACTGATTAATTCGTGTTCAATCAAACAACTCTTTCACCACCAAACTATTCATCATCTTTGACCGTTATAGAGAAATCCTTTTAGTTCACGGTCTCTTGATCTTCCACACAAGAATGGTCACAACAATTCAACTACCAATGGTTCTCCTTCTGCTTCTCTCATTGGTCCAAAACAGACCACGTAGGATAGTCATTCGGTCAAAAAAGGTTCAACTATATCGCATGTCAGTGAGACACCAGACTATGTCTCACCGATGCCAAAGTGCCTGATCTCATAACCATCGGCAAGAGCAATGCTATTGACAACATCCTGAGAAGTCAGACTGCTAGTTCAAGTCTCCCTAATGTCACAAGGAAACCAACTATCCTTATCGGCAAGAGTCACATCGAAACAAATCCATCGGCTAGAGATGTTCTATTGCTAAGACTCTTATAGAACCTTCATGTTACCTCCACCAAGAATCATCAGCCAGAGTCACACTGAAGCAAATCCATTAGCTAGACATGTTCTATCACTAAGACTCTTATAGAACCTTCATGTCACCCCAACCAAGTATCATTGGCTAGAGTCACACTGAAAAAATCCATTCGCTAGACATGTTATGTCGCTAAGACCCTTATAGAACCTTCATGTCACCCCGACCAAGTATCATCGGCAAGAGTCTCCTCGATATACATCATGTGTAAATCCATCAGTGAGACTAACACTATTGGAATGAGTCTGAAAGTCACTCTAAAGATTCATATCTCCATGATGTCTTATGTCGCCAAGAGTCTCCCGAACGACCACTAGGAGCCAACCCATCAGCACCTCAGAACAAGTTAGGAATCTCACTCCAATAGCCCATGTCTTGCTGATGACTTCCGTTGGAAAGATAGACCCAATGTCACACCAATCTGACCTCTTCAGGAGTTTAGAACACAGTTGCTTGTCAGCAAGACATTCTGAGGGTCTCACCAATTTTTCTCTTTTAGGAGTTTCATGTCAGTAAGTTTGAGGCACATTGTCCAACAATCTCCCTCTTGACAAAGATCTTACTAATACCTCAATAGCACAACAAAACTACTGAAATTCATGTGCACAAAGGCCCATTGAACTAGCACACCACCTATACTTGTCTATGCTCACTAGTTTTGTCAATGCATCTACAACATTTTCCAGAGTATCCACTTTTTCTAAAGAGACCTTTCCATCCTCCACCCTATCTTGTACAAAATGATACTGCACAACACTATGTTTCGTCCCAACATGGAATGTAGGATTTTTTTCTAGAAAAATAGCACTTTGACTGTCACAGTAAATTGTAATTTTCCTTGCGTCAAAGCCAATGTTAGAACACAAATGTTTTATCTAGATTGCTTCTTTATAGGCATGTGTAGCTACCATGTATTTTGCATCTATAGTGGACAAAGTGACTATAGCCTACCGCTTACTCATCCAACCAACCGTACCACTATTCATCATGAAAATGTATCCACTAGTGGATCTTCTGCTATCAATGTCCCCTGCCTAATCAGAATCCACATACCCTCGAATGCTGAGATTCCTCTATGATTCAACCAAATTTCCATGGTAACACAAAGCATTTTATGAAGTTCCCTTCAGATATCTAAACACTCTTTTCACAACATCCCAATGTGTCCTTCCAGGATTTTCCATAAAATGACTAAGTACTCCCACTACTTGGGCAATGTCTAGCCTTGTACAGACTATTGGATACATTAAACTGCCAACTGCACTAGCATAAGGCACTCTAGTCATGTCGTCCATCTTACTAGGATATTTTGGACAATCTTCAACACAACTTTGTTCCCTGGAAAACTGGAACAACTAGTTGCTTGCAATTAGTCATACAAAATCTCTCTAGAATAGTATTAATATACTTACTCTGGCTGAGCCAAAGTTTTCTACTCTTTCTATCTCTAGTTATTTCCATTCCCAAAATATACCTAGCTGGACCAAGATCTTTCATTTTGAACTTTGCAGACAACTAAGATTTTAGATCAGAAATCATTAACTTACTATTGCCTATGAACAACATATCATCAACATAGAGAGCAATAATAAGAACACAATCATTTTTAGCATTGAAGTACACACAATGATCAGATTTCAATCTTACAAATCCCAATGACAAAAAAAATGTGTCAAACTTCTGGTACCACATTCTAGGAGATTGTTTTAATCCATACAAAGATTTTTTCAACTTGCAAACCAGATTTTCCTTACCTTTTTCCACAAAGTGCTCAGGCTGGGACGTATAAATTTCTTCTTCAAGATCACCATGAAGAAATTTTTTCTTCACATCCATCTATTCAATCTCTAAGTCATATGCTACTACAAGTGACAAAAGAAATATGATAGACGATAGCTTAGCTACAGGAGAAAAAATTTCTCCACAATAAATTCCCTCTACCTAGAATATCCCTTTGCAACCAACCTCACCTTCTACTTTTCCACACTATCATCCAGACCTATTTTCTTTTTAAATACCCATTTGCAGCCAACAACTTTTTTGCCTTCAAGAGAAGGCACCAAACTTCAAGTGTCATTTTTTTCTAATGATGTCATTTATTCATTCATGGCTTCCAACCAAGAGTTTGAATCAGGAATTCTAATTTCCTCTTTGACAGTCCTAGGCTCATTAGTGTTAGAAATTAAAGCATAGGCACAAGTAGAATCTAACATAGAAAACCCATACCTATCAAGTTGCTTTCTTTAACATGTTGACATCCTCACGAGCTGAAGCTGTGGTTGTTCTTCTTCTTTAGAACTATTAGAACTACTTGAGCTCTCCTCAGTTTTAGGTACATTTTGAATTTTCAATTCCTCTTGATCTGGTGTCAGAGGAATTTCAACTACATCCTTTTTATTTTTTGATTTTGTCTCTAACTGCAAATCCAAAGTAGAAGGCTTCAGCTCATGAAAAATAACACTTCTGCTATACAAAACCTTATCCGTATCAGGATTCCAAACCTTGTATCATTTTATTCCAACACTATAACCAATAAAAATATATTTAACATCCTTGTTTTCCAATTTAGATCTTTTTTCATTTGGCACATATGCTTATGCCTCACAGCCAAAGACACAAATGTGTCTCAAGTAGGGATTCTTTCTAGACCATGCTTCCAAAGATTTTTTCTCAACAAGAGAAGAATTAGGAGAATGATTTATTAAATAACATGTTGTTGCAGCTGCCTTAGCCTAGAACTTCTCCTCCAAGCCAACACTACTCAACATACTTCGTGCTCTTTCCATCACTATCCTGTTGAACCTATCAAGCAACTCCATTTTGCTGTGGAGTGTAGGGTGTATTTTTATGTCTTTTAATTCCATGATCTTTATAGTACCTTTCAAACTCATCAGAACAAAACTCATCGCCATTGTTACTCCTTAAACATTTTATTTGTCTTCTAGTCTAATTTTCCACAAAGTTTTTAAATTGCTTAAAACAATTGAATACTTCTTATTTACTTTTCAAAAAATAAAAAAATGCCCTTTTTGACTTATCATCAATGAACGATACATAATATCTTGATTTAGACAAAGGAGGAACATTTACTAGACCAAAAACATCAGAATGTATGTAATCAAGTAAACTGGAAGATTTATGAGGACTGGAGTAAAATGAAACACGGTGTTGTTTACCATATATACAATGTTCACAAAATTTGAATTTGAGGTTACAGTCATCAAGCCCCTCAACTAAGTTTTTATTTTTTATAGTTTTTAAACCTTTTTCTGCAATGTGGCCAAGCTATGATGCTAGAGCACAGTCTTTTCTACTAGAAGTTTAACTTCCATAGAGTTTGCACTATTAGGAACTTTTTCCTCCTTTTCTCCACAAGTAACCTTTTGTGACTTTGTAGAGACACTATTGCATTGAACAACAAGTGCATCCAACTTATACAAAGTACCAATATGAGCACCCCTAGCTAGCACCATTGAGCCTCTAGTCATTTTGCAGCCATTTCCAGAGAATGTGACTTACACTTCAACATCGTTCAGCTTACTAACAGAAAGTAAGTTTTGAGCCAGACCTGGTATATGGATTACATCATTGATTCCCTTCACTCTTCCATCAGGAAATTGAATTTTGACTCTTCCACGACCAAATATTTACAAAGATGAATCACTTACCAAATACACTCTTCCACCATCATATTTTTCATACTTAGTGAACCAATCTCTATGAGATGTCATGTGGAAAGATGCTTCAAAATCAATCAGCCATACATCATTTGATGCCTGAGTTTCCAAGGCTACAATGAAAGCATCTGCATCACTCTAAGAAGAATCATTGTCAGAAGAATTCTTCTTCTTCTTCTTTTTCTCCTCTTTGCAATCCTTTTAGACATGACTAGGCTACCCACAATTCCAACACTCCACCTTGGACTTCTTACTAGGAGACTTTGGTCTCCCTTCTGATTTCGATTGGGACTTCTTTTCCTTCTTTCTTTTTTCTTTCGATCTACCTCGAACAACAAGTGCCTCCTTCACCATCTCAGAAGATTTTCTTCTCATCTCTTCTAATAACAAAGAAGCAACATATTCCATCTTAAAAGTGGATGTCATACTCCCAATAGCCATCACCAAGTGATCCAAAGAATCTGGCAAAGAACATAACAATAGCATACAATTATCTTCTTCATCAATCTTCACACCCACAAATGCTAACTAAGCAATCAACATGTTGAAAGCATTCAAATGATCAACAATAGATGCTCCTTCCTACATTTTCAAAGAGTACAACTTCTTCCTCAAGAAAAACTTATTCACCAAGGACTTGCCCTAATAAATAGCTCCCATTCTTTTCCACAAAGAAGATGTAGTCTTTTCTTCATGAACGTTTAGAAGAATAGAGTCTGCCAAATAGAGCCTTATCAACCCCTTTTATTTTTTGATCTGCGAGGTCTCAATCCTCTTGCTTCATGCCTGTAGGTTTTTTTCCAGATACAACAAGCCAAAGATCACGATCAACCAACAGATCTTCCATTTTGAGTTTCCACAACTCAAAATTGCTACCATTGAATTTCTCAATTTCAATCTTTCCTAATGTGCTTGCCATATTTATCTGTAATTCAAATTTCTAGACTTCTACAAGACTCCCACTGAATAGAATTGACAAAAAAAACCTAACCTACCCACAAGGATAACACAAATGGCTAGGATCTGATACCAATTGTAAGGAAAGATAAGATACGACACAAACTTTCCTAATGCCAAAACTCAGGAAAGAATGTAGATATGACTTTAAATTTTGCAATTATAGTTCAATAAGATACACATGAAAAGAATAACAGAAAAGAGAAATGGACACCAGATTTATGTGGGAAAACCCTTACAGGAGAAAAACCCACCACACCAAGTAAAGCTTTTTTGTATTACAGTAAACAAAATTACATACAGAGATCAAACTTCACCTTCAGATGTTAATTTTATAGCAGCAACATTTCCCTAATCAACCTTGTACAAAACATCATTGTTTCAATGCTCTTAGAAGCATACAATGAATTCACACACTGATTAATTTGTGTTCAATTGAAAAACTCTTTCACCACTGAATTGTTCATCATCTTCGACCATTACAGAGAAATCCTTTTAGTTCATGGTTTGTTGATCTTCCACACAAGAATGGTCACAACAGTTCAACTTCCAACGGTTCTCCTTCTACTTCTCTCATTGGTCCAAAACAAACCATGTAGGATAGTTGTAGCTGAGACACCAGACCGTGTCTCACCGATGCCAAACTACCTAATCTCAAAACCATTGGCAAGACCAATGCTATCGGAAACATCCTAAGAAGTCAAACTGATAGTTCAATTCTCCCCGATGTCACAAGGAAACAAACTATCCTTATCAACAAGAGTCACACCGAAACAAATCCATCAGCCAGAAATGTTCTATCACTAAGACTCTTATAGAACCCTCATGTTACCCCAACCAAGTATCATCTGCCATAGTCACGCCAAAACAAATCTATCGGCCAGACATGTTCTATCGCTAAGACTCTTATAGAACCTTCATGTCACCCTGACCAAGTATCATTGGCCAGAGTCACACCGAAACAAATCCATCGGCCAAACATGTTCTATCGCTAAGACTCTTATAGAACCTTCATGTCACCCTGACCAAGTATCATCAGCAAGAGTCTCCTTGATATACATCATGTGTAAATCCATTGGTGAGACTAGCACTATCGAAATGAGTCTGAAAGTCACTCCAAAGGTTCATTTCTCCCTGATGTCTTCTGTCACCAAGAGTCTCCCCGACAACCACTAGGAGCCAACCCATCAGCACATTAGAACAAGTTAGGAATCTCACTCTGATAGCCCATGTCTTTACGATGACTTCCATTAGCAAGACAGACCCAATGTCACACCGATCTAACCTCTTTAGGAGTTTAGAATAGAATTGCTTGTCGACAAGACATTCTGAGGGTCTCACTGATTTTTCTCTTTTAGGAGATTCATGTCAGTAAGTTTGAGGCACATTTTCCAAAAAAATTAGAATCCCTAAGCAAGACCCATTCGCCCAAGGGAAAATGAGTCCTTCAATAGGTCTCAAAATAAGCTTTTCATGGTAGGTACATGACATCAAACCATTCTCATTTCTACCTACAAACTATCATTTCCATTTCTTTATTTTAGGGAATTTGTATTTTATTATTTAGGTCATATTGTTCAATTAGTTTGAGAGCTCCAATTTATTTGAATTCAATTCTAGATCTTACCTATTTTCCTAAGGATTGAGATCCACATATGATTGGCTCACCATTGAGGTTGAAAGTTAATCTTTACACACTGTGATCACTTTCCTAATGAAATTCCCTTTGGGAAAGACACCTATTGTGGATTGTTAAATTTTAATGAATAATACAAGTTTTGTGGGGATCCTCTTTCATGCTATTTCACCATGTTAACTACAACTCAAGGTGATCATCAAATAATATATGCAACAAGAAATATTTTGTGTGTGTGTATGTGAATTCTTGAATTCATGGTGCACATTTCATTCTCCCCCATCTACTTCTTCCTCTTAGGTGAGGCTCTCCCTCCTCTTCCAAGTGGGAAAGCTAGTTTACTTGCATCCACATCATTTGCCCAACAAGATAGTTATTCCATTGACCATCATAAATTGTCACCCTTGATAATTTCACACTAGATTTAGCTCCCACTTATATTCTTTGACCCAATTGTGCATATAATTTTATTTTGTTTGTAAAAGTATTTCAAAAATTAGAAGCGGAATTAGAAAAAAACCTTCAATATTCATTTACCATTGCATAAGCCCCAAAAATTATTCATTTTAACTAGGGCACCTAGAACCCTTGTCCAACTTATTTTGGCTCAACTTAAAATATGTCAGACTTGTAAGTATTTTAATATTTAAAAGTCCAAAAATCATTTGTTGGCTATCAGTAATTATTTTTTGGGAAATTGAAGAATTACATATAAATACATGTCTTTTTCATCATTTGAAATTCTAGCATTATCATTAAGAAAATTGAGCATACTATAAAAAAATTTGCAACCATGCACATTAGCTAAATCATGTGAATTATGTGAAATTTAGAATCATAGACAAGACATGTAGACTATTTGACAAAATGCCTCAAGAAATAATTTGCAAGATGAGAATGACACAAAATATGGTTATTGGATATATGAGATTTGGCATAATGCACTAGGAAGGATGGAAGCCACAACCTCTGCAAACAAAAAGGAAATGAATTGTTTGACAAAATCCCAGTCGTCAAAACACAACAAAACTTGCAAGGATATGTATGCAAGTAATTGATATACAATAAGGAATCCAACTATAATAGGGTTGCATGCATTGGTAATGGCGAATTTAAATCAAGTAAATGGTTGTGACTAGTTTTTCTCAAGAGAGAATTTCACACCTTCGAAAAAGTTGGGTACGTTGAACTAGAAAACACATCTAAAATCTATAGAAGCATATTCATAAACCTAAGGTGCAAGATGGTAAAGTCAAGAAAACTGTGTTAAGTAGTTGGGATTCTACATGCCATGATCGGGTCCCAAAAGACCTCCATGCATAAGGGATATGCCTATATTTTGTAGTATTGAACCAACTAGTAAATGTGAATTCTTAGTCTATTGAAAAGTATTGTTTAATAAATAGATGGGGTGTATATTTGTTTCTAGCTAATCCAATTTCTAATAGGGATTAAAGGTTTTTGAATAGCTTTAGGGGCACTTTTTGGGTAAGGATGGACAAAAAATTGAAGAGGCCTACAACACTTTATTCACAAATTGATGTTGATATTGTAGATTGTAGGTAGATTCTAAAAGGGGTAGAGGATGAAATTTCTATTGTTTTAAGGATGTATTCATGATGACTAGTTAATTTTGATAAGAAATTAGACTTTTTATAATGGATGAAGGTGAAATGAGAATTATAACAAAGGGGATTATAAAATGGTTTTAAGAAAGTATAGAAAGCCATTATGTTATCTAGACATTTGTTAGGAGAAAGATGAAAGGGTAACACAAAAAAATTGAATACATAGGGAATATAAATACTTTTTTTATTTTTCCTTTTTAATGACGGGTAAGTGCGTTGATCTATGACACAATTTTGTCTCTTAAGATGCCACTTTTTTTCTAAAATCAGCAAAATCAGATTTGCATGAGAAAATGAAGATAGTTGCGCTCAAAATTTCAAGATGCAATAAGAACAAGAGTTGAAGTGCTCCTAGTGTAGTTTCTAAGCTGCTAATTCTTTTTGAAATTAATGAAGATTAAGGGTCTCAAAAGGGGGGGGGTGCAAAACAGGTCCTATTTTTATTAAAAAAATAGCATAGTGTCTGAGGGCCCCCACCTTTTTGATTAAATTTTTTTTTAGAATTTCAAAAATATGAATGGTAAGAAATTAGATAACACCATGTAGTTTATCCTCATTCTTTTGGATAATTTTTTAATGAATATATAATATTTTATGAATTTTCAAAGTGGACAAATCTTGAAAAGATAAAATTTGAGTGTGTTCCCCCTAAAAGTTTTGGAAACTAATTGAAAATTCATTTTTTTTCATCACGTGTAGAATGGAGTCTAGTTTTAAAAAATGTAATTTTTTTCACGTTTTGATGAACGAGTAAAAATCTATCCTAAAACTAGCACATGTTGATTTTTGACCAAAAATAGAGACATTTACAAGAGAAGTTATGGATCAAAACCTTAACTAAATCAAAATGAAAAAAGATTTATATATTTAGATAGATAAGAGAGAGGTTAACACCATCATGGTTTTTTTATAAACTTGCATTGAATGATGTGCAAACGTGACAATGAGCATGACCAAAAATGTGTGAAATTTTGTTACCCTTTCAAACAATCACATCTTTTGCATGAAATGGTTGTCCAAACCTTAGGGTTGGATGCCCAATAAAAAATCCAACCCATTGGGTAGGTATTTCCCAATGCAACCCATTTGGCTAGCGCCAAATTTCATGCTCTCCAAATGTCATTTGTGACTTTTGGAATGCATTTTTCTAAACTCTTTCATTTTCTCTTTCTCTATCAGGGAAACTATATACATGAAATAAACATTTAAGTATAAGTTAAAATTTACATATGGACATTTACTTTCTTATACTTGAAAGGTGGAAAATTTGAGCCCTTGTCACCTTTAGAGTTTAGGACCAAAAGGGGTAACTTTCACTAACTTTCACTCAAGAACAAACCCTTGAGATCTCAAAAGAGAAAGAGATCTTGAAAGAGGGTTATCCCAGGGGCTAAATATGATATAATAAGGGGTTCACCACCAATTTTAGACTTGGAAAAGATAATGAAATGCAAAATGAAATGTAAAACCCTAATATGATGCAATCTTGATTTAAATGACCTAGAAATGCAAGAAGAAAAAAATAGAAAGCTACATAACAAAATGTGTGTACCTAGGAATTTGAAGGAAGTTGGAAGGAGCTTTGAAATGCTAGAAATTCTAACTTTTTGACCTAGTGGGACTCATTCGCCATTTTGGGTGAATCAGTCCTAGTTATGATTTTTGAAAGGGAGCAAGTTTCAGGAAAATGGATATCCAAAACTACAATGATCTCTAAAAAACACCTATACTAGGACTCATTCACCACTTGTAGAAAATGATTCTAGTTTGGAATTTTTAGAAATTCAAAGTTTGAATATGCTCTTCTTAGTTTTCTCAATCTACTCATGCAGGTTCTCGAGTCTAAAACTCTAATTTTGGGGTTGTAGATGACCTTTTAGTGAAGATTATGATCTTGAAAATTTAGAGACAACTCCAACAATATTGTAACCTAATCTTCAATGATCTTCAAGTATTCAAAGCACCTAGGTCTGCAATCACACAAAGAGAGAGAGAGAGAGAGTGTGTGTGTGTGTGTTGATTGTTAGGGAATAGGGGTTTTCCTTGGTCAAACACCCTTTAGGTAGTTAAACCAAATGATGAAACAATGAAATAATGACATGAAACATGAACATAGGATATGAAACATGAACAATCATACCTTGAATGATGTCTTACAAATCTGTAACTCAACATGAAATGGCCATAAAGAATGTAGATCTTGATCTTTGACAATAGAAGCAGAACAATGTTTGATCTTGGATCTTCAATGCTACATCACAAAACTAGCTCACTAACATGCTTTATGCTTGACATGCTTGACATGATGATGGATCTTGAATTACTGCAACAATTGATGAAGAATCCTTCCCTTGAATTCCTTAAAATTGATCGTGGAAGCTATCTTGATGACCTTGTGAAGACTTGGAATGCTTAACTCTTGAGTGATTGACTTGATAACATGAATTCTTGATGAAATAATGATTTGGAAGCTTTTTTATATAGGAAATCCACTCAAATGACCATTGATTTGATCCCCAAGGCTGACATGGAAAAAATTTGAATTAAAAATGCACGTTTCTCACTCAAAACTTTAAAAATAGGCCAAATAGGACTCATTAGCCATCCTAGGAAAATGGGTCCCACCTCAATCGTACTCATTCACCCAAGGTTGTGAATGGGTCCCAGAGGGGCTATTTTTAGTCCTAAAGTATCAAGGAGCCAAGAAATAAAGCTTATATGTTGATCTTATTAGGTTTTTGATCAAAAATGTGCCTTGGGATGCACATTATAGGGTCATAGTGGCCTATTAATGATGATATAAAGGTCATAAATGCAAGATGGCCCAAGATTCAATGTGAAAGTGTAAATAAATACATTTTACAATATTAAATTAGGGTAAAATTGGGTCTATTTATCTTATAAGGGACCTAATTCCCATGTGAATGTGTAAAACACATTACAACACTAGATTAGGTCCACCTTAGTTTACAAGCATCCTAAATTTAATGTGAAGGTGTAAATAAATACAATTTACAACACTAAATTAGGGAAAAGTTAAGTTTATTTAGCTTAGAATGGCTAAAAACATAATGTGGATGTGTAAAACTCATCACAACACTAGATCAAGGGGATATCAAGTCCAATCTATCATTAGACATTCCCAAATTAAGCAAGGGATAATTTTTTATACACTACATTTAGCCACCACTTTAGTGAGAGGAGGAATGTGCTTCAAACTCACACTAAAGTAGACATTCAAGAGGGGTCCAAGTGTAACAATATAGATGGTCTAGGATAACAAAGATCAAGGTGAGAAGCAAGCCCTCAGGATCGAAGATCCTACGTCAAGCCTACATAAACACAAAAGGACATGCACAAGGTGTACGATATGAAGCAAAAAAAGATACATGAACATGCAATGTCATAGATTAAAACAAAGGAAAATAAAGTAAAAAGAGGTGGATCAAGCCTCGACCATTTGTCCAAGACGATGTGGATTAGATCTAAGTTGTTTGTCCAAAAATGCATACTCACTCTAAGGAAATGAAACTCTTGGTTGTCCACTGGGTGAGAAGTCTGAAAAAGTGAGCAACATACACTCATGGCAGGTATGTACTCACACACACACGAGTGGCTATGGGGAAATTTATGCCTTGGTCAAGATTCCCACTCAAACCATACTGAAGTTATACCACCTGATAACTTTGATAAGGTGCTGCAAAAAAATGGTATTTGAGCTCCATGAGGCAAGCAAAACTGTGTATGCTTGAAACTCATACACATTATAAATATAAAATAGTGTAAGGAATGTTCAAAGGGATTTTTCTTAATTCATGCAAGGTCTCTTCTTAGGGAACATTGTGCCTAATGTCTTCAAGAGAGGACAAGTCAAAGAAATATCACACTCTCAGAGGAAATCAAACCCAATGACACCACCAAGAAAAGGACACATTGCAAGAAGAAAGAAATCATGCGATGAAACATGAGTGTCAATTTATGGCCCCACTTTAAAGTGGTTGCTAACACCATTAGTATGAGAAATTTATTTAAAGTAGAATAATACATGAGAACTTATTCAAACAACCCTATGCCAAGTCATATGTTTTTGAATTGAGCTACATCATGAATAAGTATGTCACATGTGATCCAACTTAAGGCATGTCGTCCACATCCCAAGCTTGCTCTTATATGTACATGAAAGATGATCAACTAGCAAAAAGAGACAATGACAAGTGACATACGGAGGATGAGGCTAACTAACCCCTTTCCCCCACTTAGTGCAAGACAAGGATGAGCTGAATAGGATGGAACTAAGTATCAGTTAGAGGAATTAGGTGCTTCAAAAAAAGGAAGAGCACCACACTTCTTGAGATGTTGAATTTGATTACTCAAATCCTTGCATCCATTAATAGAATGACCATGAACTCTATGATATGCACAAAATGAATTCTTGTAGTATAATTTCTTCTATGTTCTTGTACGGAGGGATATCAAATGATCTTGGAGGAGTCTCGACAAGATACACTCTTGATTAATGGTAGAAGATGTTCCTTTATTTTGAAACAAAGATATCTCTTTCTTAGATGTACAATGTGTCATATCTACACAAGACCTTTTAGATTGCAATATTTTGTACTCTCCCTGAAAGGAGGGTGTAAAATCTAACGAATTCAACTCATTAGTGTTTTGCATGATGACATTGACACTAAATGAAGATTTCATTGTTTCTTTTGTTTCTAGCAAAGGATAACACTCAAGACCACTAGTGTCTATCAATTTAGGATGCACTATTGTTAAAGTCGGCTTAGAAGGATGTTTGTAATAGTGTTGGTATCAAGTGAAGGTTTGTTTACTTCTATCAAAGGATACTAATAAAGACCATAATTTTTTTCTTGTGTGTTAGGCTCTATAGGCTTACGAATACCTTGTTCTCTAGCACCACATCCTTTTCCACTATACCCAAGTTGTTTCATAAGTTCATAACCTTTTCCATAAATATTTTTCATTTCTTTTGGATCTGGTGGTTGTTTGTAATCAGCTTCATCAAATTTTGTTGTATAATTTGTGGTCTTTTGTTCAAAAGTAGTGGAGATGGATGCTTTCAAAGGGTCTTCCAAATTTTGTGTTGACACTACCGCTTTTTCCTTTCCCTTTTCAGAGTCTTTGTTTCTGATCTTGTATTCACCCATGAATGTCGATTCAAATTTTAAGGAACCCCAATCATCTTCTAATAGCTTTGTGACTTCCACAATGTGTTTTTCTTTTTCTTTTTATTGCATGGGTTCCACTTGTGTGGTTGGTGTTAATGTTTCCAAAGGATTTTCCTTTGTCTTTCTCAATTTTTAAACAATTGTTTGGGTTAGGGTTTGCTTCAAGTGTGTACAATTTGTTGTTGTAAATTTCATTTTAGGATGAAGAGTATAAGTCACCCCATTCATTCCATGAATCCATGATCTACATAGAGGAAGATTATATGAAATATCGTGAGGCATAACATGGATCGATGTTTCGAATGTGGCCTTCCCAACTGTAATAGGTAAAGTGATCACACTGAGCGGTTATTTTTTGACATTGTAAAATCCACAGATAGACAAGGAATCAAGTTGAATGTTTTATTTTTCCATGCCAAGCCTATCCAAAAGGGTCACACTACACACATTAAGGGAAGAGCTATTGTCGACAAGGGTTCGTTTTATCCCTTTTCTTTTATATTGAGATATTATTATGAAAGATTCATTTTGTTTGTGCACTTCCAAAGGGGGGAGTTCACTTTGGTGGAAAATAATGTCATCATTTATTCCTTGAATCATGGCTATAAATTTCATTTGGTTGCACATTAGAAAGGATAGAAACTTGTTGTAAGGTTGTTTGAAGCATAGTGTGATACTTAGGTGAATTCTAAAGTAGGTCCCATAGTGATATCTTAGTAGGAATATTCTTAAGTTGCTCAACAAGATCATACTCCTTGCAAAAATGTGTAGGAGAAAGAGGGGGACCTTGTAAGATAGGTTGAGTTAATGGAAGGGTTCTTGGTTGTAGATTATTTCTAGTGTTATATGTATGAGCAACAATATTATGAATCGGTTGTTGCAACACATCATTCGTAGGTGGGTAGAGGATGATTTCAGGTTTGTTTTGAGTGTTTGGTTTGTGTGAAGGGGGGTAAAGAATGAGTTGAGGTTGAATAATATTAACCTACCTTAGTGAATGAGAGTCTAATACTACATCTTCATCTAAGGGCATAATATCATTATTTTGAATCTTTTCCTTTTCTTGCACCATGATATCCTCCCTAGGAGGAGAGTTTTTAAGAGAATGACAAACTAGATGTTCATGACATTTAGAGGTTGGTTCTTGTATTAAAATGACTTCATCGCATGCAAGGGAGTTTTCAATGGTTAAATTTTCTTGTTTATCGATAATGGGGATATTAGGAGACTCTATTTGATTGTCCTTTTTCTCTAAGGTGTCAATCCCTTGTGCCATATTATCTACCCTAGGAGGAGAGCTTGTAATCGATGTTCATCACATTCCATGGTTAAATTTTGTAAAGTAGCTTCTTCACAAGTAGGGGATGCATCAAGAGAAGAACAACTATGAGTTTCATGCTTACCAAATAGATCTTTCCAAATGGTAGGAGCATTAGGGAAGGAAGGAACAAGATTCTCATGACTCTCAATAGGTGCATCTTCTAACACCAATCTATCCTCTTTTTTTAAAACATTATCACAAGCAAGGGATGAATGGAGACTAGGTAAGGTGGTGTTTAGAATTGTTTCTATGATTTCATCTTCTTTTTTCTAATATCTTCCAAATGGGGAGGAGGAGAGGGACAATCAAGAATCTCAATGTTTGTATCTTCTTTCACCAAGATACCTTCATCACTAATAGGAGAGGTATTGGGAGAAGAAAAAGTATGATTTTATGATTGTCTATGCTTGCATCCTCTTGTATCATACCATCCTCACCAATAGGAAATGTAATATTAAGGATTGTGTCAATGGTTGTTTAGCTTGCTCTAAGATGTTTTCATAGCTATGAAAGATAGTAGAAGGGTGATCAACATGTTTCTTAATAACCTCATTGTTGTACTTGAAATTGAACTCATAAGACTCGGGTATGTTGTACTTATGCAATCCATTTTTAACCATATCAAGCCACATCTCTTAAAATAAAACATCCTATCACTGAAAAGTAAAGAAAGTGTAATGCAATGACCTAAAGTGAAATATTTAAATGCAATTTTCAGATTTGAAATAAGGTGATTTGCTTATGACACTATGCAACAACCTAAAAGATGAAATGTTGTAAATGCAAATTTGGAATTGAGCAATGCATGAAATGGACCAATTTAAGCTAGATTTAGTGAAATGCATGTAACAAAAGCTCAACCAACTAAAACAAATAGTTAATGGAAGCAAACAAAAGTGCAAAAACAAGGTTTTGAATGTTGTAAAAGGCAGTTTCAGATGTGCACTAGGACTGATTCATCCAAGGTGGTGAATGAGTCCCAATGGGGACTTTTTTCAAAATTTTCAAAAAACTTTAAATTATTTTTATGCTTTACGGTGTGTATAAGCTATAAACTAAATGCATATGCAAATTTCAATTGATATTTTATGATTTGAGACGCAAAAATGCAACCTCTATGTACTTTTACTAATGCAAAATTTTGAAACCCTAGAATTCTAATAACTAATGCAAAATGCAATGCAAAGTTAATGCAAGCTAGATGTAGGATGATGGTGGACTCCAAATCAAAAAAGAAGGTACATTCTAAATGTGGGTTCACCAAAATAAAAGGTAGAAAATTGGAGCCCTTTTCACCTTTAGGGTTTAGGACCAAAAAGGGAAACATTCACTAACTTTCACTCAAGAAAAAACCCTTGAGATGTCAAAAGAGAAATACATCTTGAAAGAGGGCTATCCTAGGAGTTGAATATGATCTAATGAGGGGTTCATCACCAAGTTCAGACTTGGAAAAGATAATGAAATGAAAGATGAAATGTAAAACCCTAATATGATGCAACCTTGATTTAAATGACTTAGAAATGCAAGAAGAACAAAACATAAAGCTGCAAAACAAAATGTGTGTTCTTGGGAATCTGAAGAAAATTGGAAGGAGCTCTGAAATGCTAGAAATTCTAAATTTTTAGCCTAGTGGGACTCATCCACCATTCTGGGCAAATAAACCTGAGTTCTATTATTTTTCACAAGAGCAGGTTTTGGGAAAATGGGTATCCAAATATGCAAATATCTTTGAAAAACTCATATAGAGAAGATTATGATCTTCTCAGTTTACTCAATCTGCTCCTCTAGGTTCCTGGGTCCAAAACTCTAATTTTGGGGCTATAGATGAACTTTTAGTGAAGATTATGATCTTGCAAATGGGGAGACAACTCCAACAATATTGTAACCTGATCTTGAATGATCTTCAAGTCTTTAGAGCACCTAGGCCTACAATCAAACAAAGAGAGAAAGTTTTGATTATTAGGGAATAGGGGTTTTCCTTGGTCAAACCGCTTTTAGGTAATTAAATCAACTGATTAAACAATGAAACATGAACAATGATACCTTGAATGATATCTTACAAATCTGAAACTCAACGTAAAATGGCCATGAAGAATGTAGATCTTGATCTTTGACAATAGAAGTAGGACAATGTTTGATCTTGGATATTCAATGCTACATCACAACACTAGCTCACTAACATGCTTGATGCTTGACATGCTTGATATGATGATGGATATTGAATTGTTGCAACATTTGATGAAGAATCATGCACTTGAATGCCTTAAAATTAATCTCAGAAGCTATCTTGATGACATTCTGAAGACTTGGAATGATTAACTCTTGAGTGCTTGACTTCATAACATGAATGCTTGATGAAATAATGATTTGGAAGCTTGTTTATATAGGAAATACACTCAAATGAATGTTAATTTATTACCTGAGGCCGACATGGAAGAAATTTGAATTAAAAACCCACTTTTCTTGCTCAAAACCTTAAAAATAGGCCAAATGGGACTCATTCACCGAAGGTGGAGAATGGGTCCCACAAGGGATATTTTTAGTCCTAAACTGTCATGGATTCAAGAAATTAAGCTTATATTTTGATCTTGTTGGGTTTTTGATTGAAATATGCCTTGGGATGCACAATATAGGGTCATAGGGTCCTATTAATGATGATATAAATGTTGAGATTATGGATGCATAGTCCCTAAAGCTCTGAAATCTTCAATGGAGGACCCTTGCCAGGAAATATAATCAACCACATAGAAAGTGTTGCAACTAGGCATGCATAATAGAGATTCTATATTGATGCTATGATTGATATTGATATGTTACGAATGAACAAGTTGCCTGATTATATAAGCAAGAGATAAAACCTAAGATGAATGAGATGTTGCTATGTGTCATGATCTAACATGTGACAACATGTGAACCCTATCTAGGAAATTATTAAATGTTGAGATAAGTTCTAGAAGGAAAACTCATCTTCTAGAAGGAATATTATCCCTACAAACAAGGAAGGGAATATTATCACATTTACTAAATGATGCATGACCTAAGTTAACTTATGCTAGTGTAATAATTAATTTAATTACACTAACACCCCCCATAAGTTCAACTTAGGGAGGAAAATGCAATGATTATGCAAAGATGATCAATGATGATGGGTCCTAGCTATGAGGCCATGTTAGGTACCCATGTACATGAAAAGATGAAGAAAATCTCCCACAACTGAAGAAAAGGGGAAAACCCAGTGGGAACAAAACCCCTCTCCAAAAATGAGATGAAAAAGCAAAAAGACGTGATATAGGATGGCAAGGATGGAAGAATCCCAAATACCCCCCAAGGACATGATTTGTCACATGGATACAATAAAATAGCCCCCCCATAGGAGGGAGATAGAGAGACCATATAGCCCCCTAGAAGATGTGATCACCTGCAAAAATGGTAAGTGTCTGAAGACAAAACATGATCCAATGTTGACAAACAACTTGTCTCCCTTTCAGAAGAGACAAAACCAAGGGCAAGTGTAGTGATGCTTCCCATTCCAGATAGAAATTGAAGGAAGGAATGATGAAGGTGGATGATGATGTCTCTAAACTCTACTCACGTGTCTCCTTTCTTGAAGATGAAGTTGCCACAATTAATGAAGAGGGTGACAAACTAGGATGATGTGGAAACCGATGCTAAATAATATCCAAAGATAATGTTGTGATGGATATGTTGGAGACTTGATAGCCCCCCTAAATGAAATGTCCTCAAAACCACTGAAAGAAGTCTAAAGAAAATCCAATGGTAGATACTGAAGAAATATCAAGTCCTGAATGGAATGACAAGGAGAAGTCTCATATATGAAGTGTCTAAAGAGAAACCAAGTGCTTCCAAGATAGTCTCTAGATTCCCAATCAAGGTTGGGACAAAGGGATGAGGAGAATCAAAAAAATCTCCAAAGTGGGATTTGAATAGAGGAGTGATATCCCCTCAAGAATTTCCTCCAAACCTGTAGAAGTAGCCAAGTCAGTGATACCTAAAACAAAGCCATTTTGTGATGCCAAGTCTGAAAAACTGAATGTGTCCTGATGGATGATGATAGTGGAAGCCTCAATCAATGAATCTGGATAAGGAATCATTGGTTGTGAAGGGATACCAACTACCTTTGATGGAGAAGAAGCACCTGAAGGAACCTTGTCAACCTCTTTAGAAGATTCAAGGCAATCAACTTCTTGCACAACAATATCATCACGGGGTACCTGATCTGAAGAATGAAATTTTGAATCATGACCATCAGGGAATGGTGGAGTATCTGAATCTCCATAGATCTTCCAAAGCTTAACCCAAAGGATATGAGGACAATCACAATGATCAATAGATCTCAAAACATCACAATCAACTTGCATAGAAATGATCTCCAAAATAGTGTATCTGCTGCAACTCCAAACAAATTCATGAATACCTTCACTTGGATGCAAAACTATACCATACAGATGAGGCAATAGATCAAGTGATTGGAGATGGTGGACAATCCCATCTCACCATTGTGAATAGTTTCCCTTGTGCAACATAGTCAGAGGAGAAGTATATGCAAGCCCCATAATGAACTTTCTCCACAAAAAATAAAGACAAATGACCTTCAACAACAAATAGAAGCTTCCAAATAGAGATGCAACTGAAAATATGCCTCCAAGATCAAGAAATTATTTTTCAAGTGCCAGGATGTCCTAGGAATTAGGAAAATGCACCAAATAGAAAAAAAATCAATAGAAGATACATGGAGCTAAAACCAAAGAAAATGAGTGGACTGATGAAAAATCCACTGAAATATCTCCCGAATGTTGCTGGAATTTTTGGATGTTGACAATCTGATATGAAGATATTGGTCATCGAGTCTAAAGTGGAGGATTGACTTTAGTTGACTATATATTTTTTTGCAAGCCAAATTCTATATAATGGATGTCACCACTAGAAATTAGATGAAATTCTCTTTCTAACGGTATCTCGTCTGTCAATTTTTGACACTGTGGGTGAAAGTTATGATAAAAATGAAAAAAGGCCTATATGAGGCACTCTATAGGCTAACAAGGGTCAAAAAATTAGCCCCCTAGGCACTAGCACTCAGTCATTCATATGACCATGGGTGGAAAAGATGAAAAAAGGTCTCCACCAGGAGTGGCGTCGGAGGGGCTAGATCAGTTGAGCAACCGGTGGAGCAGATGAAGATGGTGGCGTTGTAGTTGGCCAGACCCCTTGTTTGTTGATAGGACTAGGGTTGGGGCTGGCGGTGATTTCAAGGGTGCTGGTGACAAATGCTGGTGGTCAGTGATGGAAAGGAATCAATGTCAGCAGAGGCTACAAGATCACCGGTGACAGAGATAAGCTGACGGTGATGAATAGAAAGTTACCGACAGTCGGTGATGTGTCAGTCGGTATGTACTCCCCATCGGAAAAATTAATGTGGCTGATGCAATAAGAATAGTTTGTAGACTTAAAAAAGATAAACCGACCAAAAATTGAATGTTTCCTATTAAAGGAAATTCAATTTTTTTGACAAATTTGATTTTAAATAAATATGTATTATGTAGAAAATAAATTCCAAATGTTGATGGTAAAATAAAATGCTCGCAGATTATAAAAATCAAACCCCAAAAATACCGCTTGATATGTCAACCAAATATTAATAATTGTAGTCGATAAAATTATTTATTCTAAAACTATAGAGATGCCAAAATAAAATAAAATAAATTCCAAGAATAATATGAAATAAGCCCAATTTTTTTTGAAATGAAAAAGTGCCTGCGACTAAAAATTTTTTGCCTCAGAGGACAACTAATTGGGATGATTTTTTTCTATAAATTTGTACAGATTGTACCAGTTGATTTTGCAAACCCAAAAAATACCTCTGATGGCTCTGGGGTTGATGTATCTAATTTTGATGAATGGGCAGGCGACCCTAGGGTTTTGAGGCCTTCTGAATACAATGGGGAGCTCAAATCTAACTCTATCTACTTCAGAAATCAGCTTGGTCCCTAGGTGGAAACAAGTAGCCTTTAATGGAAACCTTCAAGCCTGCAAGAATCTCGCACACCAACTTTCTTGATCGAGGGTTGACGTTTCACTGGACAAGCTTTGATACCATGTTGAGATTATGGATGCACAGTCCCTGAAGCTCCAGAATCTTCAATGGAGGACCCTTGCCAGGAAAGATAATCGACCACACAAAAATTGTTGCAACTAGGCATGCATAATAGAGATTCTATATTGATGATATGATTGATATTGATATATTACAAATGAACAAGTTGCCTAGTTATATAGGCAAGAGAGAAAACCTAAGATGCATGAGATGTTGCCATGTGTCATGATCTAACAACATGTGACAACATGTGAACCCTATCTAGGAAATTATTAAATGTTGAGATAAGTTCTAGAAGGACAACTCATCTTCTAGAAGGAATCTTATCACTACAAACAAGGAGGGGAATATTATCCCATTTATTAAATGATTTATTAAAATCTAACCTAGGACTAAATGATGCATGACCTAAGTTAACTTATGCTAGTGTAATAATTAATTAAATTACACTAGCAATAAAGGTCATAAATGCAAGAGGGCCCAAGATTCAATGTGAAAGTGTAAATAAATACATTTTACAACATTAAATTAGGGTAAAATTGGGTCTATTTAGCTTATAAGAGCCCTAAATCCCATGTGAATGTGTAAAACACATTACAACATTAGATTTGGTCTACCTTAGTTTACAAGCCTCCTAAATTTAATGTGAAGGTGTAAATAAATACACTTTACAACACTAAATTAGGGAAAAGTCAAATTTATTTAGGTTAGAAGGGCCAAAAACCTAATGTGGATATGTAAAACTCATCACAATACTGGATCAAGGCAATATCAAGTCCAATTTATCATTAGACATTCCAAAATTAAGCAAGGGATACTTTTTCTACACTACAATACTTTAAGTTATATTTCATGTATATAGTTTTAGGATGTTTGAGAGTAGTTTCAAATCTCTAAGAGTTATAATGAAAATTCTTGTTTTTGGAAGATTTAAAAAAAATTAGACAGTCAAATTTCAATAATTAACATGTCAAATTTTAGTAATCAGGAGGTCAAATTTTAGTAACTAGGAGGTCAAATTTTAGTAATCAGAAGGTCAAATTTTATCTTTCTCTCTCTATTTCACTCATTTTCATCTCTTATTCTCTAGACCTCTCTCTCTCTCACTAACTCCATCCCTTTATCTGAAACTATCTCCCTTGATCTAAAGAACTACGTCTCTACATGTCCATCTCTATCTCCTTCCATCTCTAATATCTATCTCCTTCCCTCTCTAATATCTTTCTCCCTCCCTCCCTCCCTCTCCTATCTCTACTCTCCATCTCCATTTCTCTACCTCTATCCCTCTCTATCCTCTATCCCTCTCTCTCCCCTTTTTCTCTCTCTCTGCTTCCCTCTCTAGTTCTCTCTATCTCACCTCTCTCTCCTTCCCTCTCTCCCTTTCTAATTTTCTCTATCTCCCCCTCTCTCTCCTTCCCTTTCTGCCTCTCAATCTCACCTCTCTTTCTCTTCCCTCTCTCTCTTCCTTTCTCCCACCTTTGCTCTCTACTTCTTTCTATCTAACCTATCCCTCTATACCTCTTTCTCTCTCCCCCATCCTTCCCTCTCGATCTCCCCACCTTCCTCCTTACCTCTTTACTTCTCTCTCCATCACACATCTCTATCACCTATCTCACTTCCCTCTCTCCCCTTCCCTCTCTACTCTCTTTCTCTTTGTGGACACCGAAAAAGTAACCCTTCTACTTTTTATGTCGTGTTAATGTCCTTGTGACTTTGGCTTAGTTGTGCCTTGATTTAATGTTGTAATGTGGTCAACACATTCACATTTGGTCTTGCACCCTAGAAAATTAAAATAATTCAATTGGTACCTTACTTAAGTGTTGTGAAGTGTTGTAACACATTTTCACACTTTTCTAGGACCTTATTTATATAATTTTCCTAAATAACCTTTTCTTATCACTTACGAGGCCTTATTTTAAAGTGTTGTAAAGTGTTGTAACAAACTTCCACACTTTTCTAGGCTTGTCATCAATAATTTGACCCTTTCTTATGTTTAATTGGCCTCTTTATACACTTTCAGGTCCTACTTAAGTGTATTTTTTAGAATAATCTCATTAAACATAATTTAATACACCTTAATTCTTGACACCCACTTAAATTGCATAAGTGGGACCAAGTCGCCACTAGGGGTGACTTAGTCCCATTTGACTCAAAAAAAAAAATTATTTCAAAATTCTAGTGGGATATTATTTTCTAAGCCTTGATGTCGGCCTGTGATGTGGTATTTTCAAGAAATTTTGTATAATCATGTATAAATATAGGGTTTTCTTCTCATTTTTCATCTCCTTAATCTCCAACACTTTCTTAATTTTCTAATCAAGAAATCAAGTGATTTTGCATTCCATCACTTTGGAGTCATTACTTGCATATCTTCATATTTCTACTTCAAAGTTTTGGTGAGTTTTATCATTGCATATTGTTGATTCATCAATATCTTTTCATTTCATTTCATTTCATTTTCAAGGGTTTAATTACCAAACTGGGGTTTGATCAAGGCAAACCCCTATTCACTAACCCTTAACACTTTTTCCCCCTCTTTGCATATGTTTTGTAGGTCTTGTATGTAGATTTTTCAAAGAGCAAGGTGTCAAAATGTGTCAACAATTCATCAAAGTATTTCAAAGTCAACAAAACCCTAGAAGAATCTTGGAGAGCACCTACAGGTCATTCTACAAATTCAGATTAGGAAACCTATCAAGAGTTGAATTGCAGATTGGGATCTATAGATTGCACCTTTGAATTTCCCAAAATTTGGAGGTGGACTAAGTCACCATCAGTGGAAAATTAGTCCCACGTCCAAGCCTAAAAAAGTGTTTTTTGTAGTTTTGGATACCCTTTTGGCTGAAACTTGTTCTAGCGGAATTTCCCCAAAATAGGACTAAGTCACCCAACTTGGCGTAAGTATCCTATTAGGCTTCAATAGTGATTTATGTAGGATTCCAAAGCTCCTCTCCATCACTTTCCAGTTTCCAGGTGCACCTCTACTATTTCATTAATTTATGTTATAGTTTGTTTGCATTTTTAGGTCATTTTGCATATCACATTGTGTTGTCAAACACTTTGCATTTTCTTAGTTTTACATTATTAGTTTATCTTCTTTATCAATTTCCAGCCTTAGGAACAATCTCCCTTGATAGATTTCAATCTTTATTGCATTGGAATCTCACAGAATTGTCCTTGAATGTGAACTTTGCAAAATTGGATTCCTCTTCCTTCATTCCCCTTTTAGGTG
>VDFB02379711.1:19630977-19643305 GCA_007258455.2 Sequoia sempervirens
GTTTGTTTGATCCTATGAGTGGTTATGTTTCTTATCCTAGCAATAAAATGATGAAAAAATCTCTAGAAAAGAACCCTTGTATAATGGTTCAGCAAAAAGCTTTGGAACAATTTTTTAAACCACCTTAAGTTGGGTGTGTCTTTTTTGTGCTCCATTTTGATGGAGCTGCAGTGGTTCCGTTTGGTTGTTGTTTTGTGTTGTCTTGTTGTTCTCTGTTGGTTTTTTTTGTTTTGCTGAGCTGAACGATCTATCTTTTGATTTGTAAAAGGGTTCAGGGGCCTTTCAAAAACCCTGCTTATCCAATCAAAAACAAATCTGAACCTAGGAATTCCTTTAATCCCTTGAAATACTAAAAAAAAAGTGGAGATATAATGTAAAATGACAATATAAGTAATGGCATACATTTATTTGCTTAAAGGAATTACAAGCCATAGTTTTTTTGACACAAACAAGACTATTTTATAATAATTAGAAACCAAATACAATGTGATTCTACAACATAACCTAGATTAGCCTCAAAACTTTAGACATTGTTTGAAAGATAGAATAGAGACCAACCCTTGTAAATGCCTAGTGAACTAGTAGATATAGAGGAAACAAGGAGAAGATGGAAGCAACTATAGAAACTTGGCACCGTTTGGACCCCTAATTTACATCTACAAATGACATACTCTTGTGGTATCTTTGAGGTCCTCAATTTATAATGATTGCAAGGTGAGAAAGGAGGTATTTTATTTTGAATATTTAGTTAAAAATAAATCTTGGTAGAAACCTCATGTAGAAGATGGAAACAACCTTTTAATTTCACATTTTCTTAGGGTAAAAGAATTTTCCCATTTTACTTCATCAAAAGATCTATTGGTAGTGAAAATGACCTAATCATCATGAGATTATCATGGGAACAAATAATTGTAAGAATTTATGAAAAAACCTTCGCCTACTCATTCCCTTCATGTAGATCCTTCCTATTTCCCAGGTAGAGACATCATGATCTTAGAGTTCCACTTTAGTGTGGATTGAGTAGGAGGAAGATCACTCCCTCTAATTTGTGCTACATTTGTAGAAGAAATGCATTATTCAACATTTAACCTAGTTCATGTGTGTGCAAGAAAGGAAAGAACATCTATCAACCATTAGATCTTGCCTTTACAATCTCTAGGTGACATGTGACATTCATCAACATATGCACTTTTCTAGTTCCTTTACATTTTTGGAAGCTTGTGGAAATTTGATGGTGATCTAGATGTTTTCTAGTGATTTAAAGGTACTAGGAACCTTTCACTAGAGTTTTAAAGGTTCAAGGAATTTTATAATCTTTGACACTTTAGTTTAATCCACTTTGTTGACACTTCCAAGGTTTGTGGGACTCATGAACTTTCAACATTCAACTTCATTTAATTGTCTCATGAAAATTTATCTATATTTCATGGATTAGAAGAATATTAGAACTTTTGATTTCCAATTTCTTTCACTATTGACCTATTTCAAAGGTTAGAAGAATTTGATAACATTCAACTTTCAATTGTCAATGATTTGGATATCTCTTGAACCTCGTTAACATTTCATAGAGTTGTGGAGCCTTTTAACTTACCAATGGCCTATTCATTCTACTTCATTGTAAAATAATTTGTTATAACTTTCTGAGTTCAAAGAAGAATTAGAAACTCTTTGACATGGTATTGTTGGCCCATTAAGGAATTAGAGAACTAAGGAACTTGTCGATACAACTTTTAAAAGGATGAATAATCCTTTGGTCTCTAAAGATTACATGGATAGGATGTTGAGGATTGGGGACACTTCATGCTTCATACCAAAAAGGGAAAATAGGGGACTCTTTACATCTCCAATTCTAAAAGAATGTATAAGGAAATATTAGGGGAGTTAAGGATTGTGGAATTTCCTTAACTCTAACCTCAAATTATGTAGGTATGGATAAATCCAAATATGTAAAACCGAACAATAATACAATGTAAGGTTTTAGGGTTTGGGAGTCATGATACCTCATAACTCATGCCAAAAGTATATGGGAAAAACTATGGTCAAAACTATGATTTTGAGAAATAATACAATGAAAGGGATTGAGAATCAAGGATACCAGGGAATTAATTCCTAAAGGATCTATGTAGAGGGATGGCCAAACTTATGATTCTAAATGATCATATAGGATCTAGACTAGATTGCAGTTTAAATGCTTAACTTTTACAATGGTTTACAATGATTATTTCAAGTTAATTAAAATGAAATTAACTTAAGGAAATAACATAAAGAATGTAATCAAGGTGATTATAACATAATGAAAAGAAATGAGAGACAGAAAGAGAGAGAAGAAGAGAAGTGCAAACAGTTGATAACGGAGTTCGTCACGAAAGTGACTACGTCTCCGGGTCCACTCCAATAGAGAGACCGATCCGATTAACTCCAAAATCGATTACAATGATGCACCAAGACCATCAGTTCGGCAGCATAACAGGGCTCCGACATTCAACAATGGCTTGAAAATTCTTCAACAAGACTCCTCTTTCGTCACTTCAGCATCAGGACTTCATCACCTGAAAAAAAACTTGATTCAACCCTCACCTCAAGCCTCCTTTTTATACAAAGAATTTGCTCAATTTGGCCTTTAACCAATTGATTTGCAAAATATTCCTCAAATCTCCTTATCTCTCCAAAATACATAAAAATCTTTTACAAATCCCCCTTTTACACATTAAAAATCTTCAATAATCAATTTAAGCCCTTCTTAATTATTCACTCCCGGGCTTATTGTTTGGGAGGTTGTTTGTTTAATCCTTAAAAAAGGATTATAGTTTGTTTTTTTATATAAAGTTAGGAGTTTGGTTTTATTTTATTAGGCATTCGGTTTTGGATACTAGTCAAAAGAAATCAGCGCCCCATCCATATCAAAGCCATCGAATGGCGTAATGGTGGAGAGAATTTTGTTGAACCCGGCGGTTCCGGGTTCAAGCCCGGCCGTCGACTTTAAACAGCCAATTGCCAATTTATAATCAACAAAACAAAACCATCGCCCATATTGGTTAAGATCGCGGATTTGACGGAACGGCTGAGCTGGGAATTCACGAAGGAGGGGATTCGGGTTCAAATCCCTGAACAGACTTTTTAACCAACGAAATAACAACCAGCCGAAGGATGACAGAGAGGCCACGTGGTACGCTGGGGAGGTGCCACGTGGCTGAGTCTGATTCGCCCCACATCATGACGTGTACACTAAATTCATAATGACGTGGATGCCTACGTGTCCGATGACAGGATGATAACGTGTCCTGCCAACAGCCGCTGACTCAGATCTGACCAAATTCCACGTGTCACATAACCATTCACCGATGACAAATATGATGTCACCACCGCCGACGCAGGTTACCCAACCCGTACCGATCAGGCCGAAGGACGCATGCATTTACGCCACGTGTCCACTGCGATTGGTCCGCATAATGCCGATAAGAGATGCTAATGTAAGTTAAGTTCCAACCGCCCACTTAGTTTCGTGACAAGATTAATGCTGACGTCAGCATCCGTACGGTCCACCTCAACAAGTCAACTGCAAACTTTGACCGCTGATAAGTTGATCCTCCGATGTCGGATTTCGACGAAACGAACGCCGTCGGAATCGTCTCGACGAGCTCTACGCGATGACGCCAATTCCATTGATTTTTGACGACGCCATTTTTTCGCCTTCTGGATGCCCCTGATCCCAGTTTGACCAAAGGTTTGACCGGCCATAACTCGTGCAAACGGACTCCTTTTTCGCCTCCGCTCGAAAGGTATTGGAACCGTGACGCCGAAGCTCTTTCGATGGTGTGACGGAGAAAAACAAGACACTTAATTTCTACTGAAAAGTCCACACCGGATCAGCTTAGAAAGTGGTAGAATTTTTAATTTATATTTATTTATCCATTATTCCTATTCCTTTGGAGGAAGTTCTATATGCATAATTTTTCAATTTAAATCTTTATTTGGAACCCAAGTAGAATAAGTTCCTATATAAGTTGAAATGTTTTTTTCCTTATTATTTATAATACTTTTAATTCTTTTCATCTTACTTGACACAAGAGTAATTTTTTTCCATAAGGATATCTTAAAGGCATACAATTCTAAAAATTATGTACATTAACTATAGGTTTTGTAATTTGAGGTGCTTTATGACTTGCTTTGGAAATTTCATTAAAATAGGAATGTGCATGAGTAATTTTAGATTTTACTACTAAAGACTCACTTGGTATTAAAAGTTGTCAATTATTCTCTCAATTGTTCTTTCTTGTACACATCAATGTAACAAAAAAATTATTTATTTACATTTCTATATAAATGGCCTACCAAGTAACAAATAAAATCTTTTTGAAGAAGGATTAATTTAATATAAGATGTGTACGATTTTGAAGTAACTTCTATAGAATAGATAATGCATCCCATATTTTCATTCAATATGCCATTTTTCATTTTTTGAGACCTTTCAAAATGTTGAGAGGCTTATTAAAATATGATAATTAAAAAATAATTCCCCCATGCAAGCATTAACTTAACACATTGGAAAAGAATTAACATAGATTTTCAAATTTAAGAAGGTGGATCCATTAAATGACTTCCCCCATCATTAACAATAGTTACTTGTATCATATTGTTGTCAATCTAATCTTGCATCTTATGCTTTAGAGGTCAATATAATGTTATGCTATGCCCTTGAACTCTATGATGTTGACAAAAATCATGTTCATAATATCCCATAGGTAACCATCTATATGTATCCAATGGTCTAATGAGATGAAAAACATTGAATAGCACCAATAAGAGTTTGAATCATTTTGTTTACTGTTACACCCCAATTGTGTAATTACTATTTACTATTACTATGTAGGGTAAAAAGTGAATGTAATGTGAATTTTGCAGATGAATAAATTGTGCTTACACTTTGTTATCAAAAGAATTATGAATAAAGTTATCTCATTTAAATGATATGTGAAGAAATGCATATATGTGAAGTGGATGGTTATTGAATTAATATTCTAACTATGAGATGTATTATGTGTGATGAATATTTGGTTGAATAGCTAACTACCTTGGGCATATGTTAGTGGATATAGGTTATGTTCAATTCCTCCAGGCGGAGGGGAAGTATCACTCAGGAGAAGATCTTGGTTGGGTAACCAGTAGCATAACCTATCTAAGCTTACACACACTCACAGTAGAATGGTTGAGTCTAGACATAGTGTTGGGGAATTGGTAAGGCATCCTTAGCATAATGTGTTTGAATTATTAAGGGTCTTGATTACTATTGAATGCATGCTTGGATGATTTTTACCTATTTGAAATTGTGAGTTCTTCCTTACATACATCTGTGTGTGTATACATGCATGTGTTAATATTATGAATATATCACTTATTCGTAATCATTTGATTAACAAATGGCTTATGGCTTTATTGCTTTGTATGATATGAATTATATGTGATACACACACACACACAAGTAGTGATGCTTATATAGAGGAGTGTGTATATATATATATATTTAATATATTATTATTGATTGAATGACATCTTTTTCATAATACCGAATGTATTCATACTTGAATGACATGGTGTACATGCACATATATTGAGAATATATGTATATATATATATATAATGATTGTTCAATTATATATAAATATGTATATGTATATGTGTATGTATGTATACCAATGAATTGCTTGAAGGGTAATGATAATATGGATATGTGCACTCACATATTAGATGATGTATTTTATGGGCTTGTAAGCGTGTGAAATCATCTATATATATATATATATATACCAATGCCCATGATATGCAAAGTGCCTTATACATTGTATAGTGTAGTGCTTAAAACTTGCAAGGAAACTACAAAAGCTATGCCACCTTAGGAGGAGTTATCAGCATGTTTAGAAAAGATATTAGTATGCTGCACATAAGGAATGAGTTTAGAGTAAGAAAATAAATGAATAGAAGCCGAATAGTATATATGTCCTATCTATGCAGATTTAAAGGTTGAATATAATACATATTGGCATTGAGTTAAGGTTGATTTGCATGCAGTGTAATGTTCAACAATTAAGTCAATTTGGAGAGTAAGACTTAGTCATTGCTTTGAGTTGTCTTTGACTTAGAAAACTACAAACTTCCTTGTCATTGAGTAAATATCCATAGAAAAATCAAAGCATGAAAGTATATGTTATAACAAGTCAATGAACTAGTCAGATTGATTTATGAGATGAATTGACTCATCAAAGATTAAGTTGACATAATGCTAAGTATTGCACTTTTGGTATTGACTGTCTCAAATAAATAAAAGTCGTGCCAACTCTGTAGGAGATTTCTGCTTACTTTGGTACCACCTTATGAATCCTATTTGTTGTAGATGTTCATTATGAAGACAATTCAAATATCACCTTTTCTATTATGTGCCGATTTGAAATGGTCTTGTGTTGTTGTCAACTAGTGAGGTCAATTTTTAATTAGCTGAGTATACTCTTATTTGTGAGCCACCTTTTTATCTAAGTCGAGTGAGTTGTTTGTCAATACTCATGCATATTCTATAGGATGAGAAGTCTCTTTTCCACTATATAAATAGTGGAGTTGAACTCTCATTTGGGACGGATTGTGCTCAACATTCCATACAATTTTGCTCTGTGTTTCTTATCTACATTATTCTACTATATTTAGAGAGAGAGATTTGAGTATTTGTGAGGGTATTATAGCATAGTGAAGTATATTATAAACTTGTGAGATATGGGTTTATTGTGGCATCGCTTGAGAGATCAAAGCTAATCTAGTTGTTGTTTGGGGAAGAGCTGAATTATAGTCAATCGATTGGATAAGTGAATACAGGCATGAGCATAATCTTCCATTATTTTTCTTAGCTTTTGAAAGATTGTTACATGATTTCTTAAATTGTCTATTGTGAATACTTGCATTTAGGGGAAAATAGTATTGCTTTGAAAAGGAATTAGAAGTTGTTTATACTATTTTGTGAAGTGCTTGTAATTACTCCATAATAGGAGGATTTTTTTTGTCATAAGTATTAAAATACTAGATATGATTAACCATGGGTAGCTTAAAGGTTACTCATAGCTAAGTTATTTGATTATATAATAGATAGCTAGTAGGTTACTCTTGGGTTGAGAGGTATATTGAAACCTAGTGAGTAAGATTTGTTGCTTGATTAGTGGCATTGCACTCTTAAATAAAAAGTTATCATATTGACAAGAGTAGATTCATAGCTTAACCCTTTTAGTTAAGGAGATTATACTACTCTCGAATGGAATCATCTATTGTTAGGACAATTCTTTGATTGAGGTCAATCATTGATAAGGTTATACTCTTGATGAGTAACACTTATTTTGTGATATTTTATTGGGTAGAGTTAGTTATTAGTCTATGATTATGATGAGTCTTATGTAGCTATACTCTAGGATATAATGTTATACTTGGGACTAGATTGTATTTGGAAGTAGATAACTTGTTTATGCAAAGATAAGCTCATTTATTAAACCTTGGGTTAGGAATATCCAAGGAAAGGGGTAACTTGTGCTTAGGTTTATTGGTAGAGATATCATAGTGAATTGGGAAAAAGGGAGTAGGATAATTCTAGGGTAAGAGATTATCCATGGGACATATTACCTATGCATAAAATATAGTGTCCTTAATTCAAAACGAGTTGAGAGGTGTAAGTGAATAATGACCTTCACTCGAAGTACTGAGTGAGAATGGTTTGGCCAAAGTAGTGTGATTTCCTTTGGCTCCACTGTCAGTTCACTGTGTCCATGTCGTGCATGCTAGTTGCAAATTGTAGCATTACAAGTTCTAGTCATGTAGGGAACAACACTAAGCTCAGTGTGGTTTGTCGTACTGGGTTACTCAACCAATATCTTCATCAAAGGGTAGGGCCATCTATCATTAATAGATGTGTGGGGGACCACATATGAGTTTTTGGTTGGTGGAAAAGTGCTTGAGTGATGCTTCTCCTCCTCAGCAGGTGACAAAATCAAGGTTTTGAAAGGTGAATCCTAGACCATCTATAGCTTATGCTCTGAAGCTCAGAGAAGCTATGTATTTATCTTGCAACCATTTTAATGGGATGATGTAATCATGAATGATATACTTTATTTCATTCAATATGATATCAATGTATTGAGAATATTTGTAAAATTATATTGGAATGCAATGAAAATTTGGAATTAATGTTATTTAAATTATGCATGCAATTTACATTATTGGAAGAAATTTTTTTATTGGTATGTTTTGGCATCATAGTTTATCACTTGAGGTGAAAACATTGGAAATTTTACTATGAAGAACACTAGAGTTGTTACATGTGGTATCAGAGCTACCAGATTCATTCTGGAGCCTATCAACTCATTATGTAAACAATGCATAAACCTTATTGAAAGATAATGGTAGAAAAGTTCTTATGCCAAGATGGCAAGAGAAAAGAACTAAGGGAAAAGAGAAAGGAAGATAGTATTCCTGGAAAATTGTTTAAGTTTGGCACTAGATAAGAGTTTTCCCTGGAGTGGAAACTCCTAAAACAACAACTTATTATAATATTCCCTTGAATTGCGGAAGATTATGTAGTCAAGCTATGTAGGAAGGTATGATAAGGTTGGTTTTTGTTGACACGTTGGTGAGTTCTACTTATACTCAAGTATATAATTCAAGTATATTGGGTTATCATATCTTTCATACCTTTAATTTTGTAATACTAACCCTATCATTCCTAGGGTCTCTTAGCATAGTAAATTGTAGTGTCAAGTTACTTCACGACGTGGATATATTTCACAATATGTAGTATTACTACCTATTTATAGAAATTACATCATTATCTAGATCCCCATATAAGGTATATGGGAGGATAGAGACACTTTCTTCCAAATCACAAATAATCTAGATCTTCCCTTGTCTATCCCATAGACAATGATCTTCCCTTTCATGATCAAGTAATCTGCCTATCTTTTCCATAGGGAATCAATGATAATAGTAATTAATTTTGCAATCAAATATGTAAACAAGGTATGGTGTGATAATAGGTCACAACTTTTGACCTTTCCACTATTTTTCTCCAAAAAATCTAATACCTTGTCCCCGTGGTTATGAAAAACATGACTTAATAAACATCATGACTTATGAAGAAGTCAAAAGTTCTTCCAAATCAAAACTATTTTCTCAAAAAAAAATTTGGGTGGGGTAATTAATTCAATTCAATCCACTCTTTCTTCCTCCCTTAGTGTTTTCATGACATTTTTTTATCTCAAAAGTCAAACTCATGGAAAAATTTTCTTTCTCGGATGATTTAACATTCCTTTTTGTTGGATTTCTAGTGCCTTTTTATTTCCTTAATGGCATAACTTGAATACACTTTTTCCCAAAGTTATATTCAACATTGATCTCTAATCTCATAGATTCAACATTTTGGGTCATCTATGAAGAAATATATTGAATAATTAGCAACTTTACAAGCTAAGAGGCTCTCTAATATTCCAACTCTCTTTCCAATATCATTTTTGTGGAGGAATATCCATACTCACAGATCCTCTTTTGTTGATATATCTTTCAACTTAGAACGTTGTTTCCTTACAACTTTTGTTGATTTGACACATAATGTCACACTGTATTCCATTTCCTTTTGGAACCTCTAAACATATGTTGATTTTTGTTGACATGTTGGTGAGTTCTACTTATACTCCATCCAATCTATGTAATATCCAAACCTTTTCCAAGCCAACCCAATTTATCTTCTACATGTTTCTTTCTCACAATCACCTTTCCAAGTGACTTCATCCCAATGCTTGGAATCTTATTCACTCATAAATTTTATAGATACCAAGGTTGTTTGGTTCTCTTTTTCTCATCTTAATGAAAACTTCAAATTGACCTCATCGATTTTGGTTGGTGGAACCATGCCCACTTTATTAATCACTACATTTTTTACCAAATGGTCTCTTCCCTTATTCTAAGGTACTATCTCCTTCCTTACAAGTTCCTAGCCTTGCTCAAAAACTAGATTCAAGTCAAGAGTTCTCCAACCTCTTGGATACTCTTTCATTGATTATCTATTTTATTTTCAAGTTTCCAATTTATGCCTATAATGCATACTAATAGATTCATAGTGTACTTACTAAATACAAAAATATTTGACTCTTTGCAACTATAGGTAGCTACTAATAAGGGGGTTATCTCATTTCTTCCCATCCCCTTAGAGTTGTATAACTATTCATTAGGGTGAGGGTACCTATTATTTATTCTTCATAACCTTCCTACATAACCTAATTGCATAATCTTCCACAATTCAAGGGAATATTATAATAAGTTGTTGGTTTAGGAGTTTCCACTCCAAGGATAACTATTATCTAGTCCCAAACTTAAACAAGTTTCTAGGAATCTTATCTTCCTTTCACTTTTTGCTCAGTTCTTTTCTCTTGCCATCTTGGCATAGGAACTTTTCTACCATTATCTTTTGATGAGGTTAATGCATTGTTTACGTAATGAGCTCATAGGCTCCAAATTTGGACCTAGTAGCTTTGATACCACATGTAATGACCCCGGTCTTCCTCATAGTAAAATTTACAATGTTTTCACCTCAAGTGATAAACCATGATTCCAAAACATAACAATAAATTTTTTTCTTCTAGTAATGTAAATTACATGCATAATTGAAATAACATTAATTCCAAATTGTCACTGCATTCCAATATAATTTTACAAATCTTCTCAATACATAGATATCATGATGCAAGAACATCCAGGGTGTAAGAGCAATCTTGCATCACCCAAAAAATTGTTGTTTCTTTTCAATAAGGGCTAAATTTGGTAGGGTTACTACTTTTGTAAGTTTGCATTTATGCACAGTTGGACACAAAATCTTACACAGACCTCCATAATGGTAAATTGAATCCAATGGAAAAGAAATCACTTCAATATCATTTGTCATTTGAGAGATATTAAAATTGTAATTTTTGAAGATCCTAGTAAAATCTTTGGGGTCAATTTTGAGGCACTTAGAGGCTCCGAATGGGCTTGAAAATTGGTGGAAAATGAAAGTGGATAGCCTTTAGGCCCTACTTTTTGGACAGAATATTTCTTGAGACCTTTGTGAAAAGGTATTATAATAGAAAATACAATAGTCGGATCAAAAGTTATGACCCCGCAAAGTTGTAATACCAAAATTAATAAAATTTCAAAATATCTTCTTGAGGAAGTTACACTTTCTAGAAGATTCTAGGGCGGTTACACTTTTCAAAAGATTCTAAGGTGGTTACACCTTCCAAATAAAAGGATGTAAAGGGGGACTATAGAGGGAGGCAAGAGTAGCATAAATGGTGGCTCCGAGTTGCAGATTTGTAGATTTATGTAATTAGAAAGCCCATGTGATGGCAAACATAATGTTGTAATTTCATTTTCAGTGATAATAGAAAATATTTGCTTTCCTTGTTGCATTTTTTTGGTGCCATTATTTGTTATTTTTGTTAGTTTTATATTGTAAGGGGAATACCCTTCATCAAGTGGTATCAGAGCAAGTTTTCTTGAGTGTGTAAATAGAATGCTGAATGTGAGGCAGTTTGCACCAGGACTTGTGGTTGTGGGTCTATGAGAAAAGATGCCTCCATGAAGAAACCGTGGTGGGAGAAATGTTGGAGTAACAGAAGAGGTTTTTAGAGCCTTCCAGAGACAAGTTCAAGCATTGCAAGAGGATCTATGTAGGGGAGTTGATGTCAAAAGAAGAGATGAAAGTGAGGATAAGGCTGAAGATGAGGAGCCATTCGAAGAGGAAGCATAGGATGTAATGGATCCTAGAGAAGTCAAACTGATTAGGGCCATTTCCAAGATTGGAAAGAGGCCAAAGATAGAAGTTTCTAATTTTTCTGGAAACCTAAATCTAGAGGAGCTGATCGATTGGATAAATAACAAGGAAGAGTATTTTGAGTATGAGGAAATAGAAGACCTAGATAGGGTCAAATTTGGAAAGGCCAAATTGAAAGTCCATGATAGCATATGGTGAAAAGAAGTATAGTTGGAAAAAAATAGAAGAGTAAAAGAGAAAATAAAAAGATGGGATCAGATGGTGGAAAAATTGAAAAGATAGTTCATTCTTGGGGACTTTGAGTTGGATTTGTTGAAAAAGATGCAAGGGTTGAAACAAGCAGGAAAATCTATTGAGTACACAAAAGAATTCTACTGAGTATTGATCAGAATAGGTCATTTTGAGGTCAACAAGGAGAAAGTTTCATGTTACATAAATGGGTTGAAGTCGAGCATTCAAGAAGAGAGGAGTCTGGTAAGAATGTCTGCCATTGAAGATGCA